>CM029927.1:16430497-16752997 GCA_017639245.1 Myiopsitta monachus | reverse complement strand
CCACTGAGAAGTAAGGTAACAGAGCTAAGTGAAGAATCTGAAAGTAACGATTTAAAAAAATTGATATCCGCTGCACTTGGAAAATATCCATTAAGAAACTACCTTGTCCTTGGTTTACTCACTAATCTCCTTTTCTCCTGACAGGTTTTTCTTCACATTTTTGTAATTGCAAATGATCTCAGATACCCTTAATTCAAGCGGTGCTGCTTCACTACAATTGGTCACCTAAATCATCTGACATTCCCTGGCTCTCCAGTTGGGTAGGCAGACAAGCATTTTCTGTGTAAATACTCGTCTGCAAATCTGCAATTCTGATGCTTCAGATAACCTGCCCTGAAATGCTGAAGTTTCTCTCAAATAAACTCAAACATTTGCTCACAGAAGCAAACATCATCTTTCTGCTTTACCCACCTTCCTCTGAAGAATGCCAAGTTTGAAAATCGTTATTATTCCAACCTTTTACATAAATACTGTGGGTTTATGCAAATGAAAAAAAAAATACCCCAAGGGGCTGAAAGCAGACTCCATCCACTGGAAAATACCACTTATAGCAACCACATTACAGCTCTGGATGCACCAAACACCCTTCTCCTCTCCACATTTCCCTTTGGAGTGCCCCCTAGTTGTCCTGTGGCATCATGGGAAACACAGACCTTATCTGCTTAATTAAAAAATAGGCAACATAGCTGGTCATTCACAAGCTGGATCTGTTCAGAGGCACTGTCCAGCAGATGGACAGGGTCCTGTGTCGATTGCATTTGAACTCTAAAGGAAAGCTGGTATTTGATGGATGATGTTATTAGCTAAATGTCTTATGTGGTATAAGATCAAAGAACAGATGGAAATTATGCCTTAAAAATAGAATAATTTAAAAGGGGAATGGCTTGTAGATGATTAAGCATCATGGAAACAATAAAGGAGACATTCTTTGGCTTGCTTTGCTGCAGAGCCAGGTTTGGTGGTGGGATAAACAAATGGTTCACTTAGGACCCAGATTCTCAGGGTGTGAGTTTTGACGAGTATTTTCCCCCTCATATTCAGTGTTTATATTGTTTTGCCTCTTAAATCAATCCTGTGTTTCTCTCACCAACCATATATGTACCCTCTTGCTGCTTCCCTTGCAGATGCTACTGCAGTCACCCAGGGTGGATGATGGCAGAGCTCACCAGCATCTTTGCCTTGCTATAACTGCAAGCTGAAATGTCTGGCACTACACTTACCTGAAACAGACAGACTACACATAGCAATCTTTTTTAATTTAGCCAACACCATCTTTTAAAATTGAAGCTATCAGCCCTTTGCTGATTATCCTACCAGGTTGTCTCTTTTTCCATGGGCAAGAGAGTGGCTAACATATTCTAGTTGTTTTCACTAAAGGCCTGCCATGTGCAAGAGACATGCAAGAGCCTGGCTAAGTAGCTCCTGGATTAAATTCTCCAGGGAACAGTAGATATCCTACTCCTGGTCCTTACTGAAAATGATGCTTAAGTTTTTTACTGGTGCAGCTTAGGTTTCTTGTGGTTGTGTCATCTACAGGTGGCAATATCTGTACTAATTGTTTGCTGGGTGCTAAGCATACTTTAAATAACACTTATCAATAGTACCTCAAACAGTGGTATTTTTGAGAAGCAGTGCTCAGCAGTTTGCTACCACAGCTACAATTTCCTAACACAGGAAAATGTGCAGATACTAGACTAAAAATAAAAAGTTAAAAAAAAAAAAGGCTTTCAATTTTTTATCTTCACCTTCAGAGTCATGTTTAGCAGAAAGTGGAATTTAGTTGGAAGTTAATTGACCTCATAGGCTGGTGAGTTATAAATTGACACTCTTCTTTGTGGTCTTCTGAATGAACTTACACATTGTCACAAGCACAAGAGTAGAAGCATCAAATATAGCCTGCTGCACCTGAAGAACACTATGGCCCATAACTTTTTCATAGCTGTTCATAAACCGTTAGGCTCTTTCATCCGCTATGACTTAATCCCACCCATAAAACCAGCCATTTTAAAGAAACAAATAAAAGTGGAAAGCACAGGAGCTCAGAGCTCAGTTTTCAAAGACAATTAAATTAGACATCTGAGATGACTCCAGATATTAGACAAGATGTCCAGAAGACCTAAGGTATCCTACTCCCATCAGTTCTGATATGAGTTCCCTTCAGAGGGAGTTTATCTCACTTAACAGTAGTTGCCTGAAAACTAAGTTTAAGATTTCCCAGCAGCAAATTGAAGTTTCCATCCCAAATTATATTCAATTCAGACCAGTTTCAGGTCAGCATCAATAATAGTTTTTCTCTCTGTGAACAACCAGATATTCTGCATACTCAGCTGGACAAAATATCTATATTTTAAATAGATAAAATTAGGTGAGACAGATCCATCCCTCAAAGACTCAGGCTGGTTTTTAAGAGGTGAAGAACTCCATGCATCCACCTCTTCATGGAGTTATACCAACCTCCCTAGCTCCATCCCCATGAAATGCATTGCAGACCTGAAACCCTAATTTGCCCGTTTCCTTATTCCACCACTGTAGGACCTACAAATCTCATAGAATCATAGAATAGTTAGGGTTGGAAAGGACCTTAAGATCATCCAGTTGCAGCCCCCCTGCCATGGGCAGCGACACCTCACACTAAACCATGCCATCCAAGGCTCTGTCCAACCCAGCCTTGAGCACCGCCAGTGATTGAGCATTCACAACTTCCCTGGGCAACCCATTCCACTGCCTCATCACCCTCACAGTAAAGAATTTCTTCCTCATATCCAATCTAAACTTCCCCTGTTTAAGTTAAACCCTGTTTAAGTTTGAACTACAGTCCCTAATGAAGACTCCCTCCCCAGCATCCCTATAGGCCCCCTTCAGATACTGGAAGGCTGCTATGAGATCTCCACGCAGCCTTCTCCAGGCATGTTTGTCCTCAGAAAAGAATTGTACTACCATTACCTGCAATTCAGTGGGACCAAATTTTTTCCCCGTTGTCATCATCATACACCTTGTTGCTTCCTCAAAGGAGCAGGTTTTCACCTTTCCATCATGTGCATGTCGTGAAATGCATTCACACTTCTGCAGCAAAATCAATCTTCCATTTTCATCTGCAGGACTTTCCAGTGCTGCCATTTTTTAGTTTTCCCCAGGCAATTTTTACATCCTGAGACAGTGGGTAAGAGACCATGTCATCAAATGTACTGTCAGAAGAGGCGCTACTTGGTATCTGTGCTGATTGCATCTACAAAGATCACAAAATGAGTATGCGTTCAAAGACAATTTTTAAGTGTAGATATATACTCACACACAGAAAATAACACGCATGCTATTGTTGCAAGCAGTTAGAGGGAGTAGGATGTATAAGAATGCAGTTCAGGGAAGGATGATCCTTTGTGCCATTACTGAATTGTTAAAGGTGGTTTGTATTTGGGCCTTGGCTATTGGTATTCTTTCTGTAGTTAGGAACACAGAAGGAGCTGAAAGTGTTGTAATGATAGTCTTCAGTAGCAAGCATCATAATACTTACGTAATGAATACATACTTTGTGCAGACAAGAGGTACCCATAATTCTTAGAGGAAGTATTTTCTATCACAAAACTCTGTTTCAATGCTTAATGCTTTTAATTTCTTCTTTCTCCCCATTGAGTAATATCTCAGATTCATTTTGCAGGATATTTTATGCCTAAACACATATATTCCTCTGTAACTTAAATTAACTTCTTTTAATGTTTGTATGTATCCATGAACATGTGTTGTTAAGACACAGTATCTGGAAATGTTTATTCAGTGCCTTACACATACACCCTTCTTACAGCAAGACTCCCTTCATCTTGGGAATAAGATGGAGAAGGCAGTGAAAATTTGGTTCAAACTATTTACTTATTCGTTTTACGACAGAAGTCAAAAAGACATCTTGCTTGTGGACTATAGTTAGACTTTAGATTGACTGGAAAATGTGGCTGCAGGAGGACCAGAAGTTGGTGTCCCCTTGGCTCCTTCAGCAAGAAGGAGTAGTCAGTCAGGTTTGGCACCCCTGAGGTGTGCTGCTTACACAGAATAAATGACATCAGAGTATCGATGCTTAAAAAAGACAAGCTGAAGAGCTTGGAAGGGAAAACAATATACCAAGGAGAGATATTGGACAAACAGTGGCTTGAACATGTCTGGGAGAGAGGCAGGTAGCAGACAGGCAGGGGAAGGTTAGCACTAACATCAGGACAGATAGACAAAAAGGCAACTCAATCCTATGAGAAAATCATAAATAAAAGAGTAAAGATGTCCTTTTTTTCTACCTTCAGACTGCTGGTAGGTAGTTCTTTCTCATAGAAGAGACTGTGGCCACCATGATCCCTGTCCTCATCACCTTTGGAGTGACTGGCTGCACTTCTCTAGTGTCCTTTGCCACTACTTTATATGCAATAGAGAAAGAGGAATACTGTGTTTCTCTGAATATCACCAATTTGGATCAGAAGTTCTGCAGAAACTTGTGAGATTTATCTGCCCTTCCTGAAGTCGGGTATCTCAGTCCCAGCTAGGATCCATTTATTGTCAGCAGAAAACACAAATAGGTACTGCCTGAAGGGATGAGGTGGAATTGCCTTATGACAGTATCTATTTATCTCTATTAATAACAAAGGGAGCCAAGAGTGAGTAGTTCAGATTTAGTCATCCAGATGTTGAATGACTTGGTTAGGGCAGATGAATTCCACCTTTATGGTTGTTTCAAATTATTTTACAAGCATATGTGGTAGATACATAACATACCAGCTATCTATAGTTTACATAGGTCAATGCTACAGATCTTGCTTTTTTGCCAAGGCTGCAGGGAAAGTTTTGTGTCAAACTGTGGGATAATGACACTTATGTGCAGTATGCAATTTGCAGTGTATTTCTTCCATCTGATAGAGGTAGAGTCTCTCTATGAACACTTGTAATCTGTCAAATGTTTACCTGCATATCAAAGAACAGTTATGATGTGTTCAACAGGATACCCAAACCACATCTAGAAGCAGTCTATATTAACTCTAGTCTCTTGTAAGAACGACTTACAATCATGCCCTCCAGGTTTCCAACAAGGAGTTTGGGACCTTTGGATATAGGTTACATGTAGTGTCTCTGGCAATTTCTTCAATGCTTATCCAGCATTAGCATCTCCACCTCCCCATGTGGGTGACATATGGCGCACCTTGGGTACCAATGTTGGTCTCTCTATCTCACCATGCCAAACGACAAACAACAACGTTTCTGCTGTTTCCTGTCCACCATATTCCTGAAGAGGTCAGAGTTTGTCAGAAAGTCCTAGGCAGCACCCAGTGCCACAACTGGACTCAGTGCCACTCAGTTTTGCCTGAGTACAAACTGGGGTTAATGTTTCTAAATGTGATGTAACGTAGCTTCCCTGAGCATGGGTCAGATCCTGAGGGCTTCTTTGTAGCTTGCGTATCTCTGAGGGTCAAATATAACTTCATTTCCAGGATGGTTTGCATGACAGAGAGAAAAAACTAAGTTGGCAGTAGTATCTCCACTTACCTGAAAAGTTCATCATTGCCTTCTTCAATATAATACCAGGTTAGGACTGTGATTTGAATAAATTTTTCATAATGACAAAAACCTTTCCATAAATTCACTTACAGCTGCCAAATGCAAGGTACAACCAGATACTAATAATGGCAACCTCATTTTGTTGCACTCTTCTGCCAGCACCCACATGATGTGATTTTCTGGCAGTAAAAATGCAAAAAACTAAATGAATAAAATGTTTTTCTCTGCTATTTACCATGACAAATTAAAGCTAATTTATGTGTCTACCACTCAGGTTTATGAGGCCACTCCTTATGCTAAATCTGATGTTTAAAAAGGAAACATTAAATGAAAGTCAGTCTCAGCTAAATAATTTGGGTTAAAATTGCAGGGAAGTTTGATATATGTAAAGCTGCTGAAAAGATATGCTATTTAGAGCAGGAAATTGGTGATTCATAATTGACATTAACTCCAGTTACCCTCCAATGTGCATGCTGTACTTCATGTGAAATTATTATAAACAAAGAAAGGCTATTCCCTTGAGCAAGTTCAAGTTAATGTTTAGGAAACCATTTAAGCTTATTATTAGGACAAAAGTCGTTACAGTGGAATGGTCAGATGGTCAGACTGCACCCTCAGCTGCAAAACCTGTGCATTTTAATACCTCTTTGCAGGTAGCTCCTCAGACTTATAGCCATTTTGGCCAGTTCACAAAATCCCAGCTTCACAAGTGCCTCCGTTCGAAACTCCCACCTACCAAAACAGGCCAGAAACATGTACTTTTTTTTGGCTCTCCTTGTGGGCAGCCTTCTAATTGCCCTGAAATCCATGCTGGTCTCTAGTTTTATACACACACAAGTCCCTCTGAACTCAGATGAACTCCTGGAGCTGCAGCAGTTGGTGGGAGCAGAGTCACAAGGACATGTCCGTACACAGCTGCCTCTGGACCCCAGCTTCTATGCAATCTATGTCTATATTGGCAGATGCCAAAATTGCAGAAAGGAGATTGCAATAATTTGGACTATAGGAAGAGAGCCCCAAGGTGGGATCATCACCCAGTGAGAGACAGCAATGCTCTGTGGCTTTTGGTGCAACCTGTGACCTTGCACCAAGTGCAGATTTGGTGCCATCATTGCCTGCTCTTTGACAGGTTGGTGCTTTGCTTTCAGTTCTCCACAGCAGAAGGGAAGCTTACTGAATTTCCTATAGTATTGCAGTTTATTCAGTCCAAATGAACATACAAACTTAATTATTCCACAATACCAAAAGCCTAAAATAGGAATTTAAATAGATCTTGTTATGGGTTTTGATGTGAGTGATGTTTTGGCATCTTATGAAAATTTTTATGTTTTTTTTTTCCCCAAAATAAAAGCAAGAACATTTTTCTTATATAGAATATGCTTCAAACTACAAATGTCAATCAAAGGCAGACTTCAGGCACAAAAAGAGAGTGAAGACTCATACAGTTACAAATATAAGCACCTTTGAACTTGTGAAAACCACTTTAAACCATGGCCTTATTGCTACCGTTACAAACGAGTGATTTGGGTTCCTCTCTACAAAGAGAGACACTCTGCAGGTCCAATGCTGTGTATGACCAAGAACCCCAAAGGAAATCCAGGCACTCCCTACAGCTGGTCAAGTTCCTGGGGCCCTGCTGACTGCAGGGGGATGCTCAGGGCACAGAGAGGGGAGAGGGCACAGAAAACCAAGGGGCTCACTGTCCTCCTTGGCCCTAGCTTGGGCTGTGATGAGCAAGACAAGAGGGACTTTTGGGGTAACAAGGACATCAATACACAGCCTCAGGAGCAAAACAAATGAAAAAAAACATTCTTTCTGTAAGACCAGAGGTGGCAAAAGACCTGGCAGAGCTGAAACACACTGGAGCTGAATAGGACACCGGAAGAGGTTATGAACTGTGGTGAACTGAGAGTGAGAATAGTAAGGGTAAGAGAGGTTGCCAGCAAAAGACAGGAGAGGCAGGAGAAAGAGCCATTCCTTGGTGTTTCCAAATAATTCTCAATTCTGATGGAAAACAAAAAAAAAAAAAAAGTAGAAATGTGAGTCCTGTCATCTAAAAGCTAAAAAAATAAATTTGAGGTTTTCAAAGAGAGGGTACAAAAAGAAAAGTTCGCCCTCATGTAGCAGAGCCAAAGCCACAGCTTCAGAAACTTCAGGAGCAGACCCTAGCAAGTACCTCCCTTGCAAATGCTGTCCAGGACAAAGACTGCAGGCCACTGCAGGAAGCAGAATTAACTCTGGAGAAAGGAATTATGATTTGTCTAGCAAAGGAATTCAACCAGAACAGAATGAGGCTGGTGTAAGGATGTCAGAGACTCTGAAAAGAGCCCTCAAATGAAGTATGTACTGAGCTGGAAGACACTGAAAGGCCACATAGGATGCACATGCATTGACAAGACACGTCTATGCCCACCATTTGGGAAAAGATGCAAGAATAGCAACAGATTACATTGCCTGAGAAAGAAGCAGAATTAACCTCTGGTACATAGCATGGGTAAAGAGGTTGGTGACAGCACCCTTAAAGGGAAGCGGCTTATTCACAGGAGCCATGAAAGATGCTGTGCACAAAATAAAAGGACAACCAGCCCGGAGGCAAATGGCAATAACCAATTTTCAGCTGGACAGAGCTGCACGAAGCTGATCAGGTGTCTGACAGGGTTATGAGCACTGAATGAAAAGCTACAGGCAACATAAGGTAAGGAAAGAAAGGGCTCAGTCGGGCTATTCCCCACTGAAGGAGATAAAGGCACATGCACATGAAAGAGGAGTTCATAATGGGGTCAGGGATTTTTAAAATGTCACAACCTTGATCTCATCCCCTGGCTGAATGTACTGGAGTCAAAATGGTAGCAGAAAAGTCTGAGGGACTTCAGAGGGTAGAGATGCTCTCTGCAAACTGCAGAACAGAGCACAAAAGCACCTTGCCCTTCTCATCTCTGCAGCGGCGGGGTGAATGGAGCCTTTCATCACCAGTCCCGCAAAGAAGGGTACAAGTGCACTGCTCTGGGAATCAGTGGTTCAGGGAGAAACTCAGCCCTGAAGGCACCCCACATCAATCCACAGGAGGACATGTCAATTCCCTCACAAATAAGGTAAATGAAGTCAGTATGTGAACGGAGCACATTTTCCTCTCCTCCCAGAAGAGAATGGACTTTAGAAGACAGCTGATACCACACACTACACCTGACACACCACAGAATGCATTCAGCATCCTCATTTCACCTCCTGGTGGGGTAGAATAGAGGTGTTTCTCGGGAAAAGAAACCTCTCAAGAAAAGCCACCTTTCGACTATATAAAGCTTCCTGGTCTGCTCTACACAGCCTATATTGTCTGAAGGGAGGAAAGTCTAGAAATCTGAGCTTGGGAAGTGGCTCAGCCTCCCAAGGCTGAAAGCAGCCAACTCCATGCAACAGAAATCACCTCCTTGGCAGGGGGAATAGCACAGTGAGAGTGCAGGCAGATCCTGCTAGAGCTGAAATCATAATACATCCCAGCAGACACGGACAGGATGCAAAGTATCTTTTGGATGGTGACCTGTATGGGGAACCTGCCTGCAGCACCAGAAAGCTGACGAGGGCAGCTCAAGGGCAGCTCATTGCTCACAGTATGTATATTCTGATAAAGACTTTGTGAAAGAAAAGAAAGCTTTAAAAAATCCTTGACCCTGCACCGCTGTGAGAGTAAGCTGAAAACTAAATTTCCCACAGACACCTACCTCCAAGGAGATGAGCCTCCTGCCTGGAGATCAGCATTTTGTGCATTGTACACTAAATGTGCCTGTCCATAGCACCAACAGCAAAGGAAAAGACAGACCTGAATGACATTTTACAGACCATGCACTATGATTGCCAAAGCCTGCCCAGGCTCTCACCCTACAGTTCAAGATGTTGGCCGGGATGAGGGGACTGAGTTTTCCCATTAGCATAAAAGGGAAAATTTTCAGTCCTAAAAGAAATCTTTGAAGGTTGAAGGACGCACGAAGGGCATTAAGTGTCTGAGCATGCTGCTAACTAGAAGAGGCTGATGCAGTAAGCTTAGGTGTGGTTTCCTGCTGGTCCATGCTACATTCCTGGGCCATGCTGGCTGGCTGCCTCCAAGACAAACCTCACAGAGAAGGATAAAGGACTTACCAGTGTTGCTGTGAGCAACATTAATTGAAAAGCCTTGGAAAATAGGTGGAAAGATTTGATATTTCCCACAGGCATTGTACCTCATCTAAGAATATCTGAGAAGGGCACAGCCTCATGGTGACAAGCCAGACCCTGAGGTATGTGTTTGGAAATACACCTGTCCATCCTTGTAAGCCCATACCCAGTCTGTCCCATTGCAGCAGGCTGGGGGTGAGCTCCAGGGCTCCAGAGGTCAGGACAGCCAGTGGGTTTGCTGCTTCCTAACATCACTGGTGCAGATATCTCAGGCGAAGTCAGCAGCTTCACTCAACAGCCAGAGGCTTTTTCAGAGGCTCAACAAGCAAGCACCACTAATTAGTACATTGCCTACACGGCAGTAATTCCTGTGTTGTTGATTCTTCCTTGTTACTTTTATTGTTTAACCTGGTAGGAAAGAAACAGGAAACTTGTTTGGAATGCTTTTCTAAAAGCTAGTTGGAATTAGGGTTGTGAGTTGCATACTTCCTTGCTGGACTAGGCCAATCACTTGGCAAATCAGCCACTGCATGAACGAATAAATGAATCAATGGAGAAATTAATTACACGGGTCTTTGTGTCAGATTCCCTGGCTTCTGAGCTTCACAGACATGGCTGAGGCTGCCAACAGCTCTGACTGTGGACTGGCTTAGTCAGAACTGGTCCAAAGCTCATAAAACCTCCTGTTACTCATCCCCTCCTCAACTGCCCCTTCACAGTTCCCTTGTCTGCACTGAGACCCTGGGTAGGTGCACCCTTTGTAAGATTAGGTTGAGGTTGTAATCTTCTACCAGCCTATAAGATTTGATCACAATTACTATAAGAAATGCTCTGGAACTTGAGTGCCTCATCCTGCTAAGTTCACCCTTTCCGTTTCAAAAGGTCACTCTGGCAATTAAAGTGGCAAGGCCATAGCCCTAGTTTGCAAAAATCTGAAGGCTTGGATTAATCCCGTCAGGGAGACTCCTAAATTTACACCAGCATGAAACTTACCCTTCCAGTCACGCAGTGTTACTATTTAATTTGGTGGTTTCAATATTTTGATCTATCTAATAAATCAAATTAATGGGATGATGCAGTTGTATTTTTTCAATGTTAAAATGTAGTGCTGTCGGATGTTGATTTCTCAATATAAGTTTGGGAAGGAATCACGGCTGCTACCTAAGCTTTCTGAAAAAGCTCTGGAGTTTGGGAATATGGTTCTTGCAGTTTATTGTACTACTGTTCAACACAGAAAAGGGACGCTCAGTCTATTATAATTGGTGCCATTTTGTTCCTTAGTTGTTCTTCTGGCTTAAAACAGGCAACTTTCAAAATTAGGTATCAAAAGAGAAATACACTCACAACCAGCAAAACCAATGATTTTAGTGACACTGAAATGTGTACAACACTATGATAGAGCGGCAGCAGCCAGCAGGGCTGGCTGGTAGTGCGATGAAGACACTCTGAGCTGTGCATGCCATAGGTGCACCTCAGCCTCTGCTGTCACAGCTTCACTCCCTGTGCATGCTTGAGTTGCCCATTCCTGCATTTGTCATCTGCAAATAGTCATGCAAAATCACCCTTCTGTTGTATCTGAGATGTGAGTAAATGCTGTAGAGCCACACTGGAAGTAAGGCAAGCCAATTCAGCTATCCGAAGGACTAGGAGCTGTAGTGTAGACAAGACACCAGCATTTTTGGTACTATGTTTTCTAAAGCTGCTTACAGCACAGTTAAATAACTTGGCAGAAGAAATACCCATCCTCCTTTCTTCATCCAGATCTCTCTCCTTGGAGAAAGGTGGTGAATTGCAGCTTCCAGATCTTCCACAGGAGTGAAATCATGGTGACGATTAATTACTGCTGGAGACAGGGTACTGGCTGGTGGACATCTGCCTGGTGCAGCGCAGCTGTGCTTAGGGTTCTATGGATGATATAAGAAGTTATGTTATAGTATGACACAGCATGGTGCAATAATTTGCTGAATAAAGTGAAGCAAATAATGAAATCCAAATGAAATGTTTTTGCTTCTTCAGAACAGAACATCTCTAAATTATCAAAATCAAAGCTTCTGACACAGAAAAGCAATATACCATGGTTTCCTGATTTTGTTTGTCTGAGATTTGTCTGAGATTGTTAATGTTTTCACAGAACATTTCATTTGCATTTATGTTGTACTTTCCTGGAGAAAATTATGCTTTTAGAAAACAGAAATTATGTCTTCTGGAGGTTTATAATACTGAAATTACAATTGAGATTCTCCGTAGTTGTAAATCAAATCCACTTATTTAAATAGCCTAGTCTACAGAGCTCCAGAGGGCAGCTGTATCTATCCAGTCTGTAACTAACTAAGGAGCATCTTTGTTCAGCACAGCAGTCTCAGACTGCTCAAGCATTGATGTCTCTGTGCAAGCAGTTTCTTTAATTACCATTGCCAATTCTGATTTTGCAGGTGAAGGCAGCCCCCTTGCTAAAATGGTGAAATCATTTATCACCTATCATAAAGGAGAGAGTTTGTTGGTATCCTCCAGTGCAGTGAGACATGCTTTGATCCCAAAGTATTCCATCTATGGTATAGTAAGGCAAAGCTATGAAGCTTGGAAGACTATAAAAAATTTAATTCATGTACATTACCATCTTGTCTGACATAGGAGCAGCATGGAAGAGAATAAGAATGATAATAAAAAAAAAAACCATAATTTTTGTGGCAGACACAAATATCTCTAATTTGTGATAGAGAGCTAATAAGATAGTTTTTCTTCTAAATAAAGTACTCCCTTCAGAAGTTGTGCAGTGACTTCATTTATATGGTCTTGAATTAAAAGATTGTCTGTAACCAACAAATCAACTTAATGCTACCAAATAAAAAATACAAAGATCCAGAAGATCTGATAAACCTGTCTGGTAATTCGGATGTGTCCGAAGAACCAGAAATCTAAAAATAAGAACTAAGCCCACCAGTCAACAGCTAATTCATTTGCAGGTCTCCAGCTGGTAGGACTCCATCAGCAGCAGTACCCTACCACCCTCCCAGATGCACAGAAACAGGCAGGAGCACCATTTGGAGACACAAGCTCTAGTGCTCACTAACACCCACGACTATGTCCAAGCCTACCTGATGCTCCAAAGTTGCCATCCAACTAGTGGTGGGTTCTAAAAGGTAAACTGAAATCCTGCTGTTCATTAGCAGTTTCTAGATGGGCAGGGGCCATCATAAAAAAAAGTGGTTGGCACTATAGCAAGCTGGTGAAAGAGGCTTGGGCTTTGGGGCTGCAGTGGCAGGGATGGAGCAGTTCCAGCACCACTTCACAGCCACTGCACTGTGTTGGTGTAACTCCTCATAGCACCCAGAGCATCAGGATCCTGCACTTCCGTTCCTTTATAAACACTGTACATCTGTAGGGCAGTCTTTATCAGACACAGATCAAAGGCATTAATTGCATTAACTTGGGGTATTACTTGTCATCCCTGCTGTGTCCCTCAAATTCTTTGGCCTTGTACCTGGAGTTAGGGAGTGAAAGTCTATGATAAATAGCAAATCCCTACTTGCCATTGTGCACACTGCAATACCCAAAGTTAAGACATAGCATGGGCTTGTGAACCTCATTTGAAAGTTTTTATTCTTGTCTTTAACTCATGCAAAGGTGGGAGGATGAACAACCCCTTCAGCCTTCATGTGGGGAAGTCTGGCTGAAGCATGATCTGGCATCATGGTTCACCCATATGAAGAAGTGGGGGCGTGACAGGGTCAGTTGTGAGAATTGCTTCCCCAGAATTTACCTCCCAGCTTCAGCCTTTGTATGCAGTGCCCTCTTCAGGGACATGAAGTGGGCACTGCCATCTGCAAAGTGATAGAGTAATTTTGGCATCTGGGAACTGAAATCCCATGTGAGAAAGCAGAACACAAGGAGATGATTGAAGCATCTCTGACTTGTGCTAGGCAGCAGTGGGCTTTCTCAGGAGGTCAGCTGTCCCACAGCCCTACAAACGAGGTGAGAAAAGGGCTTATGCCACCTCCCATCATGTCCATGGGATGCCTGCCTTGTCCAGTCACTTGCTGGGCACCAAATGGCAGGGACCAGAAAGTTACTGCCTTTGGTGGCTATTGGGTCTTGCTGTTTTGAAACAGCAGGTCATAAATACATAGGCCTGAAGGGGTGGGTGCAGGGTTGGAAGCTTTCAGGAACCTTTGTTTGACTTTTTTAACTTGGTCTATCTGTACCACTCCTTTTCCCAAACAAGCTACAGCCTTTCAATGAAATACGGAGATGGCACAACCTTTTGCTTCCTCCTTTGCAGCTTAACTGCAGAGGCTGTACACGCAGTTCAATGCAGTGTACAGTTCTCATTTAGATTCAAACAGTGCCAGAAGCTGCTAGCAAGGGTTACTCAACCCTGCAAAGTCTATTTTTTTTTTCTTATTTGCTTTCCAAATGAAGTCTATGTTTGAGTCCCTTTTTTGATGGGGAAAAGCAACCCATCTATTGCTCTTTTCTCTTTTTGATTGGGTTTTCTTTTCCCCCTCAGTAGTGAACCCCAGCCTCAATGCAAGGATTTCAAAGAATGCCAAAGTGGTGTTTTCATGTCAAAAGTTTGCCCAGACACTAAACTTGCTTAAATGCTTTCTTCCATTTTCTATTATGTCCTTATAAATTAAGTTATCCAAATACCATTCTTCACATATCCTCTCAAGAAAAAAAAAATAGAAAAAATCCATCCGACATATTTCCTTTGCCCCATTTCTTGCTATTAGAGTTTGAAATTTGTTGTTTGAACTTCTTGGAATAGGAACAAAAATTATACAATTTATTGCTGGGTCAGGAAGCAAAGTGTTGGGTGGGAGAAGGGCATGGAGATAGTAAAAGCAAACATGGCAAAAAAAGCTTGCATTCACTGAATCTCTAACTTTCAAGTGTCCAACCTACTACAAGTATTGCCAGCTGAGCCCAACTTTGCTACTTATTTTTTTTGACATTCGAAGATTAAGTAGATCATGTTCATGTGCTGTAGTACCAGCAGACACTCCAATCCAATCCAGCTCCAATCCCTCCTCACCTCTTCAGGACCTGTCGTCAAAGTGATACCACGGAAACAGCATCATAGACATGGCAGGGAATATGCACCCTTGCAGGAGGTCACCACTATTAACTCATCCCCTGATTTAAGGGAGCACTGACACAATCTCCAGCCCTACTATACGAGGTGGCTGCTATAGGTCTGCCTGAATGTGCAAACCTACCTGTTAGACATGTGCTTGTTATCTCTAGATTTGTATTTTATTTGCCCCTTAAAATTTTAGTAAGGTTAAAGTTAAGGATACCAGTTAATGGCTGCTGTTAGTTTTATAAAGTAAACATGAAGCAATTGACTGCAAGTATCAAGTCCATAGTGCTTATGAATCACTAAAAGTCTACTTAAAGGTACTCCACTTTCTAAAGGTTTCTGAAATGTATCTGAGATTGGCTTGCAAAAGCAGTATATTGACATGGCTTTTATTTGTCATTAACCTTTTGATCTTGCTTCTTGTGTGTTCAAGTTCATTTCAGCAACTTTGCTTGATGGTAGGTGAGAACAACCTCAAGGTTTTCTTTTTCCTGAGGATTCCTCCTCTATACGGCAAAAGGAAACAGATATATGCAAGAGATGGAGGGAGGGAGGGAGGGAGGGAGGGAGGGAGGGAGGGAGGGAGGGAAGGAAAGGAAGGAAAGGAAGGAAAGGAAGGAAAGGAAGGAAGGAAGGAAGGAAGGAAGGAAGGAAGGAAGGAAGGAAGGAAGGAAGGAAGGAAGGAAGGAAGGAAGGAAGGAAGGAAGGAAGGAAGGAAGGAAGGAAGGAAGGAAGGAAGGAAGGAAGGAAGGAAGGAAGGAAGGAAGGAAGGAAGGAAGGAAGGAGGAAAAGAAGGAACAGGAAGAAAGAGAAGGAAAGAAGAAAAAGGAAGGAAGGAACAGGAAGAAAGAGAAGGAGAGAAGATAAAGGAAGAAAGTGGGGGAATGGAAAGAAAGAAAAGAAAGTGCAACCTTCTTTATAACCTTGATTTAACATCCAGTCTGAGCCAAACCTGTTTTATAGAATATGTTTCCTTGGGGGCTTATAATGCAGCTACTACAGAGAAACCAGCATGATATGACACAGCAGGAACTATTCAGCAGCCTGCTAAAAGTATGAGTAGTTTACAATGACAGAAGAATCAAACTGTAACTGCCTGGAATGTGAGATTATAAAATGTGAGATTATAAAATATTATGATCCAGATTGAAATTCAATATATTTATTGAAGTTGTCAGCAAAGGCACACAGACTATTGGAAAATTGTCAGCGCATTTTCTACCATTGCTAACTGTGGCCTTTGAACAAGACGAGAATTTGCAAGTTTAAAATAAAAATAAACTAGGAAAGGGGGTTCTGATACCAATCCAAAATATTCAAAAATGGAAAATGTAAGCAAGTAGTGAAAAGCCAGCCCTGGAGAGAGGAACAAAGGCAACTGCAGCCTGTAGCACTGATGCCTTCAAGGCAAAAGGCACATTACCCTAACCCAGAGCAATCTTCAGAAGGTACTCTGCTATAAGGCTATGCCCTTGCAAAGTCTGTGCTGCCCAGGGGTTGCAGTATGTAAAGGGATTTGCTGTCAGCAACTCTTAGATTGGGTAATTTTATTTGCATCAAGTTAAATATCAAAGAGAGAACTAGCCAGCCTGCCAGACTAGCCACTAAGGTTAATGAAGGTAAGTAACAGCACAAAAGTATTCCTGCT
This sequence comes from Myiopsitta monachus, assembly GCA_017639245.1. Lineage (NCBI taxonomy): Eukaryota > Metazoa > Chordata > Aves > Psittaciformes > Psittacidae > Myiopsitta > Myiopsitta monachus. The sequence goes on along the minus strand of CM029927.1, from coordinate 16,736,594 downwards.
CAAGTAAGCAAACAGTTACAGAAATATTTAGACTGAGAACACTGCTGAAGCATTTACTTAATTTAATACGCTGGGGCGAAAATTCTGCCACACAAAGTGTTCTCCATACCATGGATTTGAAAGCAAATAGGATAAAAGGAAAGATGAAATAAGAAAAGAGGTGCTACTTACCTGTGCTATGTATTTTGTTTTTTTTTATGGTGCCATTTGTACCTGTTTCTAGGCATGCTTTGTATTACGGCTGGATCACAAATGAATCACCATGCAGCTGTTTATATCTGGCTCACACGTATTTGACTGCTGTTTGCCAGAGCAGATCGATGCCTTAGAGGGACCTTTTAGGTCTGACAAGCAGAGCCAGAGAGGAAGAAAGGCTAGTGTTGCCTAACTCTCTTACCTGCCTGATAAGCCTCCTATTGTGAAACACAAGTCAACTTGAACAGAAATTCTGGTTGAAAAACTCTCCTGATTTTCCTGTAAGGTAGTGAAAAATGCAGTAGTGAGCACATGCAGGAGTATGGGGCTAGCTGGCTAGAAATAACAGAGAGTATTAACAATATTGCATGGCAATTCAGGTAAAGCTGCCAGCAACAGGAACTCCAGGCACAGCCTTTGGCAGCACTGGGATTGCAGAACACGTTGTTCCGACTCTGTGTCCTGCCCCAGGGGCCAGAAATGGGTGCATTACACTAAAAAGCTATCAAGTGCTCCCACGTGCCTGGCAGTGTAGACTGTTCATACACCAAGGAGCCTTGCCCACAGGCATTAAAAACCTTCCTGTATAATGAAGAGCTTAGTGCTTTAGTTGCCCACAGGCTGAACATTCAGCCCTGTTTTTGAAAGCCTGGTCACCATCATCTGTTCCGAGACCAGATGCTAGGTCTGACACCAGGCAAACCTATCCAAGCCTGTCTGGAAAGCAGGACTTTTGCCCACCTGATAATGTGAAGGTGGTGAAAAACATGGGCTGCAAGTGGGCTGCGCCACCACATCTTGCCTGCATTCTCCCACCCATCATAGCAGGAGAGAGAGGAAAGCTATGGGGCAGGAGGAAGCAGAAGACAGGACAGGAAGAATGAGCAGGAATTCACCCCTTTCACTACCAGCCTGGCACTTTCAGAGGCAAGCAGCCGGGACTTTGGCAGAAGAGTTTTGTTCGAGAGGAACAATGCAACAGACATGGGTGTTACAAAGAGACCTTTGTGAACACGACTGGCCTGTAGTACAGGATAAGGACTTCTTTTCAGGATGGCTGCCTGGAATACTAAAGGAGGACAAACAACTTCCCAAGTCAGGATAATGTGACCGAAAATCCCCGTATATCCCCCTAGCTCCCTGCCTGAGCTACCAGCAACCTCTTCCTTCATAGTTATTTGAGTGAAAAAGTGGGGCAGACGCAGGAGGTCAGGGAGCAGGCACAACAGCAGTTCTTTGCATGCATGCACACGTAGCACCTGGCAGCCAGGAGCCTGGCGGCTGGCGGAGCCCGGTCAGCTGCCTGGCTGCAGCGTTTGGGAAACCCTGCAGCGCACAAAGGTTGTACTGAGACAACAATTCTGAATTCAGTTCTCTTGCTCTCCTGAGCCAACAGCACACAAAAAGCACCCAACTGCTTCCAACTTTCTTGAACAATTACCGCAAAGCAGAGGAGCGATCCCCAGCCCATCCTCACACAGAAAGCTGAGGATTTTTTCCATGGGCTGGGTAAAATAATGCACCCCAGATTAGCACCGCTCACGCTACCCCAGCCAAGCTCCACCTACACAACAACATCCCCAGAGAGAGCATTGCAGCCTCTCTGAAGAACCTAAAAAATACAATGTAGTCGCAGGTTCCCAGACCAAACACAGCACCAAACTCATCTACTTCATCCCTGATCCCGCCAATTATTATAGTTAATAAACTCAGGCTGTAGGCACTCAGTTCTGCACCAACTTCTTTATAACCAACTTCACAGAAGATTTTTCTTTTTAAATAACTACGCCACCAATCCTATGCTTTAACCAACATTCAGAAATCACATGGTCACCATCTGGATTAGAAGCCTGTACTGTTTTCTGTTCCCATAGCAAATTCACTAATCAGCAATGCCATCAAGCTGTCTCTGAAATATTCTTACACCTCTACCATCTTTGTAGGCACTGTCATTACATAAGTGACACATTAAATCTCCCATGCACGAGCATGCCTGCAAGTCAACACATGTATTTCCACTGAGCTTGGAACTATCCAAAACAAATTATATTGCTGAGCCTTAGTCCAGACAGACCCTGAGGGGACCACAGTGGACTTCTCCTTGGCAGGAGCTGGCCAGCAGCTGTCAATTGCTGCTCAAGGATGGGATGGGCATCAGGGGGTGGTGAGCAACTGTATTATGCATTACTTTTATTTCCTGAATTTTATTTCTCTTTCTCTCTTTTTCCTAGTATTACTGTTATTATTTCTTTTAGTATTAAATTTTACTTTATTTCAATTATTAAACTGTTCTTATCTCAACCCGTGGGCTTTACCTTTTTCCAGTTCTCCTCCACATCCCACCATGACAGGGGACAGGGAAGAGTGAGCAAGTGGCTGTGTGGTACTTAGTTGCCAGCTGGTGAAATGCATGTTATTGCACTAACCTTGCATGCCCTTGAGCCCTTCACCCCATGACAGGGTATCCAGGGTCGCTGTGGGATGAGTGTGCCACATGTGTGCCAGGAATGTGACTCTACCAAGGATTAAGTAAAATAAATGTCGTCTGGTTTCATATCTGTTTTAATGTTTGCATATGCATACCCACCACTTGCCCTGTCCAATGCTGAGACCTGCCAACTGCACCTAGTACTTAGCATCCCAGTTTTACAGGTTCACTTTACTTTTCAACAGCCTTTTCTTTAGTGGATTGCTACATCTGCCTGCTCACATTCCCTCCCTAAACTCGTCATACATAGGGTTACAGCTCCCTAGAGAGGCATTTTCAGGGACCATCCTTGCATTGCAAAGGCATAATGATTTAAAAACAGGGTTTGTATCTGAAGAATACTAACTCCTGCAAGACTACCTTGGGTGTGCGAGTGAGCTAAGGCTGCCCAAATATTTTTTCTGTGGTACGTAGATGAGCTGTCTTCTTAGCCATTTCACTCGTATTTTCCTTGAGTGCATTGTCTTCTCAGCCATAATAGCACAGCTTCGTTAAATATTGCTTTTCCAAGTAACCTTTGATTCATTTCCAAGCTACTGCTTCACAAACTGGTACAAGTTTTCCACTAATTCTCATTGCTGTTGACAGTGGCATCCGCAGAAAGCTGCTGCCCCAGAGTTCAACCTATGACCTTTAGTGAGCCTAACCATGCTAATTGTTAGTACGCCACATTCTTCCTCTTCACCCACCCAAAATTTGCAGCCATGACATTTCCTGGGCTTCTGCATAGAAAACTCCTCTTGGCCCTAAGGGAAGAGACCAGCTCTTTCTTGGAGAGATGGGGAACTGCAACATGCCTTCCTTTCCTGCTCATTTTGGCATTCTGAAAGGGAAGCCTGGGGAGCTTCTAGCTCCAAAATGAGAGGTCTTCCTCTTCAGTCTTGTCAGCAGAAAATACTGTGCATGTGGTGCTGCCGCCGACAGGTTTGTCCATACAGCCAAGAGTGAAGACAAGCTTTAAGCTTGAGGGGGACAGCAGCATCCGGTAGAACAAAGTAGAATTAAACTTTGTCCAACTTTTGCTGGGTGAAAGCAAGCTCATAACTGCCTTCAGTGGTGTAACTCCTTCCATTCACACACTGGTTTTGGTTAACCTGGTCTTTGACACTCTTTTGTTTTATGCTGACGGAGTCTTTGGCCCAGAAAGCGTACATTATTTTAAGAGTCATAGGTAGCTCTTGAAAATGTCTATGGATGCATTCTGTGTCTTTGGCTTTTCTGAGAAGACTTCAGAGGCAGCTCCTTTTGCAGCTGTTGGAAGATTCAGGGTGGCTTCATCATGCAGGCAAGTGACAAACATGTACGTAGCAGTGTGTAATTATGAGAGAGCTCCCCAGACGCTTTTTGTGGGAGGTGTCTGGCAGTGCTCGGGGCAGGACATTGTTGGTGATGCTGAATGAAATTGTCTGCCATTGTTTCTCATGGGAAAAGGAGGCGAGGAGACAAGCTATCTCAGTTTCCAGACTGGAGCAGCAGCTACATTTCACGACTGCCCAGACAACTTAGTCACGTGAAAATAACTAGATTGTCTCCTTTTGAATACATATAGACTCCGTGTGCCAGGTTCCAGACGAGAGCTATGTGTGGAGCCCTGAAAATATGAGGTCTAAGTGTGCTGAAGCATTTTTTTGGCCCCATCACTCAGCTACTTACTTTGCCTGGAGGCCAAGCAATGGTGCTTCAGGGCAGATTACTGAAAAAACTGGTCCCAGACCTTTCAGCTGCTCCTGCAGTGTGGTACTTTCCACATCAGTCCCATGTGCAAAGAAGACCATTTGAATTCCTCTTTACCTGTCTTGCATGAAATTCAGCTTGGGGGACAGCCTGTGGAGGTGTTTGTGGCAGTTATGGAGGGTGAGCAGTCCTCAGGGTGAGAGCAGAGGCTTTTCTCCCCTTTCCTTCCACTCTCTTCACCACAATGTCTTCAGTTCTGGGTGATGCATGTCAAGATCGGGAAGAGAACCTTTCCTTGTGAAGCAGCTTGCTAAATGAGCCGTGAATAGAAGATTTGTACCTGCCAGGACTGCAAGGAAGAAAAACAAAAAATAAAATAATAAGAAAGAAAACGTCATCCAGCATGAGAGCTGTGGGAGACACATGGCAGCCCCAGACAGGCAGGGCACTGCCAGGCCAGGCCAGGCACACTCACTGCTCTTTAGCCGTGCACCCAGAAAAGAAAGGATCCCAGTTTCTGACAAACAAGCCATGGGCAGGAGGCCAGCAGCCTGGTTTCTGTGCACCAAGAAGGCGAAAAGGCTGCTCCTCAGAGAAAGGCTGGACCCAGGGCACGAAATGGTCACTGGAAAGGTTTAACACTTCCAAGGCTGCTCTTGCAGAGTGTTGCAGGGACAGCGAGTGTGCCCAGGCAGGTACCAAAACTCACCAGAATGACAAATCCTGGCTTGCATGAGCCGATGAAGATCACTTTTGTCAATCTTTGCCATCAAAGACCTTTACACAGTAGCTTCGGAGCAGATAGATAGCCACATATTTTACAAGATGCAGTATGGTGCCAAATCAAAGACACATCAGCAATTGTGCTGTCCTCATGCGCTTAGACAAAGGCGCTTACCAGATTTCACAGGGTGGTGTTGCAGTCCCCATAACTGTTGTGCAACAGTGTGAGCAGTACTACCCAGCAGTGCTTTTCATCACCCTTTATTCCATTCATCTTGAAAAAAAGATCAAGAGCCAGCTTGTGTTGTGCTGCCAACTTGCTTTTCCTCTGCAGCCAAATGCAATTGGTGCTTAACTTCAGATGTTAATTTTAAAGTTTTTTTCCCCCCCATCCAGTTTGTTTCTCAGATATGTATGGGAATGCTTTTATTTTCTTACTTCTTTTGTCTATCCACAGACCACCCTTCTGCTGAGTTACAGACCAGCACAATGGGTGTACCAGAGACTGAAAATCACTTCTCTTTCCCTTCCAAAGCCCTAGAACTACAAAATGCTGAGAGTTAAACTACAGCTTTATATTAACAAAGAGTAACTGTGAAATCCTAAGAAATTAACTAGCAGAACGCCTCTAACTGGTTATAAAGGAAACTGTAAAAAACAGGGGCAAAAGACTACTGCCTACTTCAGAGAAATGCAAAAGAAACTTTCTTCTCAAGTTACACACACTTTTCAGCAACTTGTGCATGCAGGACAGGACTGGTGCAGCCTCAAGATTGCACTAAGATTTATTAAGGGTATGGGAGGAAATGCATAGAAAACAAGAGAAAGATATTACTGGTCACTTTGTTGGGTCCTGCTTAGAGATGGGAGCTTCACACAGTTCCTATATCTATGAAGAAGCAACTCAGGTAAGAGTCAACGTTTGATCCCTTGTTGCATCCTACAACAAGTCTAGTCCCCTTAGGCTTGCCCACATTCCTGACCTTCGTCTCTGCTGTTCCCCAATGCACTCATACCATCTTTTCAGACTGCAGAAAGTCTTCTCAGGGGTAGTCCATACATTATGGATGATACACGCCTTCCTGCACTGTGCTTAAAAGACTCGTTGTTCACAGCTCAGGAAAGCTCGCTGCATGACCCCATGCCCTTCTGTGATTACCCATTAAAACACTTATCCTTCACATGGCATTATAAACGTATGTAGCTCAAAGAATAGGCAGTGTCATCTGCTTTGGAGCTGTGAACCTTAAAGCACAATCTGAGAAAGCAGGAAAAAGACTGTTCTTCTCCATTAATATGAAAAAATTAACTTCCAGGGCAAAAGCCTGTACAGAGTAACTTTGCCTAGAGATGCCCATGCGCCGCTTTTCTTCTAAAAGCAGGTGATTCTGGTTTAAGTGGTGCCAATGTAGAAAATTTGGGAAGAATCTAATACCAACGTATTATTTTATCCCCTTTCTTAAGTGGTTGATGACAGAACAAAATTTCAAGTTACTATAGCAACAGGCTTAAACAGTCACTAGAACTTGTTGATTTTTATCCCATGATCTAGTGGTTTGTTGACTGTGCTACTCTGCAAGGATATGGCATTAAGTCAGAGCTTTATGCTTTTAACATATGGTACACAGCAAAGAAATTTTGTCTTGTGCTTTGTACTCTGCACTACAGTTCTATGCACCAACAGTAAGGCTCATACAGAAAGGCATTAGTTACCTGTTATGAAATCTCACAGCCTCGGTATGGATTTAAAATTTATGGAAATGAAATTACAGATATAAAAATGAGGTTGCGTAGATCCAGATGAGTGTTAACGAGTGTAAGGGACTGCAAGAGTAATGTGTTATTTTACTATTATTACAACATATGTTTATCTTTAGGGAAGGAATCTGTAAAAGGTATCACACAGAGATTTAAGTCATATGGGTAGGTGCAAGTAGTGCAGGATTAGGTGGCTGAGTGACCAAGCTAAGACAAAGGAAATTACATCATTCCCAAATGGAGAAAAGTCAGTAGTGAATCTCAAGGGAATAGGGGAGAACTCCACAAAAAGAGGCTTGAGGAGAGGTGAATGTGAGGATGTTGCACTACAGTCTTTCATTTTGGAGGAGCTAACTCCCTATGACGCTTTCCAAAAATACAGCGAAAGACAGTTGTACTGTTGATCAGCTCAGGCATCACTCCCAGAGTTGTGTATGAAGACCCACCTCCCATGGGACAAATTCAGCTCCCAGAATTACACAGGAGATTTTGACTTGACTTATTTGCAGCAGCCTTGCTCCTGTGACACCATTTTTGCTATGTGTTAGAAAGCAGCTAAATTGCTTTTGGGGAGCACACAGCTTATTGAAAGCTCTCCAGCAAGTGTGTGTAGGTCTACCCCTAAGGAATTAGCCATATACTCAATGCATACTGCTGGCACTCCTGGCAGTCGCAGGGAAGGAGCTCCCAGTAAGCCAGGTGTGAATGAATTTTGAGATGTGGGATTCACTAACTGAGGGCAAAGTGTGGTACCCAGCTTTAGAAAGAAAGCGAAAGACCACCTGTTTAAGGATAGAGCGGTCATCCAGTGTTTGACTGAAAAATACTCGGCCAAATTATTAGGCAGTGCATGACCCTCAGAACATGACGAAGGGAAGGGAAACAGCCAGTGTGGATTTCTGTAGAGCAAATTATGTTAAACCAACCATATTTCCTTTTCTGGCAAGGTCACGGGGCCAACAGGTAGCAGTGTGCTGTAGCTGTGGTATATCTTGGCTTCAAGTAGACTTTTAATAGCCTGAGGCGAGAGAGGCCTGAGCAGCACCTTCACAGACAAAACGGGAACTCAAAGCAGTCCTGATAAAATAAATAAAATAAAATAGACCTGAAATCAGCAGGGTGAAACTCAGTGGGACAGACATGGAGGGCAGCATGCAGGAGGAAAAACCCATGTGCCCAGACGGACAAGCTGGAAAGATGGACTGGGTTGCTGTGAAAACCAGATGGGATCGGAGCAAAGCAGGGAGTGAGCATGAATCGACAATGTGATACTGTTGGAAAAATGGCAAATGTCATTTTGGGACATGCCAGCAAGTGCTGTAAACAATTGCTCTGCTTTGCTCCACACTGGGGACCCTTGAGGAGCAGCCCTGTGCCCAGACCTTTGCACCAGGCTATGCAGAGGATGCAGGCACATAGGGAAAACAGGAGTGAGAGGGAGCTGTGAGAGGCTGAAATGCATGATTTGTGAGAAAAAGATGAAGGAATAATTTGCTTAGGCTAGAAAAAGGATTCTGCTGTAAATAATACTCAGAACAATATTAAATGCTGAAATTCACAGACTTACTAGCATGGGGTGACTAAGCTGGGGATCTCTGAGAGGCTTTGGGCACAAGAACTGGGGAGCTGCTCCAAAATGCTTTGGAACAAGCAGGCTGCCAGGGGCAATGCAGATACACTTGGACTTGCTTCAGATCAAGGAACGGTTACACCGACCTTCTGGGCCACCCACCTGTCCTCCCTGTCTACAGCTTCACGGTCCCATACTCCTATTGACTGAGATCCAAACCCATCTGAACTACCATCTTCCATGAGTTGTTTGCACTGAGCTCACATCGCTGATGAAAGGAGAGAAGAGAACCAAGCCCCACTCCCTACATTTCAACATAGGATTATCTTAGGCAGCGCTGAGCCCCTGAGGGTGCTGTGATGTGCTTTGGGTGCGCAGGGTGGGAAGGAAAGGACCCAGCTGTCAGTCTGTCTGCCACACGGCACCCCAGGCTGGCTGGGCAGGTGTGGAGCAAGCATACTCTACTGCAAAAAACAATAGAGAGGAAATAATTACTGGCTGTGGAGCAAAGGACATCTGAGGATGGGTTAGCTCCATAAACAGTGAATCAGCAGCTGACAAAGGTTGAGTGGGGGGTTGCTGCTGCTGTTCAGGACTCTCTGCCTATGAACAGATGACAGTCTGGAGGATGAGGAGGGAGTACCTTTCCCTATTATCACTGGCAGGGCATGTTTCTACCAAGCACAACTCGTTTTGGGGTGGGAGGGAGAGATCATTTGTGTCTCTGGCACTTGCCAAAATCATGCTTATTTGTCTTTGGGAAACCAAACTCCCAGTTACTTTCCCTGTGCTTCACATTATGTGCCACTGCCCTGGTCTTTTTGAAAAATCAGAAAGCAACCATAAAGTTTGTTTGCTTTGTTGCTCATGATAAAAGCACAGAGTATCCCAATTTGGCTGGGTGCCACGCTGTACAGACTGACATGTGCACTGATTTTCTTGCACATCGCACCTTGGCTTCTTTTATACTGTCCTTTGGTCTTTCCTTGCTGATACATTTCTTTCCCTTATTCTTCTTGTGAAAGAAGGTTTCTGATAAAAGATTAGAAACTCCAGCCACCCTGAGTGGTAAGGGGCTCTATCACCCAGAGATCTCCAGAATAGACACTACAGTGACATAGGAAGACTAGGGGACTATGTGGACCATCAAGGTCCTGGTGACAATCTCAGGTCTTCACTTTGCCCAGTGGTAACCATGGAAGGAAAAAAAAAAAACAATATTTGCACATCGTATTGTCAAGCATAGTCTTCCTCAGCCAGGGAATGGACTGGAACATGACACGCCAGAATTGTACCTTGAGCAGTTTTATACTGTTGTATGTTTCTGAGAAATAACAAGAGCTTACCCTAATAGTAACAGCCCCTCTGTCAGTGGTACCCTCTGCATCTAATTTCCTACTTCCAGCCACATCAAGATTCAAAAGGACCTGCAGGCAGCAACACAATTCAAATAAATGACAGGAATTGAACTCCCACAGGAATCTAGATTTCTTTGGAACAGAAAAGGACTTTTTTATTATTTTGATTGGGTTCTGGGTTTTTCATGAACTTGTCATTTCCAGACTCATTTTCTAAGTACATGTCCTCTGTAGTCCAGAACTGGATCATGTCAGAGAGTTTCACTGTCCTCTGACAATGGTCCAACTCAAGGCAGGTGTAAACTTTCCCTGCCTCCACATCACAGCTCATACCAGAATACTCAGGATTTTCCATGAGCCCCCCACAGCCAAGCAGTAAATCTGCAGAGCCAAAGACATGATCTTACCCAGGGTAGGAATGTCTTTCCAATCAATAGACATGATTTAGTGGGAGGTGTCCCTGCCCGTGGCAGGGGAGTTGGAATTGGATGATCTTGGGGTCCCTTCCAACCCTAACTATTCTATGATTCTGTGATTTAATGCACGTCTGCTACGTTTCTTAAGTTGTGCAAAGCATCATATTTTACTGAAAGCACATCCTTCTGGGACTGTGCATGCCTTTGGAGTCTCTTGGACATTTCCCATTTCTACATGGAGAAGGAATGAAAACCCTTCTTTGCAGAGGCAAAGTCAGCTCCTTAGTGAACTGAAAGATGCCCCCCCTGCCCTCATACCCATGACTTCTTCCTCATAAAGAACAAGCAGACTATACAACCAGGGTTTCTGAGAATGGAAAAGAAGCATGTGATAGTGCTTTTAATGTCTGTTGCTTTTGCATGCCCTCCTCTGTGTTTGCTTTTGAAACACTGCAGTTGCTCCAGGCTTAGTGGGTTTGCTTTGTTGTTGCAGTATAACCGTTGGACTTCACAGTATGCTATACAGAGGAAACACACAGGGACCCAATACGCAGCAAGCGAGGATCTCACCCCATGATGGGCATTAATATGCCAGAAAGAAATGTGAAATTGACAGTTACATTCATTCCCCATTATTTGAGTCTTCTGTTCCTATATTGACTCTCAGATGCAAGGCTGTCACAGATAGGAAAGTGCTGGCTTTCCAAAGGAAATGCAAATAAAAAATAAACCATCCCAAAACAAAATGTTACTAAAGTCACCATATGCTTTACCGCAGGTCTTTGCAGGGCAAATAACTTACAATATATGCAGCACATAAGACGTTATTATGTAAAACAAGATGTGTTATGTGTTCTCAGTAGCTGTCTGCATAACATTAGGATTGGATGGGAATTCTGGTGTATAAAGTATTTTAGGTGAAAGCCCACTGCAAGATGGAGGATTTCCCACTATTAAAAAAGCTAGTTGATTGCAACATTCCAGAGCTTGTTCGCTTGGCGTCTAGAAACGTTTTCATGCCAGGTAGCCCTAGCAGATTCCATGGTTCACATAGCTGCATGGGAGATAGAGTTGACACTTCAGAGAAAAACCTCCTCCCAAAGAGGTAGCAGGGATCAGTACCTCTTTTCTACAGTACATTTCCCTAAAAGGATGAAAAACTAGAGATCTACTGTGAGACCTCCAGGGTTCATGATAATTTCCTAACAGTCGCCTGTCATAGTGAATCACACTTCTACAAATAAGAAACAGGTAACGTCATGGCTTGTGGCTGGACAGATGGATAGCATTTGTGGCTATAGATTTTTTCCTAGAAATTGCTGACACAGACTGACAAAAATAAATTCTAATTTAAGTCCAACCTTGCCTAGTTGGACTGGTCAGAAAAAAAAAGACCTTAAAAAACCCTGTCAAAGTGAAAAACCAACTGAAAGTTAGCATTTGCAAGGTTAAAAGTTACACTTTCGTGACTTGAAAACAGAGTTGCATCTTCACTTAAATACTTGTAGTGTTTGATTTCATGCAAAATAAGCCATTTTTTTCAGCTAGAAATTACTCTTTTCACTGTTCTTTCACTCATTCAAAACACTTTGAATATTCCCACTTCGGGGCAACCTGAAGCAAACTGTGGCTTAATTCTTTCAATACTGTCAACGAACTGAAAAAGAAACTCCTATGATCCAAGCTCTATTTGCAGGTCCTATGCTCTGTTTTAATCCTTCAAACCTCTCTGTGTTTTCTAGCAATTGTGGGTGTTTCAGGCAGAGCATATGTGTACCTTTATCTGTAAAAAAATTTTGGCACAAAGCTTTAGTATGATGGCAAAAGCTCTCAGATTTATGAGACTGAAAATCTGTTTGTCTTTGGTTTTGCTTCTTCAGTACATGAAACGTAGGCAAGACCAACTGAAGGACTTAAGAGGATATTTTAATCTAGGATTATAGTCACTTTGGCTAATGACATATAAGAACATTGAAGTTTAAAGATGTGTTTCCTGTTTCTGTCTGAAACACACACACACAAAATCGGTCCTTCTTCTAGAAGTTTTATTGGTGTTATGTATTTTTTATTTGTCATTTTTTTACACCTGCCTCTGGAGTGTCAGATGGTTTGAGTCCTTAATGGTCCCTTCTATAAAAAAGCAGTCACTGAGTTACATGGGTGCTGATAGAAGCCAAAACCAACTCTGTTGCCATAACAGGAGACACATTGAATTAACACTTCTCAGCAGGGGAAAAATTCTGGCCCAGAGGAGAGCCAGCCATCTGACTAAGCATCTCTTCCCTTCCAACTGTGTCATGGTCACTCTCTGGTTTTTATAATGTCACCACTCTCCCATCTGTCCCATGACTGTAGCATCTTGCAGGAAAGCGAAACATGCAGAACACCCCAAAGTAAAGCTGATGTTAGAAGAAGAGGCTTGGAGGATGGCTTCTGAAAGGGGGGAGGGTAAAAGAGAAATTAGGTATGCTTATGTGTCACCTAGCCCCTGACCCCTCCAGACCAGGTACTTTTTGCAGGGTATTTTGTACACAAAAATGGAAATGAAAGATAAGCAGTTTTAAAGCACTGGTGTCTGGCAGCATCTTTGAAGAGGCTGTCTGTACAGGATGTCTATCTCACCTGGGCAGTTCTGCGGAAAACACAGATTCATTCACTCATCTGCTTCACTAACAGATAAAAATGAGTGCTGAAAAACATCATGTTTTCTCCTAAATGGTGATTCTGACATGGAAAATACCTGATGTGTGCGTCAGGTATTCCCGAACAGCTCACATTCCCTAAAATAGCCAATAGAATTAAAGAAGCAGATTAAAATGTGACGTCTGAACAAAAAACCCACATACGCCTTTTGTCCCTATGTTTTTACAAAGCTGCTTTCATAGAAGTTGTTTCCTCTAACACCCTGCAAACTCCTGTTTGTATAGATACATGTCGTGGATGAGCATTTTTCTTTTTCTCTGTCATGGCTACAATGACTGTATGAGAAGCAATAGCATATTTTCTTTAAATCCAGTTCTTTCTCCAGTTTGACTCCATGGTATAGAGAACTAAAACGTCTGCATTTCTCTTCCATGTACTTCTGCCTCGGCAACATCAGCTGCAGTATGGGAGTGTAGGCTCCCCAATGACGTATGGTTGTATTTCTGAGTTTAATACCTTTCAGACCCAAGATTCCATTTCAGCTACTAGAAAATTCAATGGGAAATGTGACAGATGTATTGGCTGCAAAATTTGCTTTATTTATGTTAAAAGTAGAGGAGTTTAATCCTGATTTTATGAAAATCTGTAGCAAAGCCCCTGCTGTCTCCTGAAAAGCCAAGCTTTCATTCGCTGTGTGTTGAGCAGATGGACAATGTCACTCAAATAGGAATATTTCTGTCCTTACTGACCTTCCTCCTAGGAAAAATCCTACAAGCATCCTCAAAGTGTCACACAGCTGGCCACAGATAGGAATTTGTGTGCTGTTTCTTTCGTTGAAGCACAAAATAAAATACTGTTTATTGTACTGCTTTGTGCTGTAAAAATGTTTTGTTTTGTACTGACTCCTCAAAAACAGCAGAATTGAAAAATACATTGCCACCCAACTCAGCAAGCCCTGCTTTGAACTGATGCAGGAAGCACATAGTGACTTCTTGGAGCAGAGCATTATCATTTAGCTGGATGAATGCATGAGACAGAAAACTTGTTCTTGATTAAAAACAAATATAAAGCATGGCAAGAAACTGAGTAAGGATAAACAGTGATTAAGTGTGATATGTCTGAAGGCTTCCCACAGTATAAAAGCCATATGTGGGAGGCATGATCCTAAAATTAAACTCTTAACAGTGTGAGTTAAGGTTTTTGAAAGAGGCACCTGACACAATCAGAGGGGGAAAGTCTGAGTAATCGGCTCATCGAAGGAGGTTCTCACCACTTTCCCATGATCTGCACCTTCTTTCTTCTGTTGTACTCATCCAAGCCAGAAAATGCCATTCAGGGGTCAGGCTGGACAAGCTGACTTACTCATGTCCGAAGGAGTCCCTGTGCAGAGCCAAAGCATTGAAGCAGCTGTGGGCAGCCCCAGCTAAGCCATGGACCATGCTAACCCAATGCTAACGCAAGCCCAGGCAGGCTGGAGCTGGTACGGATGTTAAAGTCAAGTCAACCTACTAGCTGCCTCCCCTTCCTGTGCTCAGCCAGCTAAAGCCCCACACCACAAGCCTAGTCATGGGAGAAGGAGTTTGTTATAAAAAGAGGCAGCAGAATTTTTAGCAAGCAGCCAAGGACTAATTGCAACAAGCAATTTCTTAAGACAACAAGCAATTAACACAGAGTCTTCCTCACAAAAAGTAAGATTCTGGTTGTTGTCTCTGTGGCCGCAAAACTGTTGTAAGCAGAAAGGCAGAGTGGCATGTTTCTAAGGAGCATAAACGTTTTACCAATTTCATTCAATCCACCAAGTTGCTTTCAATTGAGGCTGTCACAACTTCGTGATGATGCTGCAGCCTTGGCTTCCACAAGGAGCCTGCACATCCGACGGGAACACCAGCTGGTTTTCCCACCACTGGGTGGCCAGTGGGGTGGCCATCACCTACGGCATCTATGTGGTTGGCCAGCCTTTGCCATGCAGCTGGCATTCCCCCATTCTTCTCCACCCCCAGAGGCTCTCCACTCACCAGCAGATGTGGGAGGCTTAGCAGATGTGGGAGGCTTACCCAGTGTCTCCCAAAGCTTTACAACAAACCGCTCGCCCTGCCCCTCAAGCCACATTTTCCAGTAACTGAATAAACAAGCAATCTTTCATCCAGACCAGATTCAATGGTTGTGTTCTTCAGCTAGCAAGCCACTCAGCTCCATTGATTTCTTCTTGATTAGTCTCCTTTATAGACCAAATTGACATCATCTTCTCTTTTCTTCACTGAAGAAGAAATAAATGAGATACAGTTAGGTAAACCTGTTAGTGAGTAAGAAATCCTGAAGTTTCAAGCTTTCCCTGTGACACTGAAAGCCTGATCTCTGCTGGCTGCCACCTCATCCTGAGACCTTTGCAGAGGGAGCCTGCACACACTGCAAACACTCCCTTGCTCCCACCAAGACTTGCTGTGACCATTCCTGCTCCAGCAAAGCCTGCAAAAAATGCTATTTTTTCAAAACTAAGGTCTAAATTAACTTCACTGAGAGAAAAATATTTGGAGAGACCAACCCCAAGGGGCCACTACGGCTCAGAGAATATGAGCAAAACTTGCCAGCCTTCTATCACCAAGCGCTTTACCAGTTATATAGTTTTCCTCTCTTTGTGGGGGAGACTCTCTACTTAGGCACAGTGCAGCGCACTCAGCCCATGCTTGCCTGCTGTTTTGGTAGCCCCAGGGTCCAAGCTGTGGCGCTTGGAAGAATGATGCACAGCCACAGGAAACGCATGGGTTCACACCCTCCAGCAAGATCAGCCACTGTGGTCACCTCCCATAAGCAAATGCAATGAATGGATTTGTTATTTAAAGCTTTCTGCTATCCCATGTCAAGCATGAAATTAGTAAATGACTGGGGAGCTTTTCCTCTGCTCCATCTGTGAAGGAGCTGTCTTATCCAAATCCACACTGCTCCAAGAGGAAGTAATAGTAATTTTGGCTCTCTGCGTTTTTGCTATTTGAGATAACAAACTCAAATTTCTTAGTCATCCAAAGGCAAAACTGTCTTTAGCTCCTTGATGGTGTTATGGCTTCACTTTTGCAATAAACTGTGCCCTGGCTGCAAGTATCTAGGTCAGCAAGACACAGAAGCTGCTTCTACATGAGGCAGGTTTCCCAAATGAAATACTCGGAAGGGCAGGAGGAGACATTCAACCATTATCAGTAAAATTTCCATGCAGTGCCCTCACAGCCTTTCACAGGAAAATGCAATTATCATAAAGTATAACCGCAGAAAATTGACAGGAGACAGTACCAGGTTTTGCATTGTTTCTCAGAGGCTGAAAATCCATGTGCACCTGTGAACCTTGGGTGACATTCTGTTCCTCTCTTTCTGTTTTGTTTGTTGTTTAGCAAGGCAGGGCAAATCTTGCCTTCAGAAGCAGTAAGTAAATCATAAAGTAGTTGGTGGATACTTCTGACTGGACTAAACACTGGGGAAAAATACCACTAGCATCATGCTAGTGTAAAATGGTTGTACTCAGCACCACCTAGAGCTGGATGCCAATCTCTCTTTATAAGGGCATCCTTCTACGTTTTTTGTTTGGGAGCACTATCAAGTGCTAGGGATATGCAGACCTAACAGGTCATCATGGAGACAAGAGTTATTTCACACATCTCCCTTAGTCATATGTGTTTCTTGAGGCTGGGCACAACAAAGGGATTAAGGAAAAGAGCTTCCAAAGATAAAATTGCCGCTAGGAATTAGGACACCCAGTATGCTGCAAAAGCCAAAGGGAGCACATCGTTTTACCATCTATGTTACACGTAAAATCTTCTTATACAGGTGAGTGTACCTTTCTCTGTGCAACATCATAGATACAGCTGGGTGATATAGTCGCTAGAAATCTGATTCTTTAAGGTATGCTTCCTTAGGCAGGTAGCAGAAGCATGCTACATGGTGAAGCATGCAACCAAAGCATTGTAAATATCTGTCACTCACTGTTACCTGCTCTATCCCAAAAGAGTAAGAAACAGGTTTTGAAAGTTATCCAGAAAATAGTGCTGATTAATGAATGCATTTAAAATAATGAGCTCTCTTGGAAACAAAAAAGAAAAGAAAGATTAAATTCATCAAATTGATTATTGCTACAAATTATTAGCCTAGCTTTGTGAAGCAGCACTCTAACTGCAAAGTGCTATTATCTGCTTTCCTTTAATTGTCCTATTATTGCCTCTTTGTTTCCCAGTTTTATAGAGCACTTTTTTCTCTTCAATCAAGCTTCAAAGAATTCTTTCCATCAAAAATACTGGGTTTCAGTTGGCTAATATGAGGATTACTGATTTCCTCACTCATCTTAATCACAGTGGTCAGCCAAAATTTGGAATCCAGAAGACTGTGTCAAATTAAGAAGATGATAAAGCCAGTTGATTTATTGATGGCATCTGTTTATTTATCAAATAATGAAAAAACAACCAAACAACCAAACAACCGAAACCCAAATAAACAAACAAGAAAACCCCACAAACTAGAAAGGCCTGTCCTCCTGAAGATAGGAATAATCAACATCAGGAAACGAGCTCTTTATGGGTACCCTTCACAACTTTTCTGGCTGGCAGCTGTTCCCAAAGCACTTGGTCAGAACTTCACTACCTTTCCATCCTCATTATCTCCTTCTATGGTGGTCTCATGGTGGTCTCTCTCATAAACCTCCTCCAAAACCCCATCTATCCATAAAGTTCAAATTCTTGAACTATCTGTGGCTCCACTGAGTGTGGTAATCGATAAACCTGTTGTCTCCTGAAGAAATTATATCACCCAAAATGTCCCACTAAAAAGGTGCCAGGACTAGCTTTATGGAGAACTACAAAGTTGTATAGTCAGGTGTCAGATTAGGCAAATTGAATTTGCTCTGATCTATTTTAGCCATATAAATATGTGCCAAACTCTTCACACAGGTACACACATGTATACACACAGGCACACACACACACAAATGCACTAAACCAATATCTTTATATTTGCAGGAGCACACAGAATATACTTTCCTACAGCTACACCCATATACACCATGGAGTTCATAAATTTTTGTTTGCTATTTTACCACCAGACAAAAGGTTGTAGATGTTAAAATTCTGCTAAACCCAGAAAACAAGAAACTGATGGGTGCTGGGCAGATTAAGATGCCTACAGCTGGTGAGGAAGCTAATGGTTTGTAGGGTTGCTGCTGCCAGCTGAGTGTGCTCGGTAGGACAGGTAGGAGAGGAGATCATACGCAGATGTGCCCTATCACAGGAATATTACTGCTTTTATTCATTGTTTAACCCCAGCTGCCAACTAAACCTTATGCAGCTGCTCGCTCACTCCCACCCTGATGGGATGGAGGGGAGAACTGGAAGAGTAAAAGTGAGAAAACTCATGCATTGAGGTAAAGACAATTTAAAAAGTGAAGTAAAAGCCACACACTCAAGCAAAGCAGAACAAGGAATTCAATCACTGCTTCCTATAGGCAGGGAGATAGTCAGCCATCTCTGGGAGAGCTAGGCTCTCTTATCCCTGTGCTCCATCACACACAATGGTTACTTGGGAAGACAAGAGCCATCATTCTGAATGTCCCCCCTTTCCTTCTTATTCCCCCAGCTTTACATGCTGAGCATGACCCCATATGTTATGGGATACCCTATGGGTCAGCTGGGGTCAGCTGTCCCAGCTGTGTTCCCTCCCAACTTCTTGTGCACCCCAACCTACTCACTTGTGGAGTGGTGTGGAAATCAGAAAAGGCCTTGGCTCTGTGTAAGCACTGCCCAGCAATAATGAAAACATCCCTTTATTACCAGCACTGTTTCCAGCACAAATCCAAAACATAGTCCCATACCATCTACTATGAAGAAAATTAACTCTACCCCAGCCAAAACCAGCATGATCTTAACCAAAACTGTCCTCTTGGGAAGGTCCTTCTTCTATTTCCCAGTCCGAGGTCTCCTGTTATGAGATATCTGTAAGATTTTATGGCCAGATAATGTAGTCTGGGATGGTAAATGCCCATATTCCTCTTTTTTCCCACCATTTCTTTTCTCTGTCCTAAGGAATCAGAGCACGGACAAATCCCATTGACGTAAATGCTGTGGGGTAGCAAGAATATTTGCCACCAGGCCATGTCCTGGAATGACAAGTATGCAAGAATTAGCATCTATAACTCTCCATAAACACTGGGGTTAATCTCCAGGGTTTACAAGACTCTTTAAATGTGTTTTAATAGGACAATATACTTTACACAGGACCCATCCAACACTTCACATATGAGCAAAGTTTACAAGAAGGTAAACTGAGCTGGGGTAATAATTCAGATATACAGCCAGGGCTCCAATGAGAATGCCAAAGTCAAAGTAATAAATGGATTTGCAAGTATAATACCTTCCCAAATGGCTGAAGAACATTCCAAGTCTGGCAGGACAACTGGAACGGAAGAGCTGCATTGTTCTTTCTCAAACTCTGAAATTTAAAGAAATGGATCAAATCACAGCACTTTCAGTGCAAAATGGTGGGCTGCCTTAGGCCTGCACTCTGCCAGCTGGTCAGGACTCTGCTCCTTGGGCAGTCCTGTTGAGGAGACCAGCTCTGCCCACAGAGTCTGAGGCTTCTGAGAACAAGTAATAGTGGTTAATCAAAACTGAAGACTGCGTGGACACCTTTATGGACATATACTACAGGAGAAGAAGAGTGAGGCCCTGGACAAACCTACTTTTCTCCAGTAATAACAAAAGCTTCCTTCTAGGAACAACTTGGGGGTGTTGGTCGATGAAAAAATGAACATGAGCTGGCAGTGTGCGCTCACAGCCCAGAAAGCCAACCGTATCCTGGGCTGCATCAAAAGGAGTGTGACCAGCAGGTCAAGGGAGGTGATCCTGCCCCTCTACTCTGCTCTTGTGAGACCTCACTTGGAGGTCTGTGTGCAGTTCTGGTGTCCTCAGCATAAAAAGGACATGGAACTGTTGGCCCAAGTCCAGAGGAGGGCCACAAGGACGATCAGGGGTCTGAAGCACCTCCTGTATGAAGATAGGCTGAGAAAGTTGGGGCTGTTCAGCCTGGAGAAGAGAAGGCTGCATGGAGACCTCATAGCAGCCTTCCAATGTCTGAAGGGGCCTATAGGGATGCTGGGGAGGGACTCTTCATTAGGGACTGTAGTGATAGGACAAGGGGTAGCAGATTCAAACTTGAACAGGGGGAGTTTAGATTGGATATGAGGAAGAAATTCTTTACTGTAAGGGTGGTGAGGCAGTGGAATGGGTTGCCCAGGGAAGCTGTGAACGCTCCATCCCTGACGGTGCTCAAGGCCAGGTTGGACATAGCCTTGGGTGACATGGTTTCATGTGAGGTGTCCCTGGTCATGGCAGGGGGGTTGGAACTGGATGATCTTAAGGTTCTTTCCAACCTTAACTATTCTATGATTCTATGATTCTATGAGATGAATCCTGCCCTGGTTTTATTCAAGCCTTGGGTGTCTACTTGCTTCAGGTAGACTCCGTGTCTCTGGTCAGAGCAAACCATCAGACCCAAGCACAGCTTGGTTTAATTTTGGAGAATTATTTTTGAGATGACTGGCCTAAGCCTCACCATTATCATCCAACAAACATATACAAAAGGAAGAATAAGCCTTTGCTAATAGATGATGAGTTTGTTTCAAGTTAACTTATTCTTCCTTTGCTTTTCATACAAAACTGAATATCAACAAGCAAATTCAAAAAAGTGACACATTTCAATTAAATTAATATGAAAAGCAACCAGACTATCCTAATAAACATAATAAATGAATTAGGCATTCAAAGGAAAATGAGCTCATGTTTTATTTCTTTATCCTCATCCTAATTATCACAGAACATTGGCCCAACCTAGGCACTCTTTCCATGCCTCTGTAAAGACCTGAGGGGACTTTTTTGGAGGGAGCCAGCCAGTATCTTAGCTGCATTCGCTATTATGTCTGTTTATCACTTGGCACAACTCCGTCAGAATATGGGTAGATTGGCAGTAAAAAGATAATTGCTTCATTATAATAATTCAATCTGCACTGAGACAAGCTGTCTCCTATGTTGTGTGAAAAACAGCTAGAAAACTCATTTCATAAGTAGAATTACCACTGGCCATTTTAAAATGCCAAGAGCAGCTAGCATCAGATTGTGGTTCTGCTCTGTTCCCTAGTGCAGGGGCTGCAGTGGGCTGGGCAGCCTTTGTCTTCAGGAAGAAGCTGACCTTCCTGGCATGCTGGAGCAAAGGGGTGACGAGGAAGAGAAGGTTCAACTGGTCCTTTAGCACCAACTCAGAATGTTCAGGAAAAATATCTTTATAGACCAATAGAAGACATTCTGTAATTGCTTGTATAGTAAATTGGGAGCAATTTTTGCTCCTTTAGAAACACAGTCTTGACCTGATCAGTATTGCTGAAATCTGGCAGGAAGATTCCCATGTCTGGAATGTTTAAATCAGTCTTTGCCATGTATCTCAGAAGAATCAGCTAAGAAAAAGCTAAGGAGGACTTGCACTGTTTGTGAAAAGTGTTTTCGCCTGTTTCGAAGTTTTTAGCAATTCAGGAGCAAATGTTCTCATATTATTATGGATTAACATCTTCAGAAATGGTGCTTGAGATGCATACAAGCAGCATCACCTCCAAAGACAGAGTGAATCTATCTCCCATGTTTATGATACACAGTGACAAAAAAGTGCATTGTCATGAGTGTTGCAGTCTGGTAGTGCAAGTGGGATACTTCCCATGACATCCATCAACACATTTATGGCATGTCCAGACATACAGAAGGCATAGCTTAACTTAAATACATGCAGTGTGTAACACGGTGTATGCAGAATCTGGTGTGCAACACACTATCTGCTAGTTATATTTTTTACAGGTTACCAGCAGATTGGACCGTGCCAGATAGTTGCTGCATGGATATAAGACATCATGGTTGGATGGATCATCATCATCATACAGCCCCAGCCAGGACTGGGAATTCTGAAAAGCCTGGCTTCAGAAAACTGAAAATATCACAAGGAAGAATTTAAAGAGAGAAATGTGGCTGACTGACAACTGCTTAATGACAGCAGATCAGTGATGACTAAGACAAATGAATCCTGGTTTGTGAGGAATGTCTTTCACCACTAAGTGACTGCTGGTGTGTGACAAGGTTTGAGTGTGGTTCAAGCTTTGCTCATTGTTGACTATTCATAAGAGGTCTCTCTGGGGGTAGGTCCTCTGACATCTAGTAGGTTGGCAACCTGTACCAAAGGCTTAAATCCAGAGAAGTCACTAGTCAAAAAAGAGTGATTGATGGCAATGAATAAGAATTAATATGAATATTATGTAAATTATATCAACATAGTAAGAAAAAAGACACAAGTATCCATCTATGGTCAGCAGTATCTTAAAAAAGGTCTTCAGAAAGGTACCACATTGCTTCTAAATAGATGTGCTAAGACTAGCAATAACAAAGAAGTGAAAATGCTGAGTAAACATTTTCCACCTGTATTTGCAGAAAAGCCAGATAACACATTGCATCTTATTTAAGAAAAACAACCCTTTCTTTTATAACATTAATTTCTAAACTTAGAAATTTTTAATTGTCACTTCCTGAATAATTTACATCTAAGAAACAGAGATGTTCGCTGATTCTGAATAAGTCTTGGAACACTAGAGAAGAGATGTGAAGGAAAGATAATGTTGTGCCAACACTTAAACACAGTAACTAGGATGACATGAACAAATATAGGCCTGTCAGCCTGACACCAATCTGCAAAAAATAACAGAACAGTTATTTGGGGATTCTATTAAGAATTAAAGGGGAAAAAATGGAATTACATTGAAATTATCATGAACTTTTTAAAAATAGACCCTCTCCAAATAATATTATAATGATGAAGTGTATGCAAGTTTAATCAATAAAGGTAATACTGCTGATGTAAACGATAGTGTTGGACTATTTACCAGTTGGTAGGTCTTCAAATAAAATCGTCTTTGCGAAATCAGCAATCTCATGAACTGGGTTGTTGGCTCTTCACTCTTTAGCAACCTTTCCCTGCTGATGGAATTGGCAAATGAGACAAAGACTGTGAGGGACTGGTGAATGGCAAGGATGTAACAGCTGATCTGGGAGGTAAATTTGGTTTGCTCCATAACAGACAACGCTCAAGTCAGGGATAGCAAAGGAGGCAAGGCTTGCCAAGTAAGGAAATCCGTGTTTCTGAAGAGATTTCCAGATCCTGGTAGAAAGCCAGCTGAATTCCCATGGCACGGGTGTTGGAACTAGATGGCCTTTAAGGTCCCTTCCAACCCAAACTATTCTATGATTCTATGAAATCAAGCTCAGTGTTTAAAGAGGCTGAGACAGCCTTTGGCTAGGCAAAAGAAGGTCCATTAAGGAGCAAGGTATCCCTTGTGTTTCACAATGGTGTGATGGCTCCTACTATTGTTTTGGTGTACAGAAAAAGGGTCCTGAAAAACTTGAGAGGATTCAGAAAAAAACACACCAGCATGATTAAAGGATAGGAAAACATGCCTCATTCTGAGAGACTCAAGAGCTCAGTGTATGTGACGTCTAAAGGAAGGCTTGAGGATGACTTGATACTAATGAGTTACGGCTGCACAGACAGCAGAACTTTCACAAAGGTGGGTTCCTTCACTTGCTGGACAAACATTTATCAAATCTCGTGCTCTGACACTGAGGTTAGGTTCATTCTAACCGAAACATGACATTGTTTTTCAGGGGCAAGAGTAATTAACTGCAGAATTACTCACCAATAGGCTCCTTGTTATTCTTGTTATTGATCAGTTTCTAATAAAGCTTGCAGGACTCCCTTCCTCCCTCCCTCCCCAAAAAAAGAAGTAATACTGTAAAACTGAGACAGTTCTTATGGGTTGTGCATAAGTTCTACTGCAATGAAGATCTGTCAAGAAGACCCTCAAATTTATTCTAACTCAAAAAATCTAAGAAAATAGATTGTCAGGGTGAAAAAAATCTTCACTAAGAGGGTGGTGAGGCACTGGCACAGATTGCCCAGAACTGTGGCTGCCCCATCCCTGGCAGTGTTCAAGGCCAGGCTGGATGGGGCTTTGAGCAATCTGGTCTTGTGGAAAGTGTCCCTGCCTGTGGCAGGGGCGCTGGAATTAGATGGCCTTTAAGGTTGCTTCCAACCCAAATTATGCTAGGATTCTATGGCACATACTTTCAGTGAGTCTTTCATCCAGCAGACTGTCTCACCACTGAGATAACTAGAAAGACCTTTCTTTACACAGTATAGTGCTCAAACATTCCCCAAGTTACTGTTTGCTTTTGCCAGCTAGATGTTCTTACAGATGATAGACAAAACAAGATGAATTGGCTAGTATAGCCACCATATTTAGTCACTGTCAAGCTTTTCAACAGTTGTTCTTTTAACTCAGTCTTTAGAGTATGGCAACTTCCCCATGCTAATAGAACTTACAGATCTTGCACAGTAGTGAACATTTAGTAGCAAGGAAGCTAGGCATTCAAAACTATTTATCCCATTTCTTCATACTCCTCAGCTCCTTTCGTGGCCTCATAGAACTTCCTGCCCACTGATTTTATGAAGAAGCTGTAAGCATCTCTTGCTGCTTATCAGCTAAAGAGCTGATCTGACGGGAAGCACTTCTGTGAGTGGATCTGCTGCATTCAGTTGAGGAAGTTTCCATTTACAGGACTTGTTCTTGTAGTTTACACAGCCTTGCAGCCCATAAGCTTGACCAAGCCTAAAGTCTTAAATCACAACTCAAGCTTCATCACTGTGGCTTTTTCCCCTTTTCCTATTGAAAATCTGTGAAACTACCAAGTTTTCCATGGCTGTTGCCCAAAACCACAACTTGATGCAAACTGATAGAAAAGTAATTCCAAACTTAACACAGATTAATAGCACTTCCAATTAGAGTGGCCAAATCTTGCAGTTTATCAGATTAAAAACTGTCATGTTTCGTGCCTCTGTGAACAATTTGTTCCACTAAACCCACAATCCCACAACAAATCACCACAAAACTAAAGCTAAAAAAAGAATAAAATAAAATGCACCTTTGCATTCTGAAAACTCTACACTTTGGTGGGGTTCAGATCTGCAGTTTAGTTTTGTCCTGTTGTATAAAGATGGGAGGAACCTGCTTCTAGATCCAGAATGATTTCCAAGTCATAGACCTACCCAGACAGGGATACTTGGACCCATATGCCTTCATTTGGATCCTTCACTATTTTTTTGCTTAAAAAGGAGGGTGTGCTCAGATCATCTGCAAGTCTTTCAATCTAAGATTTTCAGCCATTAACCTTCCCTTAGCTGAAAACCATTGCCCTTTGACTGAAGTGTAATCCTAGCCCCTGTTCCCCATCAGTGTAATGTGAAAGAGTTTTGCTAGCCCACCCTCATGGAGAGGAAGGACATAGGAAGGGCGAACACCTATGAAGATGTTGATTCAATTGTTTGTGATCACACTGGCTATCCCTTATGTTTTCCTGAGGTTGATTTCTTCTGCATTCTTCTCGCTAGGTAAGATATTTGGAGACCGAAACATGGGCTGATGATGACTAAAACCACACTCCCCTGAACGGGATGGCTCTTGCACTTTCTAGACCAAAGTACTCTCTGGAACTGTGCTGAAAAAAAGATTTATAGTTTTTAATCTCCTCATAAGGTATGACTGTTAAGTATGCTAAAATATATAAGACAGGAATTAATCCTGAATTTATTTAGTATTCTTCCTTTTTTCATCTGTCAGAAGATTGCCATTTCAATTATTTATTAAGAAAATTATGTTTTTCAAGGTAAATGCATTACTTTTGTTATCTGCTTTCAATTAGCTGGGAATTCACTATGTTCAGCCAAATGTCCATTCATCAACAAATTCCAGATTCCTGGCAGTCTGAACAAATTCCCTATTTTCTTCTTTTACGGGTAAAATAAGTGAAGATATTCATGCCTCATGCTAAATTATGTCTGGGGTTAGACTAGCCTGGAGGGAGATGAAAATAACTATGGAAGATCTTGAAATATATTAATAGATGTTTTGGTTTAAGTAGAGCTAAAATATTTCACAATCTTTTTTCTTCAGGTGCTTTGTTATGTTAACTAGGTGTCCTCCTGCCCTCCTTCATGGGCAACCTAATGAACTGAGCTGTTCACCCTCCAAAATGCACGCAACAGATTGATGAGACACAGCTACGTGGAGTGTGAGAGCCCAAGTAGTTTCTCAGCTCAGCACCATGCCATGCTGTGCAGCTGAGTCCGTTGCAGCCAGTTCCCTCTTCAGGCACTTGCTTGCTGGGAGGAGAAAGGCCCATGCTCCATTGCTGGAGCTGGGCTTCTTGCAGGGAGGCTCTTTATCCTGAAAAGGAAGCACAAGCAGTTTTTTTGAATGCAAACATGCTTTTCTCAATGCCTCATGCCCCAAGACAGTTTTGCTACCTGCTTGCAATTGACACTTCACCAGGTGCTGGGCCAAAGCTCTTTTCAAGGAATCTCCTGGACAAAGCCAGGAGAAAAGCTCTGCCCCTGCCAGCCGTGGGGATGGAGGGTTACCAGAAATGCTGCCCTGGCCTCTGTGCTTACCACTGCTCTGCTCCCACTCTCCCAGGCACTGCTTGAGGTGGTATTTCAGTGCATGGTGTGACTGGCCCCAGGCTGGGGAGGAGCTAGGTGAAGTGATCCCACTGTCCCAAATGGCTACATTAGCCTCCTTCACCTCTGCAGGGCACCAGGCTGCACACCCAAGGAGGTCCTAGGCACACCATACTCCAAGCTGGCCCCCATAGCTACCTTTCCTTCCCCATGGGCAATGGGAGAGGAAGAAGGGTAACCTTCCAACAGGGAGTTAAGATCTATCCATGACTCCAGAGCTTTGATATGAGATAGACTTAAAATAGAAGAAGCAGTTTTTAAAGCTCAACTTTTGCCGTCCAAACTAGGAAGACTTTCAGTCACTTTAGCATTTCATTTTATCTCCTTCTTTTTTAGTGAAACTGCTGTCTCCTCTGGCTTCCTTAGTTATTGTCAAAAACCGTCTGTCCTGGTCATCTCCTATGGGTCATAGAATCATAGAAGAGTTAGGGTTGGAAAGGACCTTAAGATCATCTAGTTCCAACCTCCCTGCCATGGGCAGGGACACCTCACATGAAACCATGTCACCCAAGGCTCGGTCCAACCTGGCATTGAACACTGCCAGTGATGGAGCATTCACAACTTCCCTGGGCAACACATTCCGGTGCCTCACCACCCTAACAATAAAGAACTTCCTCCTTCTATCCAATCTAAACTTCCCCTGTTTAAGTTTGAACCCGTTACCCCTTGTCCTATCACTACAGTCCCTAATGAAAAGTCCCTCCCCAGCATCCCTGTACCCCCCCTTCAGGTACTGGAAGGCTGCTAATCGTATGAAGTCACAAAAGCAAGATGCTTTTGTGCCACCTTTCTGTTTCCCAGCTCAGCCATCAGTGACTCTTCTTGGTCACCTCCTCTTTCCTCCTTTCCACTCACAGTGGATACATTCTTCTCCTTTTGTTTTCTCTTTCCAATGATTTGTGGTCAGTAATGCTTTCCTCACACTGTGGAACAGGACTCTTCAGCCTTTCTCATCATATTCAGGTGTTCGTAGGTCTCTCCCTCTCCTTGCATGCTCTGAGATGGCATTCTCTTGTGCATTGTATTTTTCATTATGTGAATGAAGAAACAGAGTCGCTGCTCTGCCTCTCATTCCCCAGGCTGTGCAGAACACTAACCATCCTTACGTGGGCTGATGCCTTTCCCGCCAGACACAGGAGAGGCAGGAAGACGAAATTTTTTCCCTTGCATGATTTGTGCTCATCACAGCAGACGCTGTTCTCTGCACAGAGAGATAATTAGGCTGAGGTTTTGGGGTGAAAGCTATGCTGCCCTCACTTCTTAGTGATGAAGAGCCCTGAGAGCCATCTCACCGTCCAGCAACTCTGCCAACGGTGAGTGCTTCTGCTGAGTACTCTCCCACCAGAAGAAACCATTGCCATCTCTTCAACATCTGCCTAACGTCCTATAGCCTAGGCAATCATGAACTCGTGTGTTTATTTTACTGGTAGAATACACCTGCAACTTAAATATTGTATGATAAGCAGATGTTCACTTCTATAAATTGAACTGCGCACAAAGATTTATAGACCCCAGAGGTTCAGATTTAGGGAGTGGGAGCCAAGATCACAACTGGACCTTCAGATTCAATAAATCTTGACATTACTGCAGTACTGGGGGAGGGGAGGAAGGCATCGTTATAGACATATAACAATTCTTAAGGTATGCCAGTGATGATCCACAAAGCAGATGTAAGTCAAGCTGATTTCGGTACGTTAAACTGACCCTGGCAGGTAAGAGATGAAATAAGTCAGGATTTGATTTGGAGTCACATATGGAATATAGCAGTGGAAATGGTGATAATGAGCCCCTGTTCATATGAGAAACAGAGAGGAAAAAATCTCTATTAAAAAGAATAAATGTTTTGTTTTCATACTACAAGGACACTTGATATCACCAGTGATGAATTTATTCTTATTAAGGCACTTTAAATGGTATACCTGTGTTGTGCTTTTCTTTCACATAGTGCACTAATAAAAGTCACTGGTTTAGTTGACAGAAAAACCAAAGTCCTGTATGAGCAGAGTATACCCTTTGCACCCCCAACGGTGTCTCAGTCATGGGTTCAGCAGCAGCAGTCATTTTTCTCCTTCTTGGTAGCTGGTGCAGTGCTGTGTTTTTGATTTTGGGCCTGGGAACAGCACTGATAACACCAGTGTTATCAGTTACTGCTTGCTAATGTTCTGGTCTGGCCAAGGACTTTCTGAGCCTCATGCTCTGCCAGGGAGGAGGGGAAGCCGGGAGGAAGCAGAGACAGGACACCTGACCCAAACTGACCAAAGAGGTTATTCCATACCACAGCACATCATGCCCAGGATGTAAAACTGGAGAGCAGAGACCCGGAAGAGTGTGGTGGTGGACTGGCGGATGCATGGCATAGTCAGGTTTTTGATACTGGGGGGTTCGCTGCTGGGGGGTGCACTGGCTGGGTCGGGCTTGGTGAGCAGTTGTATTCTCTTTCCTTGTATTTCTCTTGTATTATTACTGGTGGTAGCCATAGTGATTTGTGTTATACCTTAGTTACTAAACTGTTCTTATCTCAACCTGTGCGAGTTGCATTCTTTTGATTCTCCTTCCCATCCCCCCGGGACTGGGGGAAGAAAGAGGGGGAAGTGAGTGAGTGAGAAAACTTCATGGGTGAGGGGCTTAAACCACGACAAGTCTCCTAGCTTAGGAGGCAGAATCAGTGCTGCTGAGTGCATTTGGAGGCCTGGCAAAGAGAATAGGTTGTCAGAAGTAATTTAGTCTCTAATGTCCCTTCAGGCCCTGGTTTATTCGCTGAAGGTTTAAATACAGTCTGGCAGCAAGGATGGAGAGGGAGGGAGGTGAGGCAGTATGGTCAACCTGTGTCAATGTCACTGCAGAAGAAGGAGAAGCTGGAAATGGAGAGAGTTAGGGAGAATAAGAGCCAAGTCCAGGTTACCTTTCATTAACCAACATGCCATAACAGCCCAGGCTGGGCAAGGAATGCTGGAACGGCCGCTGAAGAGCACTGGGTGTGCGTGACTGGCTCCTCCCTCATCCCTAAGCCTGTGGGCACCCGTCCCGCTCCACACCTGCAGTTTTGCAACTGCCCGCAATATATTACAACAAACAATTGAGCAATTCATGGTTACAACAAAAACCCACACAGAGGTTTTTAATGGGCAATTATAAATTACACTGGTGTTTTGGTGTTTCTGCCTTTCTGTTTAGAGTAACACATAGTGGTTTATGAGAATCATCTAACTAGCAGTTTTTAGGGACTTCCAAAACATGTACTTCAGACAAAAGCAAAGCAGGAAAAATCACTACCAGTAAGGAATTCTTCAGTCATTGAATAATAAATAATAAATACCAATACCCACTTTAGTAGAAGATGGAGGCAGATGCAAACAAGAGCAAACAAATATGAAAATCTTGTACTGACTTTTTTCTCACTGAGGTAGATACTCACGTGAACAGCTCCCCCAAACTCATGTGTCTGAAAGCTGAGCTCTCTGAAGCAGAAGCAGCCAGGAAAATGTAGCATTTGTAGTCTCCTGTGGCAACTGAAATGAAAACTTTGGACCCTAAGTGAAGTTATCACCAATTACCAGTTACAGTCTTGCAAATGAGAGTGTTCCCGAATAAGGCTGTGGGATATTCCCCAGCTGCCAGCTGTAATACGGGTAAATAGATCACTCAAACAATGTGACAGGCTGAAGCGCCAGGTCAAGATTTTCAAAATGCTTGTAAGAGGATGCGCTAGATGTCCATGCACAGGTACATGAATGCCCTCCTGAAGGGAAATCCAGTGGGAAGATCTGGAGTCAGGCAGGGGTGGTTGGAGCCCAGAGCACTAGCTCTCATTCTGGCTCAATTTTTCACTCCTGGGCTGATTTTAACTCTCACACTCATCTACGCAAGTAACGTGCATCTTTTGCTGCAGAGGATGAAGTGCAGCTCACATATAGGCTTGGAGAAGGCTGCTGTAACAATTTGAAGTACAACAAACCTTCTGTCAAACAGCCTTTCATGACCAGTGATGTGTTTTCTGCACCCAGCTCTCAAGACACGGGGTGGAGGCACAGGGAGGGTTTGCCTGTCCCAATGCCACCCAGCAGCCCCAGCCAGCACCCCCCTACAGAGATCCCAGTCACCACATCCTCTCTACTGGAAGTTTTTTTCACTTGACCACAAGCTCCAGGACCATTAAGGGAAGGTATTTCTTGGTGGTTTCTCCACTGCTCCTTGTGAAAGTCCTACATAACCAGGGCAACCAGGAAGTGTTTACACTGTCCAGCATTTGTTCTGATATCTGCAAACAATGACTCCAAAATAATTCTGATTTCCATACCAAACAAGCGCATTGTGGACTCTTTATGGTAGGGCACAGAATTTCCCTGCCTTGGGAGTTGCAAAAGACAGCTCTGGTATCTGCAACGTCTTTCAAGGGAGTCCCTGGTGTTCTTAACAAAAAATTCATTTAGTGTAAATCAAAATTCAGCTTCATTGTCATCCTAATCAGACCAAGCTGCAGGTGAAAGTGAGTTTAGTGGTTACTATTTATTCCCAGGTGACTACTAATCCCATTTCCCATTGCTGAAATAAGGCATTAAAAATCAAAGTAATTTCTCGTTGAAAGGAAGACATTCCTAACAGCTGTATCCTTCAAAGGCTCCAGCCTTTTCTTTCCCCTTATCGTCTCCCTAGGTAGCCCTCTGGGACACACGGTTATGTGGGATGCCAACTGCTCACTATTCATCATGGCTTTATTCTCCAAGGGCCCATTGACTTTCAATAATTTATCACTTGATGTTTTGTGTGTTGCTGCAGAAATAAATCAGAACTGGGAGCACCAGATGCTCCTGCATCCCATCATACTGTGTTAATTTATTTACAGGGGTTTTCTCAGCCCAGCAAAGGGGTGCAGGAATCTCCTCTGCAAGGAGTAGTGAGTGTGGGGGTTAAGGTCCACTGAGCCAAATGCAAAGAGTGCTGAAAGAGAGAAACGTCAACGTGGAAGCCCATGAGCTTGGAAACCCTCGCAGGGTGAGCAGGCAGTTGGCTTTCCAAGCAGAGCTAATGGTGACAGCGCGCCAAGAAAAATACATTTAGTCCTTAAGCGTGTAGCTTTTGTTCTGGGCTCACTGTCTCTTTTTCTTTTTTGGACTAGGTCTCGCACCCGGATGCGGCAAGTAAATATCAAGTTATAAATCACAAATTCAGTGCTTGCTTTTCTTTCCTCAAGGTTGTATAATACAATGAAAAAGATCAAGCAAATGCAAAGCTATTTTACACTGCACATGCAGAGTGCAAAAGACCCTGGGTCTCTTCCAATGACCCCGCAAGAATGATAGACCTCCTGCTAACAAGAAGATCTATTTTTCTGAGGCATCACACAAATCCTCTCATGGATTGAAGAGTTTCTCCTGTTCTTGTTTTCTTTAATGCTCTTGCAATACAGTTAATTTAACATATAATTACCCTTCATTCAAACCTTCTGCATATATTTATTGTGGTAGTTTCATCAAATATGCCTTTGGCAGAACAGGAAACTCAAATTTCCCATGTTTCTGAGTCCTGAATGAACATCAACAGCTTTTAGGTACTTATTACCCTTGGACATTTCTCATCTTCAAAGGGGGAACACCGCGGCTGCTAACACAGTCTTGCCTCTGACATTACTGCTGGAGCACCAGACTGACCCCACCTGGAAGACAGGAGGGTGCTGGGACTTCTCCTTCAAGTCCAGCCTTGCGAAGGTTGCACACTCAGTTCCAGCACTCTATAATACAGCGGGGCCTGAAGTCTGGTGCTGTTATATAATCAGCTTCAAGTTACCTGCACGGGGAAGAGCCAAACCAAGAATGCATGATTCTTCCTAACCCCCCAAAACATTGTTCAGGGTAATTCCTCTTCTCTAGGTCAGTGCCATCCATACAGGGTAGGCGTATTCCCAGTACTGGTGATGTGTTAGCAGCCTCTCTGCTCATATCTGGATGCGTAAATGTAAGTGGGACTTCCTGGTGTTACATAAGTAAATGACAGCTAGGTTTTGTGGAGACAGCAAGAAAACACACTTTCTTGACAGAGCTCCTTTGCCAGGATTCAAGTCTTTGCCACACCTCCAGAGGGACTTAGCAACCTTTACAGGAGTGACCTGGCAGGTGGGTTGCAAGCCCCCATTTCTGTCTCCACTCTCTCCTCCTCAGAAGTTTCCATTTGCATTGACATTTTCCCAAACTTGTAAGATAGGGAAAGATCTCCAGTGTGTATAATTATGGCCTGAAGAGCTGAAGCTTGCTGGTATTGTGAGAAACTAAAAGCACAAGCTTATACTGGGAAATATTGGGCAATCCTGTCTTTAATGAAGGCAGAATCCCCCACTGTGCCTGCCACCAAGATTAATTCCAGATTTCCTTAGATTCTGTGACATACACAGGGCCTGTCCTAGCAGCTGCTAAGCACTATCAGGTCTAATGCTCTCTTTCAAATCTCTCAGCCCTACTATCACTATTGTGAGGAGATTTTTTTTCCTGAAATCTCCATGAGACAATATCGGGAAATCCTGATAAGTCAGTAAAATCATTGTTTATACTCCTGGTAAAACACAGCTTCCACTAAACCAGAGCCATTCTCTCCTTGAAGATAAGAAAATGTTAGCAAAATGTAAGATTACTGGTTAAACTTGCAGCAAAACACAATTTGCATCTTAACTCTGTTTTCTCTCATTTAAAGCCTTCTTCAAATGTCTAATTTGGCACAGAAAACATTTGTCTCAACCTAAAAGTGAACTTTGGAGGGGGGAGTCTGAATAAAACCCTTACAGCTGCTTTTTAATTGTCCAGGAAGAAAAAAAAATGCACACTTCCCAGTGTAAACACTATCTTTGTTTTATTTGGGGGTTTTTTGTTGCTGCTGTTTTGTTTGGGGTTTTTTTCAGTTCAAGGAGAACATTCAGTTTATTTAGAGTTAGATTATTTTATTTATCTGTCAGCACAGCACATCTGTATTTCTTGGTGACACGGAGGAACATAGGAACCACTCTGCGAGGTCAGACCAGGGATCGGTCCAACCCTGTATCCTGCCTCCAACAGTGGCCAGTAGCAGATGCTCAGAGCAAAGCACAGAGCAAACATGACCAGCGCCCAGGGGCCCTTCCCAGTGTTCCCATTGAACTCTTAGCACTGAGTGATCACTCAGGGCTTCCCGAGCTGGAGCTCCAGCTGGAACACTGCATTGGCAGTCACCAACAGCCTAGTCCTCCCCAAATATGTCTAATCCCATTTTGAGCCCCTCTACCCTCTCGGCCTTTGCTGTGTCCTGTGGCAAAGATGTATGCACAAGGCAGCTATGCTGCATGTGAAATTCATGCTTCCTTTCCCTCTTTTTAAACCTAATAATGTCCATGGAATACTCTCAGTTCTCACATTACGAGAAACACTGAATAGGCTCTTCCCCCTGAAGAGGTCTTTTTTCAGAAGCTGCTTCATCACTCCTCTTGTGCAAGCTTGGCCATAGCCCTCCTCATACTTGCTTGAATTCTTGCTGTACTTGTGGCTCTCCTGTATCCATTTTAGGGGGGTTGAAGTCTGGCATGGCTTAGACGTGCAATTCATATGCCAACTTCATTTCCTGGTAATACCTAGTACTTAATTGGACTTTTTTTTATTCAACTAAGTTGCTGAGTATCAGAACTATGCTTTCAGAGAATTTTCCATTATTACTCCGAACTTCTCCCTAAAAGGCAGCAGCTTGCTGAGAACCAACTGCTGGCTAAGCAGTGGTCATTTTGTTAATTCCCCTCCGTTTCATTACTTTGCTTTTACCAGCACTGGCTTTATCCTGATGTTTTATCTCCCAGTCACTCAGCAGTGTGAGATCCTGCTGCAACTGTTTACTACCGGCTCTTCTGAAGAGTTCTGCATCATCTGCAAATATGGTCAACTCACTGGATATCCCCTCTTCCAGGTCTTTGATTAAGCGTTGGAGTACACCATCTACATTCTAGGCTACAATAGCGCTGGGAGAGAACTTGGGCCTTTTTCCCTCTGCACCTTGGCTTTCCAATGTTCCTGGAGCAAAGCATCATTTTTGGAAAGCTGGGTACTCTTTATCGGTGATGCCTTGCTTAGTCACACACTTTCAAACCTCTGCAAAGACTTTGTGAAGCCTGATTCTCCCTCACAGAAGCAATCTTCTCTATCCTTTCATCTATCTCACACACAAAATCCATATTTGTCTACCAATTCTAATCTGTGTTATTATTGTCAATACCCAGTATGGAAGGCCAATACATTGGTTTGTTCTTAGGTTCATATATTCCACATATATTAAATTAACTGTAAGTTACTATATGTGGAATAAGAGGTTCAAGTGTGAGGTTTTATTGTCAAATAGAAGGACAACAAATACGCCCTGTAGACAAGTTCCATTGTCTATGCTAGCTTCCCTATTAAAAGCCTAACTTCCTCGACAAACTGGGCTAATGTATACCCACAAATAAAACATTTGGAAAGTTGTCCATAAAGTGTTCACTTCAGGTTTGCACCACAAAATTCGCTGACAATTTCTTCTCCCATACACTCCATTTTTGTATTCACAGTTTTGCTCCTATTAGTCTTTTGCGGATTAAACATAACTTCAGCTATACTGGTACAGTGGTTGATGCTCCAAGCCTGTCAACGTTAAGGAGGCATTTGGACAATGCTTTAGCTCAATCAGGAAGTTGGACTAGATGGTTGTTGTTGGTTCCTTCCAACTGAAATAGTCTATTCTATTGTATTCTAAATCAGAGCTTTCCCTGTGGAATAATTGTGCATAACTATTGATGCTTTAGCATATTTTCCTTCAGCATGATCATCCCCCAGTTTTACAAAGTAAACATTTGCATGCTTTCAAAATGTATTCAAATGTATAACATAGGGTAAAAAAATGCAAATCTATATTTGACTTATCTGTCTTATACACCTGAGTGTGTGCACTTGTGTGTTGTGCGCAAAATTGAGCATTCATACAAACATTAGAGAAGGTAAAGGGATAAACAAAGGTACAGGAATTGTGTTTTAATTCAAAACATTAATAAAACCCAAAGAGGCAGAAGTTCCCTATAGCAGTGAAGGCATCAAGTGTTTAATTGTGGTCATGATTACAAATATGAAAGCATTGTCCGTGAAATTAATTCAACCTATCAGGTGCTTTAAAAAAAGGCTTCAGCTTAAATATTTTGCCTACACACAGCTTCAGTGGGTATCATCATGGTAAACAAATGCAGATTAATGGAGGGAGTGTAGGTGCTTTCACCTCTCTCCCTCAAAATTAGCAGGAATACCACACTGTGCATTCCCACATGGTAATACATCAAGGCTGTAGAGCCTTGCCTCCACCCTCGAGTCAGTTCAGGGCTGTGTTTGCCTCTGGGTAATGTTAAA
Organism: Myiopsitta monachus; assembly: GCA_017639245.1. Taxonomy (NCBI): domain Eukaryota; kingdom Metazoa; phylum Chordata; class Aves; order Psittaciformes; family Psittacidae; genus Myiopsitta; species Myiopsitta monachus. The sequence goes on along the minus strand of CM029927.1, from coordinate 16,700,766 downwards.
TTTAGGGCTTGTGTTCCAGGACTACTCATCTTCACTTTGCAGCTCTCTAAGCTGCAGTATATCACTCACAGGCCAATACCCTTAGCCCATAGGGGGGTATCCCATGTGGCATACACTAATTTATAAATGAGAATGATATCTGAATGTGTCACATTTCAGTGAAGAAAAACAAACCTTATGGACTCTTTTAAAGCTGTGATAAATTGGAATGTGCACGGTACAAATATTTATCTTGCACCCTTATTACAAGTATTTCCTTTTCACTGGTTAATTTAATTAAGAGGTGTCCCTTCGGATTGAAACTTTGTAAGATGGATATATTTTTCTCCAAAACATAATTAATTTTGAATGAAAAGGGGAAAACTCATAGCTCCTGAACTTATTAATAATGATCTGAATTAAAATACATTCCTGGCTTCCTTGAACACTTACGTATGTTATGGGATAGCTGGGAGGGGAGACAAGAGGGATTATTTTTGTTTTCATGAGGAGGACCTGATCCCAGAAACACTGTTGGACATGTATGATGAGGAGTTAGTCACCATGATTTCTTTGGCAAGGGAGAAAGAAGCAGAAACAAAAACAACACTGACCCAACTTTCTGACAAAGGGGGAGACAGGGATAAGAGAGTTGGTATGGAATAATTCTCCTTCCCTCCAAACACCCAGGATCCCATCTCACTCAGAAAAGACTCCTCGTGGTTGGCAGCCTGTGCCTGTGAAGGAGACACAGGACAGGAACAGGAGAAGCCGTCAGCTTTCCAGGAGTGGCTCATAGCCCAGAGGTGGTCACCCTCCTGTACAGCCCGAGGGGCTTTAGAGGCCTCCCATGTGTCCTCCTCTCTGTGAGGTACAAATCATCACCCAGTGCTGGACACCAGGTCACCAGGGAAGGCAAAATCCACTTAAGACCCCATCTGGTTCAGCTGCCAAGTTCTGGGTGATAGCTGCCATCCTCTTACCTGAATTGTAGCCCCAAAAACACAAAGGGAAAGATGAAGCCCAGTGGAGAAGGTGCTATCTAGGGGTACAGAGGGTCAGGATTTTGCCTTCGGTCTAATCTTGCATGTGCCACTTTATCTCACTTCTCAGGACCCCTTCCAAGCTTCTGTCTGATCTACTTTGAGGGCGGTGTTTCTGGATCACAATCTGACTCTGGCTGTGTCTGTGCAATAAGAAAACAAGGCTCCATGCACAACTTTGCTGACACACAGGCATTACAGAGAGATGATGACAAAACTGCCACTGTTTTTCCAAAATATCTGCTTTGCCCCTGCTCACACAGAGCAATTCCAAGAATTGTCCATTAGCAACTTAGTCCCCAGCTCAGTCCCTACAGAGGGGCAGGTGATTTTGTGCCTTATTACTTTTTCAAAGGAGAGTTTAGAGATACAAATGTCTGGGGGACACACCTATTTTGAGAGGCGTCTTCTTCCACAAAGAGAAGTTTACAACTTCAGTGTTTGCAGCTTCCATCACTGCGTCTGTGGCGTGCTGATGACGATGATTTCAATGGCATATAAGGTTGAATAATAGAAAAAGGCTTCTCACTTCATCTTTAGGGGAGAATTTTCTGATCAGTTTTGAGTATTGTGTCATAACTCCTGTCACATTTTCTGTCATTACAGAGCCTACCATCACACTGCCAGCAGACTCATTAGCAAAATAAGGGGCATCACTGCCAGAAGAAAAGGCTACTCAAACATAAATACAAAGTCTAGCAAAACATCTCCAGCACAGAAACTTGAACTTGAATCATTGTTGCGTTATAATTGAAGGGATCTCTCAACACAACAATCAAATCCATGTTAATGCTGCTTTGCTTCTCAACCCCCTCCAGCACCTGCAGAAATCTCTCTGCTGATCCTAAGGCCCTAGGCGAGATTCAAGCCAGAGCATTTGGTCATTGCCAGCTCTTATATCAGTGACTGGCATCCCTTCATAGCTCACATGTCCCACTTTTTAGAAGACAAAGATTGTTCTTGTTTAAAAGAACAATTATGGCAATTCCGTGAGTTGAATGACAAAACTCAAAGGAAATTTAACTTGAAGATGTTTCCTTAGCAACTGTGTGCAGCAGTGTTCCCACCAGTCCAACATTACAGCATTACACATTGAATTGAAAATAATAGAGATTGAAATCTCTACTAGTTACATGGCAAGTGCAGCATGGCAGAGACACAGCCTTCCTTGGTCACACTGGGCAGAACCCAACTCATAATGCTGGATTTCACCTTAAGTGGAAGACCTTTCTGGATAAGGAACAGCAACGGCCATCAACAAAGGTTCAGGGAGCATAGCAACTAGCAAGCTGGCCCTGAAAATAAAAATGCTTAATTTAAGTATTGTTAAAAGAAAATAAGTGCTGATTATCTCTTTCTCCTTCCATTCCTGATCCTTCTCACTCCAACACTAGTGTAATTTTATCATATGCTGTTTAGCGAGTCACTATCAGCCCTCTGACACACATTGGCTTTCTTGAAACCAAAGCCGCGAGTTCCCAGTGGGCAAAGCAAGGCTTACTCACCAAACTGCAATCATCTTTGTGCAGCAAGTCTTTCCCAGTCCTTCTTTCTCATCTTTCCTAGAATGGCCTGATTCTCGGAAACGACATGCCCAGGTGCAACCTACACTTCCTTCCTGTCAGACTCAGAGGTCTGTATTTTCTCCCTGCTGTACTACCTAGAGTGATGCAAACAGTGGGAGGGAAGAGGTGACAATCCCATTACTATCTTAACAAGGCCCCCTCTCTTTTTTTTACATTACCAACAGTATTTTAACTGATGTAGCCCAGGCTACTGCACAAGGCCAACTTTTTATTTTTGCTGAATCCTACATTATTGTCTTCCAGAAGGACAGTAACCATTTCTCTCAAGGGTGCTGCCTTGTTTTGAATGTTTAGGCACACAGATAAAAGGCTGCTATGACATAATACTGCAAAATCTATTCTCACTGGTACATTATCTATTAGTTGTACTCCTGAGAAAAATGCAACATTATACCCTATCACCCTGAGAACAATTTCCACTCATCTGTGCTGGAAACATCCTGTTCCATAAACTTGGGTTCTGCCTTTTGGACTTGAAAACACTCTGAAAATGCTCCCTAGAGATGGCCAACTGATTGCTTTCCTCAACTGATGCATGCTCAGCACCACTAGCATGGATTAGATTAGCAATATTAAATCAAAACCATCATATCTTGCACTGCGATTTACGGTTTACCTCCTGTGGCACAACAGGTCTTTGGCACACTGAGGCAGAGAGGTCTCAAAGGCCATCAACACGACATTTTTATAAAAAGAATGTGAGGTGGGGGAGCATTCATCAACATCCACGCATTAGCTGCGCAGCTCTTCCTGCCTGCTTGTTGGGGGTCAGTACTCATGCCAGTCTCTATCTCTATATATCTATGCATCTCTATATATCTATATCTCCAGTTTCTATAGCTCTACATGTGCCATCAGTAGGGAAAACTCAGGCATAGGCATTGCAGGGCAGGGCTAAACAGTTTCAAAGTGTCTGAATGAATTCAGCTGATGAAGCAGGAGGAAGACTATGCCATCACCCTAACCCATGAGAAAGGTGGTGCTGCTCCTTACCCAGGGAAAATGGTAGATTTGTGCAACTGAGCAGAGCAATCCAGAAGGGAAAAGAATGATCAAAAAGCTGAAACCTCAGACTGAGTGAGGAGGCACTCCTGCAGTTTCTGGATCTGCTTTTGGAATACAGACTCCATTGCCTGAGCTACACACAGGGATTTGGGCAACCCACGAGGCCTGCAGTTACCTACAGACTTCAAATGATGAGTTTCTAACCTGAGAGAAGGACCTGATCCTGCTCCCCCTAAGTGGCCAGGAAATTACTCAGGGGACTTTGGAGCATTTCATAACTGCATACAATGAGTCAAAGCCTGAGAAGTCCAGTTTTCTCCTCTGTAATTCAAGTAACAGCCCACCCACATAAGATTAAGGTGTACATTAGGATAATGAAAAATCATTAATTCTCCTCTTACACAAGCTTCTTATGAAAATTTCTCAGTTACTCCATCAATCCCCTCTGTTGACACAGGATAATGGAGAGGTAGTAGATCAGGCAGACAATATTACAGACAATCTTCTCTCATGCACAATCTCAGATCCTGTCCTACTCAGCAACATACTTACATGACATCAAGAACGTTACCTATTACCTAAGAACTACTCTTTTTCCCACCCCTGTGCAGTCTTGCTAGTGTACTTGCAAAACCTTCCTGCTCTGAGGCTGGAGCTGGCACTGGAGTCACCATCTGCCTTTCCTGCCTGCATGAGGCTTTGATCCAGCCTCTCACCTTGCTAGGAGCCAGAGTTTTGTCCTTCTGGCTCCCTGTCCCACCAGGTGCTGGGAGCCAGGGCTGCTAATGCTGTGGCCACCGAGGAGGCAGTGTGACCCGGTCATGAATGGGCAATTTAGATTGCTTAAAGAACCACTGTCAAAGGCATCAGCAAAAGTGGTTTTACTGAATATGACACTAACAAAGTTCAATGGCAAAGTTCACTTGATTACTGTACTGCACAATCATTTCAACAATGATTCAAAACTACCAAGGCAGAGTAAAAGTTACCAAGACAAAATTAAACTTACCAAGACAAATCAAAGTCACCATAATACAAGGTTGGCGTGTGATATCAGTCCCTTACCAAAGATCTGCTCATGGCAAAAGTTCTCTCTGCCTCAAGGAGCAACTTTGAGAGGCATTCCAGCTGAAGGGGAGATCACCACCATGCAGCCAGGGTGCTTAGCAGGGAGAGCTCAAAGAAGGCTCATTTAGGCTGTCATATTCAGAGAATAAAGTAGTTGGCCTGCAGCCAAATTACATGTGCTGGAAAAAGGTATGCATGAGACTCCTTGTACCTGCAACTTTTATTGTTCCTTGAGAAACAGATCTTGGAAAAAACACCTGGTATTCATGTATTAATTGCATGATCAGTGTTTCAAGCTCATATGCATCAATGCTCACTGTGTCACTCTGCCCCTTTGTGGGTTTTCAGAGAACAGACTGGAAGAAGAGAAGTTCTTGGCCCTGTTATGGCTTAGGTCTTTACCTCCTTTGGAAACTGTTCCAAACTACTGTTAGTTTGGTTAAGGTGTCCAGTGCATCCAACACAGACCCCCTGTAGCTGCATATCGGCAATACTGCATTTTGAGCTGGGATATGCCATGATCTGACCCAGCCCTAGGACCTGGCTGCTGCAGCTGAAGCATGTGGACTGTCCTGTGATGAGTTAAGGACTTTGTGTGCAAGAGTAGGAAAGCAGAAAAGCAATTAGCCTCTTCCAGAAAGTAAAACCAAACCCTGTTACCACAGAAATCAATGGTGAAACCGTCAAGACCTCAGCAGCAACAGTTCAGGTCCTTTGTGATTGTTTGCCTCCTAAAAGGAATTTTGCTTCATTAGGATGCTGAGTCTTTCTAATGCGAATATTTGATTTGCTTTGGGTCTTGGTCTACCTTCATTATGTAGTTGCCAAAAGGGAATCAAAAGGGCATCTCTGAACCTGCTGTGAGGCTGTGAAGCTTTATGGAGTGTTATGTGTGGGGCAAGAGCAAGTGGGAAGTGCCTCTCTGATACTATTGTCATGGAAACCTAAAACTTCAGGATGGCTGGTGAAATGCAAATGGTGCAAAGCCCAAGAGAGACTGCATTTGCTCACTACTTACCACACTTCTGCAGAACAAAATGTCTGAGTTTCTGCCTTTTGTGAATATGAGCTTTCCTGGGGTTCTAAAGGCCAAATGTGCTCTTAGGTGTAAAGGTCAGGAATCCAGCAGCAGGGAGGTGATGGACATGAATCCCAACAGCCACTTCAGATGCTTACTCTGGAAACAAACTCTCACACAAAAATGGCAAAAACAGAAGACAAATGAAAATTGTGTTTTGTCCCAGGATGAGTTACCTACTAGGAGAGGGAGGACAAGAGCAGTGATTCTGTTGGTGTCGTGGTTTAAGCTGTAAATCTCACACAGCCTGTTAACTCACTTCTCCCTCTTTCTTCCCCCAGTCCCGGGGGGATGGGAAGGAGAATCAAAAGAATGCAACTCGCACAGGTTGAGATAAGAACAGTTTAGTAACTAAGGTATAACACAAATCACTATGGCTACCACCAGTAATAATAATAATACAAGAGAAATACAAGGAAAGAGAATACAACTGCTCACCAAGCCCGACCCAGCCAGTGCACCCCCCAGCAGCGAACCCCCCAGTATCAAAAACCTGACCACACCGTGCACCCCCCAGTCCACCACCACACCCTTCCAGATCTCTGCTCTCCGGTTTTACATCCTGGGCATGATGTGCTGTGGTATGGAATAACCTCTTTGGTCAGTTTGGGTCAGGTGTCCTGTCTCTGCTTCCTCCCGGCTTCCCCTCCTCCCTGGCAGAGCATGAGGCTCAGAAAGTCCTTGGCCAGACCAGAACATTAGCAAGCAGTAACTGAAAACACTGGTGTTATCAGCGCTGTTCCCAGGCCCAAAATCAAAAACACAGCGCTGCACCAGCTACCAAGAAGGAGAAAAATGACTGCTGCTGCTGAACCCATGACAGTTGGGTACCTCCAGCTTTTCATATCCAGTTCAACCCAGGTAGCGATGACAGAAACTTCCTGCATTTTGATTAATTCAAACAATATGATTCTAACAGCAGAGGAAGGAATGTCCTTCAGCAGCAAAGTGAGTGACCAGATAGAGGTGGTTCATTGCACAGTGATTTGCTGAGCAGAATGACACCCTACCACACTGGGAAATAAAACTCTTGCAGATAAAGAAAGGGTGGAAAGGGTTCAATTTTAGTTGCAAATGGCTTAATTAATCACTTCCTTCAACTCCCAAAGGAAAGAAACAGGCTACAAAAGTTCTGCTTGTATTAACCTCCAGGCAAACAGGCACTCTTCCCTAAAACTCATTTAGCTGCAAAATGGGGAAAAAATGACAGCAGCAGAGAGGTTCAAAATGGTGAAGTCCAGACACTTCAGTAAGGCTTTTTCTTAATAACAATAATAATAGAAAAGAACACTGAAACTCAGCAGTAGAGAAGAGTTTGTTCCCATTTCTCCAGAAGGGAGAGGCAAGGTGAGGATTACACCAGCACTTTTACATGCAATCCCTTCATGTAAATGATTTCAAATGGGAGCTCTTGCTCTTGCCTGGAGAAAAAAGCAGAATGCATCACTGTTGCCAGACCACCTGGGACATGGGGAGGAGAGGAAATTTCCAAATGGGTTTTAAGACAATTCATCTATATTTATCTAGCCAGAATGAATGTGGGTTTTTTTTTTTCCTGAGATAGCATTTCCCTTTGCTCTATCTAGACCACCAAGAAAAGAGGGAGGCACAGAATTTCTATTGCATTAATAGTCCTGGTGTTTACGGTTTGGGCTTTTATGAACTTGTGGGAGCTGTTTATTGAGTCATAAAGTCTACTAATGGGGATATTATCTTTAAATTATATAAGTACTACAGTATTTGGGTTAGTTAAAGGAAAGGTTTAAAACAGTTACACACTTACAGTTTATCTCAATTACCAACATGATCCCATAATGGGAATTTAATTGCTAATTGCTAGCTTATATTGCAGAAGAACTACAATAACAACACAATATATAGCCTGTATAAACATGTCCAGACAATTCTATATTGCCTCCTTTCACTGCTACTTTCTTTTATGGTGAGGTTTTTTATTACAATGATTTAATTCCTAAATGCCTCAAATTAGGAATTCCTCTTTGTCAGGAAAGCATTGCCACAAGCGCTTCATTCGACAGATTTTAGCAAGCTACATGCACACAGTCAAGTGGCTTTGTGCAAAAAGTATAGCCTTATGCATACACTTAAATACTTTGCTAAATTAGATTCTCAGAGACTTCTAACAAGACAAATCGTAGTTCCATTTATATCAACCCAGGTTTTCCTGTTTGCCTAGATGGAATGAAATTTGACCAAGACCCACCAGCCAGAGACTGAGTCAATCTCATTTAGGCTAAACATGGTGCCAACTCTCAGCTCAGCCTAAGTTTCACAATACCTCACGAAAAGGGACCACATGCATGTTCAGCACATAGTGTGGACTCATGGTCTCCCCTGTCCAGTCTGCCCAGCTCAATCCAAACTACTCACAGCTGTCTTTCCTACAGGTACAATACAGCAGTCTGGGTGGGGAGCAGTGAAGGCGTCAGTCACCATGCTTGACCACAGTGCTCCTCTGGCAATGCTGATGGAGCCCAAAGGTGGGATTCATTTCACCTGACAGCAATACAAACATCTGTGTTTAGCTGGTTTCTTCAAATCCCTTCAGTCAGTGCAGGGGGAGGGGCAGTGCATGAATAACTGCCTCCTGTAGATATTCCTGTAGGCCACAAAGTCCATCACCTTTCCATCAGCAAGTAAGGGATCCAGAGAGCTCTTGCAGGTGCAGACATCTGCAACGTAGACATCTGAAGGCAACAAACATAAGTCTCGCCCATTAACCTCATGATAACTTAGCGGAGGCTTCGTCCCACTTGCACCACAGCAGCTCTGCAAGAGATCTTCCTCCGGTTTTCCAAGACAATGCCATTCTTCTGACAGATTCTCCTTTGAAAGTGGGAGCTCTCTCAAGTACTGTTAGGTGATACAACGAATTTTTTCTGTTACAGATCATCCCACAATGCTGCTTGCCAGGAATCTGCATCAGATTTCGAAGAAGTTTGTGAATCAGCTCCTTTATTTCTCTTTGTTCATAGCTCTTTATGTGAAACTAGCCTGTCAAAACAGGACACCGAAGAGGACAGATGGCTAGGGTGAAAGGCAGATGAGGATAGCTAGCTTATTTGTGTGTAATACATACCAGAAGAAACTTCCAGATGATTCAGAAATGACCACCTCTGAAGAGAGTTTATATAATCAATCTATAACCTTAATATGTTACATTCATTTCCTTCCTTATCTTGGTTATGCTCCCTCAGTGGTTTTTACTTTACTGGAAACTGGTAGGGAACATGGATTTCCCTCCCCCACCTCCTTATGCAGCTTGTTTGACCATTGCCTGAAGCATGGCCATTGCCTAAAGCATTCAACAGACAGCAAGAAATTAATTTAGGGCAAACAGCAATTTTAAAAAGCCTTCTTTCACAATAGCTTTCTCTCAGATTTTATCTATACCTCCCTCAAAAGCCTATAAATAATTTTTAAAATCTAACTGACCTTAGACTGCAGTATTTTGTCCTCCTGATATTGTAACTTATTCAAAACTTGCTGCCATTTGTCTTTCTCATTATACTGGGGCTTGCTGGCTGAGCCACCTCAAGGAGAAAGAAATGCTGCAAGTAGATATGCTACAGATAAATTACAGAGGGCACAGGATATTAAGGAACTAATGTTTCCCTCCATGTCACTGAATAACCTACATATGACTACAAGATGTTAAAAACAGGAGAATTCTTCTAATGATTAGTTCCACGTCTCAAACCATGGGAACACATAGAAGGGTTCAGCAAGCAAGAGACCAGTGAATTACTATTAGTGATATATAGATTCTGTTCTCTGAATGCTGTCAAGTGACTGCAAACCTCCAGTATTTTGGTTAGTGTGGAATTAGGATCCCTGCAGTTTTCCCACAGAAAGTTTGCCTTTGGGAGGCAGAAATGTCTCCAGGGCTAAAACGACAAGACAAAGGGAGCAGACACAGAATTCAACTGCACCCAAACTTTTTCTGTGAAGAGCTTTCCTGCCATGAAGTAAAATTAACTCACATCAGCACAAGAGACAAATGCAGAGGGAAGACTTCAACATCATTTATATAGATGAACATCCATCTGACATTGGTACAAATGCCTCTGTCTAAAAAAACACAGTAGATGCCTGTGTGACATGCAGAACACAGGAAAATAGTGCTTGGTAAGGAGCTTCATTTTTGTCCACACATTGTCTATGGCTGTTGTGGCTCCCATGCCTGAGAGAGCCCAGTTTCTGGTGACCAGAGAAGGCACTCTGACCTGGACAGGAGCAGAAGCTGATGCGAGACTGTGAGCTAACCAGTGCATTACCTGGATCTGAGGACTGGTCCTCTTTGCTGTTTGCAACCAGCCATTTGCTTGCAGCAGCAGTTATTCCAGAGAACTTGAAGCCTCTTATTCTCAAATGCCAAGTTGAGGAAATAAAAATTAACATTGAACATGCAGCAGACCCCAGCAGTGAGAAGGGGAGCCAGTACAGTAATGTGAATCTCTTCACTCCTCCAATGGACAGCACAGATAGTTGTGGAAAGAAGATATCTTTGGCTTCCCTACAGAGATCGAGAGCTGAGATTAATGGCAACTGGGAGGGCTGTCTTCCCCTTTATACTATGCATGCTTTAAAGCTATGGCCTCCTGCCATCTTGAAACATAATCTTGTGGTATTGCCTTCATTCAGGCCCCTCATCCACAATGTGAAAAGAGAGAAGACGCTGGTGGCAGGATTAGAGGAGAGGTTGAAATATTCTGGGCAGCATATGCTGTACATCACATTATACAGAGTTGCTGAACTGCTCATTGGCTAGGGCTTCCCTTCTGGAAGTACCGCTACTTGTAAAAAATAAAACCTGGTGAAAAGTGTTTGTAACACATCAGAGCACAGCATATGACACACTGTATGCACAGTGACAAGCACTGACAATATTTTTCAGGCCCTGCCTGCCCGGCTCCTAGGTGATCCTTTTGTGCTCGTCAGGGTTATGCAAGATGCGTGGGAAAAGAGGAGAAAGAGAAACGAGAATAATTCTTCAAAAGGGTATTAATAAACATCCATAAATTACTGTCACCAGATGACCCATCTCAACCTTAAAACAGAGCACCTTAGTCTTGAAAGGCTGTTTGGGACCCTCGGTTTCTGACTTCTGAAGCAACACCTTTTTTTGTCCAGTTTAAATTTATTCATGGCAAATCACACCCCTTTGTTCTTAGACTACCAATGCTCTTAACGGAGATTATTTCCCTCCCTTGACCATAATGTATTTATACAGAATAGTCACATTCTCTCTAAGACTTAATTTTATTTCACCAAATAATACAAGCTCCTCTAGTCTCCTTTCTTATCTCCACTCTCTCGGACACCCTTCTAGTTCTTCTCTACACTGGGGTTCCAGTTTGCAATGACTTTTCTGGACCATGACCAGATCAGACCAGACCACACCATGACTGACCAGACCTAAACACAGGGTTCCACATGACACATGAAATTATATTTCTTGTGCTTTTTTTTTTTTTTTCTGAAAAGAGGCTCCTCTTTGACCTATACACATAAAGGAAAACTACCTAAAGTGAATTTCCCATCTCCAAAAGCTATTTGGGAAGTTCTAAATGTTCAATTTCCTTTGGAAACTCTCGGCTGTAAAGATTTCCACAACTGACATACATCCTTCTGAAGTCTGGTAAAAATTTACAAGGGCAACTGCATTCTTTTAAGGTGTCAAGTTCAGTCATGGTGGCATATTTTTCAGCTTTCACTAAACTGTCTTCAAATGCGCATTGCTATTGTTTGGGCTCCTGACACTTAGCTCTGTGGTCAGATATTTTTCCTGTCATGTAAGAAAGCAGTTTCCTCTTTCGGTTCAAAAAGCAGTACATGGCCTTGTCTACAACTTGGAACATCTTAGCAAGTTTTCACAGGGGTTACCACTACTTTGACATTTTATTACAAACATCTTCCCAAGTCGCAGCAGCAACACACAATTATGTCTTGCCTCGAGTCCCTTTTATGCTAACAAAAAAAGGTTAAAAGTTGCCAAAACCTTCATATTTTGCCATATGGAGGGAAAATAATTTCTTCTCAGGAGCTGGGAGGGCTAGAGAGAAGACATACCATTAAAAATTTCATTTACACTATCATGCAAAAGTGCAGCAAGTTATTTCTAAATGGAATAATTCTAAAAGGGATCTTCAAGTTTCCAAAAAAATACAGATTTATTGAATAAAGTTACAGTTTGAATTATTGTCTTTCCTTTGGTTTGGGGATTTAGATGTGTTGAACTCTCATCCTTTTAAATCAAGCACTTCTTCCCGAAATTGTAATTTCAGATTACAGAAAGTGCAGGATTTTCAGTCTACTGACGTGTAAGTTTCCCAGCCACCAGCTCACACCTCTTCCCCTTCCTCTGTGGAATAGCCATGGATGAGTCAGCTACCCGCCTTCACCTCAGCCCTTCCATTTTTTAAACTTCTCTCTCAAAAGTGTGCAGTAAACTCAGATCTAATCATAGCTTTGAGCTGGCATAAGCTCAAAAAGATACAAAAAATGCTAAGGAAGGACTCCATTTAGTCACTGCAATTTTGAGCAAAGAGAAAGGCATCAACTAATTTTCAAAGGGCAAGTACAGTGCCACTTCAAGAAAGCTGCCCGCTAAAATTGTATGGAAAGACAGTCTCTTCATACATGTCTTACCAAGTAAGCTTTGGTGGCTACTCATCTGAGTCAAATTTAAAACAAAAAGCAAGAACTGATAGCTTCCATGCCATGCCTGCAAACTTTTACATTTGAAGGCTATAATTATCTCTGATACCAGAGCAACCTTATACTGTGCTAAAACCTTGCTAGTATTTCCTTCATAAAATAACAGTCTTTGACATGAACAGTCCTTAAGCATCACCACAGGGATACAGGATACAGCAAAAAGACATATATAAGAGGCAAAAGATAGAGCAAAAGAGGAAATTTGAATGGAGTTACCTTATTGTGCTAATACATTCTGACCTAATATTTTAAGAGGTCATCAACAACCTCTGTTTGCACAACAAAGCAGGGTCAGACAGATTTTCTCAATATTTCTCAATACTTGTAAATTCTCCATAAACCAAGCACAAATATGAGAGGATACAGCTTTAATAATGCTTGTGTAAGTATGAAAGAGTACTGTTGATTAAGGAGGAGTTGCAAAACCACATAAAGTATACATCTATGTTGGAATAAGAAATTAAATGCAATAAAACCTATATATGAATCTTTTCAGTATCTGTCTAAGTTTTGGAGCTGAAACATTAATCCAAAAGCATTGCCTTGCACAGATCAGATTATTCTTCTTTGCCAAACAGATCATCCAGAAGAGGTAAGTATTTGATCTCTTTCACATGAAAGATTGGTGGTTGTCTGGTCCAGTCATCTTCATTCTGAAATTAGTAATGCAGAGAGTAACTTAGAATCTATTGTTGAAAACAAGAATAACTGAAAGCTGATCAACATAAGATTGAATGAGCTGCTTCATTTCCACATAATAAATCTTTGAAAAAGTGCATCTTTATGTAACACATCCTTTTAAAAGATTACTACACGCACATTTTTATCAATCTTGCAGATTAATTGTACTAAAAATATTTTCCCTTATTAGCCCTTCTGCAGCTATTTTCAAATTAAATAATCCTGAATTTTCTTCACTGAGGCATTAATACTTCAAAGTATTGGAAGTCATCTATGTCTCAACAACAAAAATCATACAAAAAATGAGATAGAAAGAAGAAAAAGTCTGCTGAACAAGCACAACTCTGTTGTTGAAATTATCTATCAAAAACAGCTACTGCAGCCTCAAATATTGCTCTTAATTCATGGTAAGTCATTAACAGAATGACAATTAGTTTCTAAAGTTAAACAAGATCTAAATCCTTTCCTCTGTCTGATTTTCCTATTTCCTATTATCTCTTCATTATCATAGTCTTGAACTGTACCAAACACAGAAGAGGTATTGCAGCTAACAAAATAATAAAGTCAATAAAATTCAGTAAACTATGCTGGCACCAATTTGGACACTGTTAATTAAAAACAGTGCTTTATGTCAATGTGACAGTTACAGCAAGGCTTTGGAGCTGATGAGGAACTGATTATCCCAGCATGATGATGACTGGTGATAATTTCTATGGATGCTCTTTCTCTCTTTTTTATTTCTGCTGCAACCTTCCTCCCATATCTCCATGAACCATTCTCAGCAGGAGCCCTTAGACATCAGCTCATCCACTGGCTGTCCTCCAAGCAAAGATAATGTCTTCTTCACACAAAAACAAAACCTAATCTCTTATGCTGATCAGGACGTATGTTTCACCACTTCAACCTCCTGCTTGTTTCACAAGAATCCTTTCCTCCGCATCTTCACTTCATGAAGGCTGCCTCTTGGTTCTACCATCACCTGTACCTCACCTTCAACCTGTAGGAGCTGTCTCTTTCCCTCACTTGCCAGAAATCGGGTCATGATCAGTGGCTAGATAAGCTATCGTATGAGAGGAAAAAAAGCAAGTCAAACATGTTCAATAGCTTTTTGGTATAGAGCTCAGCACCATCTTCAAGGCAAAAATCCTCTGGGCACAGGTTCTGACGTTTCTGTTTCTATGATACTGTGGCTCACAAGGCCTCTTATCCTAACACAATCTCCTGAAAGCAGTCACTGCTTAAACACTGAGCTACAACTTAAGCACAGAATTCTTCTATAAAACCAAAGAATACTCACTGACCAAAACATAATGCACACTTTGAACCACAGGACTGCTGTATAAAACATGTGGAAGAGCTTTGATTTTATCTGTACAAGATGGAAAAATTCTTCTCAATGACAAAGTGAAAAATTAACCACGATGGAATGCAGAGCAAACCAGCAGCTCATTAGACATTGTCGTTTGAGATGCTACAGAAGAAAGAGCTGGTAAGCCAAGTAAGAGAGGAGTCAGGTTAATAGCACAGTACTTGAGGAACATTGTTTTAAACTATGTCACTGGTGAACTTGAATTTAAAGGAATGCTATGTTTCTAAATGGTCTGAATACAATCAGAAACATTCTGTACAAGCATAGCAACACATTGCTTAGGCCAGAAAAGCAAAACTGTATGTTGGCAGAAGGGTTTTGGATTTATCCGTTACAAAGTTTTTAAAAATCAGCAAAATTGCTGTATGCACCATTTATTTTTAAATGTTCCATTCAGCACAAGATGGCAAGATCAGATTCATCTCTGCAGTTTGTTGATACCACTTTTTTATTTACCCCAAGTAGCAGGCTGGTGGAGACGTACAAAGTTGATCCATCAATACTGCTCTTGCTGCACGCCTACCAGTGATGTGGTGCCTTATGCACAATTTTCTATGGAGTTATAAAAAAATACATAGCTATTTTCTGCCGTGTCAGCGGAGTTTAAATTATTTCCTGACTGCCTCAGCAAGCAAACAGATCATTCGACATACGACGATGCCATTTGTCGGTGAAGCAGTATTCATGCCAATTGTTCATGGATAGATACACCTGTTTCCCCTTCTTTTTTTTCTTTTTTTTTTCCTTTTTTTTTTTTTTTTTCTTCTACAAAAATGTCACAGAGATGTGACCCCTAATAGGCACGGGGGTGTCACAGGGCTCCTCATCCCTGTTTGACTTCTCTGATTCATTCTAAACCTCCTGGAAAAAAAATAAGTACTTAAAGAAAAAAGACACAAACACACAAATCTGAAAACTGTTTTGGTTGACACTGGATAAAGCACTCATGTTAAAGTTGGCAAATTACATCAATGTACTGTACTGTTCTCTTGTTGAGATACACTGGCTTTACCTTGAGAGGTAAAAATTTACCTTTATTGTCTGAAAAACAGGGATTGGATTCTCTCTCCAGTTCAGCCCATCCACAAACTTTCTATATTCCACTTGCTTATCATCATCTTCAAACCTAAGCAGAATACACATAAACTCAAGGTTAAAGGAAATTTTTAACAAAGTTGTATCATGTTATCTACAGCATACTAATACATTACCTTTTGGATAATGGTTTTTTACTCCTTTATTACCAAAACCTTGCAGGAGTACAGAAAGACGCAAACTGTCAGGACTTCTATAACATGCATTCTATTCCTTATTCTTACTCCTTATTATTGTCTCTCATAGTAGAATTCAACTTCTTTATGGCTTATTATATTTCAACTAATTTCATATTACTTTTGAAGCATTTTGCAGACTTTTCAAACACTGGGATCTCACAATTGGTGAGGAACATAGAAATGGAATGATCAGTGTATGATTCTGTTGTGTAGAAAACAAGCAGGTGCAATAACATGAGAGTGCTGTGGTATAAAACAATTGGCTTATTTTATACGGCTTCTACAGAAATTTTCTGAAAATAAGCAGTCCTTCAAAACTGCTGTTTCCACACACCTTAGGATTAATTTACAATTGACAAACATAGCTCTCTATCCTATCAAATAACAGCCAGATTCAAAAATCACAAACCTTATCATTCAGTAATTGGTTTATGGCACTGTTTTTTATGTCTATGGAACAAATTTATATTTGTGTTAGTTATGAAGGTCCTCTAAATGCATGAAGATAGATATACAGCCAGTTGAGGTCTACAGGTACATGTGGAACATAGTATCTCCCTCCCTTGAGTTTCTAAAATCACTACCCTGCACTAATAAACCCCATGAGAGCATATCTGTAAGCCATGTCATACTTCCGCCATTGATCTGCCATTGATCAGCCATTGATCATACATCTGCCATTCTGCCATTGAAACAGTTCCAGAAGAAAAGTCCCCCAGTTCAGCAAAACACTGGTGATTAAGGCACTTGGGAACCACTGTTATATCCATGGCATTAGTCAAGTACTTGAAAGATATCCACAAGCTAAAGCTACCATGCAAATCATTCTTGAAATGAACAGCTTAACTGCTCTGCTACAAATAGTGTGCTAGCAGGTTCCATAAATAACACCTGGATGACATCTGTCTCAACCAACACTAATAGATAAAAGGGACCTGGTTTAAGCATATAAGCAAATCCTGGAACTGTCTGTGCCTCATTGGGTTCCATGGAGAGACATACAAGTAGCAAGACTCAGTACCTATTTTTAGCAGGAAAAACCAGGTTAAACAATTCTGCTCTGTAATCTGGGAAGACAAGGAGCAAGATCATCACCAGGAAACAAGGCTTTTAGAAAATCATTTTATCTTGTTCTTAGAGAAATACCACTGCACAAAGTATGGGCCTCAAAACCCTTCAATCACTGCAGAGGGTTCTGGTAAAAATTAAGCATGAAGGTACTTTAAGAGACAATTTACAACACAAACTTGGAAAACAATGACAGAGAAGAGGAGAAATAAATCTAGTGACAAAAATAAACTGCCATAAACTGCAGCTCATCCTCTCCTCATCCCCCCCCTTTCATTTAATAGTCAGCAGGAGAGATAATAATAAAATACACTGACAGCCATAAACAGAGATGCTAGTGATAAACTGGAATGTTAAGTACAGTGAGTTATGCTGAAGATGAAAGCAAAGCCAGAGAAGAATGCTACTGTTATTAGTGCTAAAAAGGAGCCTTAAACATTGCCATGAGAAACCCTCCTATAACAGCTTCCTTCTTTACAAAAGCTCACGTGCAAGTTAACATTTTCATAAAGCCTTACTTTTGGGGAATATATCCTACATACAAAGAAAATTATCATTCCCACTTCTAGGAAGTTCTTGTTTGTTTCAGGTTTTCTGCAAGTGGCAATTGGGAAAAGAAAGGAGTTTTGCATTAGGAGTAGCTTATACCTCATGGAAAAATTATTTTGAATTTCAGAGCTATGATGACAATTAATTCTCTTTTGCAATAATATGTATTCATATTTTCCTCTTTGTGATTAAGTCTTTTCCTCTTTGTGATGAAGATTAAGTCTACTGCCAAGACGCAGAGCTATATAAGCAGGATTTTTAAACAAAAAACAAGCAAAGGCATGTAACTACTTAAACTTATGTTAAGGCAATGAAGCCAAGGGAAGCATTGCTTCTTGCTTTTGACAAACATTAACAAGAAGAAGTCCTTTGATGTGACAGCACTGGCAAACTGAGATGACAACATGAAGTTAACTATAATCACATGAAGTTAACTATAATCACAGATTTTAACATGGGCAGAGGAAATGGGATTCCTAAATCCCACATCTAAATAGCTACAGAAACCAGCTTAAAATATTACTCTAGAATTATCCATAAAGAAAGAAAAAAAATCTACTTTTTAGATCTCTTTCCTGCTATGACTTACTATATCAATCTACTAAAAGAACACACCTGCAATTTGGCAGAGTATCCAGATGGACTGAGGGGATGCTACCAATTTGTGCATTATTAGGACAAAGATGTCATACATTATGATGGCTGGAGTAAACACAACTAAAACTGACAGTGCTTTTCAGGAAAGGAAATTAGATTTGTCTTATCAAGAAGATGCAACAAAGATCTCCTGAAGCCATGCTTCTCTTCAGTTTTGCCCTATGGCTTCACCAATGCATGTGATGTTAGGCTATGAAATTACTCCCCCACCCCTATCATAGTTTGCAGAGCCTTTTTTTTTTTTTTTTCCCTTTGACATTACAAAAATAATTGTACATTTCTGCTTCTAAAAATATATCCATAATTAAATATTCCAGATATGTGAAAAATCTGGTTAAATTGCATTATGACCATTCCTGAGCATGCTTTGGTGAGTAAAGGTTAATTACAAATATTTTCTGTTTCCCATCAAAAAATCTGTAGCCCAAGAATTTATGTGAAAAATTAATATACATGCAGTTTTTTCTAATTCCTTGGTTTTGAATAACATTTATTAAGAAGTTAGTCCAACAGTAATAGAGAAGAAGCATCATGCTGCTTTAACTTTAGAAAAAACATTGGGATTCTTCAGCCTTTTTGATAGTCTTTGTGTAACATAGGTATACATCTAAACTGTCATAAACTACTCATATGAAAAGATTTAAACCAGCAAGCATAGACAAGTCTATGCGGCTGATCAGTATGAAGTAAGTAATGGCTCCCATCTTGTGTATATATTTATTCATATCTTGAACAACTACAGATTGAACTATAAGTTCCTCAGCATACTGAATAACAGAAATAATTTCCTTATAGAGACACAAACATTAATGCTGCAGTGTCTTTTCATCACAAATGGCATAGGGAGTCTCAGACATCAAAGGTAATGAGCAGAAGACAAGAGTGCAAGAGGAAGATTCTGTGACCATCTCTAATCTTGTTCCTGCTAAAAGGATACTTGCTATTGCAGGAAAAGAGGGTTTGCTTCCTGAAAGAAACAGGTCAGCCCTAAAAAAGTATTATTACAGGTAGGCAACTAGGTAAAAAATTATGACTCAGTCACAAACCAGGGAAAAGCTGAGCAGGCAGGAGCAGCTTGGCCCGGCCTATTAGTGACTTGAGAGCTGGAATGACCATGTAGGAGGCTTATTATCAGGCACTGCTATCTGAGACACTATGAATATACTTTTTCAAAACAACAATCCCCCCTCCAGAATCCAAGTCTCACCCTGGTACTGTGGAGAGGTGAAGAACTACACAGACACTTTTAACAGAAATTACAAGGCATACTTTTTAAAATAGGGGCATACATTTAACAACAAAACTAATGCAGAACAATCAACGTGCAATACTTGTAAACTTGTCATCTATTCTTTCTTCTCTTCATTTTTCTTTATCTGCCAGCTGTTCCTCTGGGGAAGGACTGCATCTCTGTAAATCCTCATTAGCATACATTTTTCATTGCAGTAAATAAAAATAACAGGAAAACAAAAAAAACCAAACCAAACCAAAACGAAATTCATTACTTAAGCACTTCAGCAACATTTATTTATTAAACTGCATTTGTTCATTATGCCTACATAAATTTTAAGAAATGCTTATAATTACTACTGTAGTTTTCTAGCAGAAACAATTGCTACCATCTGCACTGCTTAATACACTCTGAATAAAAGTCTGTCTTGCCCAGTGATTGAAAGTCCAAGTGAGAAAATGCTTATGGAAAAAGGAAATACTTTTTAACAAGCCAGCTCAGGTAAATTGGAAAAATGGACACACTGCTAGGTACCTAAATCCTGCTATTTCACAATCCCACAATTAAAAAAACAAATTTACTCTCAACAAACAATATGAAGGGGTCTTATGAAACCTCAGTATTTGTGCTAATTCTCTCTACTCTCTGGAAACTGTATTGTCTTTGGGTACAGTAAACAAAGGTTTGGGTCATCTGGGGGTGACCACAAAAGTAGACAGTAACTTCTAGTCCCATCCCATGCTTTTAATAAGTGACAGATCACTGTAGTACAATTTACAAATGTAAATAATAAATTCTGTAAGAGTATTACCTTTCAAAATGGAACCATTAAGTCCTGCAGAAAGTCTTTGCCACCTAATCTCAGATAGCAAAGCTGAATAAACACACAGTTTCAGTCTTCAGCTATTATCTGATCACATCGTCTAGCATCATTTTAAAGCTGAATAGGGTCCAGCTAGTGCATTAGCTATACATACTGATTTTGTGGGAATCAACCCAACAACTTTTATTGTAGCAATTTCTTCCTTCATAAATACAGATATGCACAGTAGGACTACCACCACCACTTCAATGGACACAAAATTACATGCTTCCTTATCAAACGAAAGAGAAAAAAACCTATCCAGAGAAAGAATATTGCTGACAAACTGCCCACACTGAATTGTATACTCCCGAGGAGTATGCAATTAACAATAACATTAAAAATAAACCTGCCTGTTTATGATCCTTTTATCTTGAAGAAAACTACAAGAAGCAAGAGGAAAGAAAAAGTCTTAATCTCATGCAGACAACTCTACTCTTCAATTTACAGATTACTTGGAAATTAATTCCTATTTAATAGACTTCAAAAAACTTTTTCCCTAACTACAAACTCAAAACAATAAACTAACCAAGCAGTGCCAACTGTACACATTATTAAGACCGTGACAGTCTTCCTTCTCACCTGCAGCACAGTGACTCACCACATAAACTACCATCTTTCAAAGCAGCTGATACTCTAACTTAGAACTGGCATTACACATAGCACTCTACCAACATTAAATATTTCTCACACTGATTTCTGAGGCCAGCTTCACACCATTTACCTTTCTCATACAGAACTCTACAATACAAGCTTGCCACAGCCCCTTTACACACAAAGGAAAAAGGGTGATAATTTAGAAATCCAGCTCTTATACAGGTTGAGGTGGTAACTGTCTCCTCCTCCATCACCTACAAAAAGAATCTACAACAGCTGAACCCTAATTCAGCTGTCATGGATACCTGGCTAAAGCTGAGTGAAATCCAGCCTTAGTCTTCTCCTTGTCTTCCAAGCTTATCTCTGATTTTTATTAAAGTGTACTGGGCTTTTTCTTTTTAACTGCCTACACTGACACTCTTCAGAAGAGAAGAGGTTTCTCTCACAAAAGCTTTCTCTGGTACAAATTCACAAACAGTAAACACATCTCTGGAGCCTAGGATGTGTCAAGGCTTGTCTGTTTTTCATCAGTACTGCATTAGGACATAAATGAAAGCCTGCAGTCCCTTCTCTGAGAATCTATTCAATTTCAGCCTTAATGAAATGGAAACTATGAGAATCCCTTGTGTAGTACAGCATGTCAATTGTCCTCCAACAATTTTTGCGTTAGGCACCTTAGTGGGAGTTCTGAAAAATGAGGTTTAGATTAACGCTAAAATTCAGATATGCTTCCGATGACTAATGCTTGTTACCTAACTGTCAGTGTTGAACAGCAAACAAATTGCCAAGGGCGTCCATCTGGCTACTGCAGGGAACTCTTCTGAAAGCTTTTTGGTCTGAAAATAGGGACTTTTTGAAAAATAGCCCATTAGGCTTCTTAATGCAGTCTTGTTGATACTGATTTAAGCAGGAAGTCTTGCTTGCAGTACAAAGATGCTTTATTAAAACAGATTCCACATTTCTGCTGAGTAATTTCATTATTTGATGTTTAGTTTGCAATTCCTCCTGAAATCAAGCATTTAATTTAAGCATTTCCCACAGGGGAAAGAAGAGACCAATACGCATGCATTTAAACTTGTTACCAGAAAATCTGGCCACGGCAACCAAACTCAACATGACGCAAGTGTTCAAAACTGCACAGGTTACTCTGAACTCCAGCCTTTAAAACAAGTGCACTGAATACCAGATCTTTTCAATTCTATTCCCATTAATACAGCCAGTCAAGCAATTTGTTTTGAAACAATTAAATGTGCTATGGAAAAATACCAAAACCATGCCAATGCTCCTTTTCCTTTTTAAAAATTACATTAATATATGTTTCAGGTGAGATTAGTAGGAGTAGCAAACCACTTTTATTTGCTACTGATGCTGTCTACTTGATTCAAGGCCATTTCATTGTATTCATCTTGGTACGTTTGTTAAAACTCATATAATATGTTTTCATAAGAGTACTGTTTTTACCTTACATATACACAGGAACAACTAATGCAAGAAAAGTAAATTTCATTGATAAGGGAAAGTATCAGTAGCTGATTCCCATAAGACTAATTCCATAGAACTCTGGCAAAATCTGGAAGACCTACCATGTCAGATAAAATAAAGAGAAGTTGCACCTCAGTTGCTTATAAATATTCTATGAATAAGAAAGTCCACATTTGAATAAGCACAAAAATCAGCATCATGAAAAGATTTACATCACATAAATGACAAATTCTTAAGACCTGTGTCTCCAGCAGATATTTAGCATTGATTTGCACCTGCGCATGCAGGTCATACTACCTGCTCTTAACTTACATAGTCAATAAAGCTTGCAGATCATCATCAGCCAGTGGCAACTTAAAGGATTTGCAAATAGTCCTGCACACCTCACGGGGCAACACTCCACATCTACTCAAAAGAAAGAGAAGGGGAAAAGGGTACATGAGGAACTTTCCAGATTTACTTCAAATGAATGTTGCTGTAAATAGGTAAACATGCAAAGAATATCGGGCTAGAGGTAAAGAAAACAAGGTTTAATAAAATTTAGCTATATAAAGCCAAGAAGCTTGAATTGAACATGATGGCCTGTCTCTCCCATGCTGATGTTCTTAGTGATTCTCTGATTCTTTATCTATGCTACCAGGGTACAAAAAGGGCAAATGAGTCACACAAAGATTCAGCTAAAAATCCATCTTTTTTCCCTTAAATCACTATTTTTCCTCTTTGTTTTAGAACACTGGGTTTTGCCTGTGAATGGGCATTTCATTATGTCACAGAATGCTCAGGAGAGAATCTATAATAAAAAATCCAGCAGCAAAATGTAAAAGCGACAAAAAGGCTATCCTTTTCTTTCAACTGTCAAATGCTGAGAAAGGCTTAACAAATAATATTCTTTGGCTGCAATATATAATTTGCTCAGCAACAAACAGAAAAGTAGGTCTACAAGCAAAGATTTCCAAATAACAGCTTAGGATAAATAGAGAAAACTTACTTATCACGATCATTGTATAGAAGCACTGCAGTCAGTTGTTCATAATTCTCAAACCTATTTTTCTTTAGTTGTTCTTGAGCCACTGCAAGCAGGTAGTGGAGGTCCATTTCACATTCATCTTTCACACCATAATAGCGCCCAAGAGTCATTATTTCATGGTCTGAAAACGCTTCATCAGTGATACTGACTATCAGATTTCTGTTCACAAAAACAACAGCCTACATTACATTTCAGTATAGGAGTTAAGAACAGTTAATAATCTCTCAGTTTTATGAGGGGAAAAAAAATGCACTCATTAGATAATGCAGTATTCAGATCTTTAAAGAATGCATCTACTTAAATTTGAATTTCAGATCTCTTCCATAATGGAAATTACCTGAACTTTTAAACTTTTCAGGATGTCCACATTTCCTCAGTAGTCAGCTAAAGATACAAAAATACAAAATAATCATGGCTGAAGCCTTTTTCCAGAGATACCATACTGGCATGGAATATCAGCAGAGATATTTTGGCATCACATTTATGCAACAGGATAGTGAATTAACAAAATTCTACCAACAAACATGACTTTTCACTTGCTTCCTCTCAGAGGCTTGTGCAGTCCTCTTCAAAGAAGATGTCTCTTTGTAAAATAAGATTGTACATACACAGCTATTCAAAAAAGGATGCTAAACACTGCATAGTGCCTACTTCGAGCTGCTGGGGTTTTTTTATTAAGTAGATCAAAAACTTCCTTTATGTGAAGTGGCAGGAGATAAATATAAGGAGAAGAGAGGTTGTTGACAGTAGCAAACCTTGAGATTATGCAGACTCAATGACCAAACCTCAGTAACTTACTGAATATTATGACTTACATTGTAGCAGCATTCAGAGATCCAGACAAAACTGAAGAGGACATAATTGCCAGATTAGCCTGGCACTCTAAATGCTTGGGCTGGCAAAACTGGAAGCATTAACACCATCCATCTGAATATTTCCACAGGCTGGATTTCCATACACTGCCCAGATTCTTCTAGTGTCAGGATTTTAAAGGTCTTTTATTTTCTTAAGTCAGTCAGTTAACAATCAAGACACCAAAACCCTTAGATAAAATTACTGTCTTATTTGGGAAATTAAGAGCTTTTTGTGATTCCTAGGGACTACTGAGCGAGAACCAAGATTCACAAATGGAATTACATCTAAGCTCTTCCTGACAAAAAGAAACAAACTGCAGCAGTTGTTCCCACAGCCTAGTTATCTTTTGTTTTACTTTTCTTTCTTGTTGTTCTAGAAGAATAAGACAGATTGCAATCTGAATTTGGTAGAGAAAGAAAATATAACCATTAAATGCTCAAGAGAGCTGTTTCCAAAGCTGAATTGAAGATAGGCATCTTTGTTAAACCCACATGGCTCTTTGTCTCTAACAGCAAACAGTCTTGCCAGTAACTTACGAGACAAAGAAGCTTGGACAGGACCACGTGATGCACAGGCATCTATGCTTTAGTTATTTTTCTCTTCTCTTTTTAACAAAGCTTTCAATAGTTTTAATGATAGCTTAGGGATAGCTTCAGTGCACACCATGCACTTATTTCCTGGATGATGTGCCATAGATTTGGGTTCTGAAAGTAGTTAAATTGTATAATTACAATTTTGTTCACTACATCATATTTATAGGTGTATTTTCAAATGCAGCTCACAAAATCACTTAGGTAGAAAGGAAGAAATCTGAACAGCCGAATTCAGAGCATAGTAAAGCTTTAGCTATATTTAAGATAAGAGGATTATCATGCTGGTTGAAGCTGTCACACAGATAATTGCCTTTACAAAAAATAATCATTTGTAGATAGTCATAATTATGAAATGCCATGACAGATTAAAAATAAACATTGATGTACACAAGAAAATACAAAACTGAGAGAAAAATACATTCTATTCACAGAAAAAAATATTTGACTTTTCAGAGATACAAAGAAGTGCTGTCATCTTTGCCATTAAAAATGCTTCTTCCATTCTATGATAAGACACATGGATAATAAAAAGAAGAGAGCCTTTAGATTACTGGTTATAATATGAATGAACAGAAACAAAACCTACTCTCACTATAAAGCACAAAAGTTAATTGTTCATAAGAGGTAAATTCTTCCTCTGGCCATGTGAATGCTTCCTGTTAGACAGCTGTGGTCCCACCACAGGAGGGATGTAGGCCGTTAGTAGCTGCTGGGACTGGCCCAGGTGAGCATTGAGGATGAGAACATTTATTACAGGGCTCCCCTGCTTTCTCTCTTGCTCATGAAGAGGGCTACTGCATTTTTATTACTGAAACCAAGTGCCTCAATACCATATAACTAGACATACCTACTTTAAGCCACAGAACAGCACTACCCTAAATTAAACAGCTGGGCTGTTCACAGCTGCACAGAATATAACTGTGATTAAATTTACACTCAACTGAGCCTCTTTTTGATAAAATTAAAATCTTTCTCCGCTGTTTGAAAGAACAATCATCCCTCCTAAAAATGTGCTCCCCTAGTTTTGTCATGGAAATGTTCCAGAACTTTGACCTGCTCCGAGTGCATGCAATTAGGTGAAATTTTGCAGATGATTATTTCATAATTTGAATAAAAACTGTAATTATTTTATTTTAAATGCTTATTGTCCATATAAATTAAACCCCTAGTCCAAGTGCTATAAAGTTTATCCAGATACACATTAACTTTCATTTTCTCCCCTTCTTACTCTAGTAATGACATTTTCCCTCCTAATGCAATTAACAATTCAAAATCTTGCTTCTGTCAAGCAAAATATTTGAGTTTTGAAATATTTGACCAAAAGCTGCCAATTAGTGTGGCCTCTTAGTTTAAATCATACCTTTTAATCACTTATTTTTCATTTCTGAATACCAGCTTGTTTTAATTTCTCACTACTTTAAATTGCTGGAAGAACCTTCTGGCGATCTATATCTCTTCTGAGGTATTTCAGAAGCAATTTCTGCCTTAGTTAACATTCCTGTAGGGCTGACATTCTACACAATACTTACCTACTTATATGCTTTAGTCCTTAGGACAGTTCCTAAATACATCATGTATTACCACTGCGAAAAACAATTGCTTCTAGATAAAATTTCTTCCTCTATTCCACATCATTAACTTTACCAGCACCCAACACAGTTCATATGCTCAAGTATTCTGGCTGTGGAATAAACTGAAATCAGCTTGCATCTGAGCATGATTTCCTCTTTCATGTATCTATACACTTGCCCATTGCCATATCTGGATCATTACCAAAAACAGTGATTAAAACCGCAAATAACAACATTTTCAAGAGGCAACCCAAACATTCCTTCTTGAATTTCAAAGCTACTAATAAATATATTTGACTCTTAGGATGGACTTTTCTTTATATTTCACTGCGTATATTGCTGCTGACTTCTTCACAACACCCTGTGCTATCTCCGTAAAAAAGTAGACAGATTTGAGTTGGGCTTTTCAGCTTACTTGAAAGTACCACATTTCTCCTTTTTTCTGGAACATGGATTCTATGCTTCTGATTCACTTTCTTTTTCACACACAGTCTCCAAGCAAACGCAAAACAAATGTATGTCATTTGCCAGCTAACACCAATGCAGAAAGCATCAAGAAAGTCATGCTCTGTAAATTTTTGGGGAATGTGCCTTCATTAAATACTAAAAACCAAAATCCACTGTCTTACCTGAAAACATCATACCCAATCACCTTGTTATGGTCTGGGTCAGTGGCTGCAAACAACTGTCTGATTTCTCGGGAACGAGGTTCAGTTATAACTTTCAGTTTCTTGAGGATGACACCAACATCAGCCACAGAGAACTTAACAGAGAAAAGCAAGACATAGATTAGAGAGAAAACCAGTATGCGACCAACTATGCATGTACCAACAACAGTTGTCAAGAAGCAGAGAAATTGTGAACTGCTAAGGATTATCAATTTCTTCATTGCATCACTTCAAATGCATCAATAAGCATCGTGTGAAGTCTGGGCAGAACCTTTGTACTGAAAAAAACCTGCTTCCTGCCAAGAAAATAAAAAATTAAACAAAAAACATTAGATCATGCACTCTCAGAAAACTATTCCATCTACATAAAAGGAAATGCACTTTTGCTTCAAACATTGTATTGCTAAAGCAGAAGTACAAACATTTAGAGTTCCAATAACTTGTTCCTCATTTTATGTTGATGCACCTCACTTAATTCTCAATTAATAAACTTCACCAAGTTAAAACTAATCTTTTCACCATTGTCTCCAATGAACTGTTCCAACAGATATTCTCATTCATATTAGACTAAGTTGTCTTACATACTTAGAATTAGCAGAACAAATTGGTCCAAGTTTAATTATTACATCACTGGTTGCAGGTAACATGCTCAGATTTAGAAAATATGATCATTGCCTATGCCAAAACTCCAGGTACAACCCTGGCATTCAATGCCACACAAAGCAGTGGTGCGGAGCAGCTGGACCAGCAATCAGAAAGTTTTAGAGACCACAGCAATATTTTTAGCTCCTTTCCCAAACAATAACATCGTTTGGACCACAACACACAGCTTTTCTTGCTGAAAATGCAAGGAATAGAGATTAAGAAAAACTGAGCAGAAGAAATCAATAAGCAGAGTATTTGAAGATGGACAAATTGATCATCTATTTAAAAACCTGCCTTCTCCACATTATCAAAGGAATAATTTTTAAATCTTTTTTCCCAAACTATAAATTCCAAACACCTACATAGATACTGAATGTCTGAGCAGCATGGCAAGAAGTCTTCATCTGCTTTCTCCCCTTCTTAAGTAGTTGCTGACATGCTAGCAGTCACAAGCTAGTTTTGTTTGATCTGGCTTAAGCCAGAGTTTATTATGTTGAATTCACTGACAGTAAAAACAACTTTCATGTTTGTGCTACGGAAGAAAACAAAGTTTGAACAATTGGGACTGTTTCAGAAATGAATTCATTTCCAAGCAGACACAGTGATGTCTTGTTTGAAAGAGTCCTCCTCAAACTAAGATAATACCAGTAGGACTGTGCATAACACACGTATTCTGTTTCACAAGCAAATTCACTTTCTAAATACATCTTTTTCCTTCAAATTAGAAAAGAAACTAAAAGTGTTGAAAAGTTTGAGAATGAGATCCTTCAATTTATTTTCAGTACAGGTGGAAATCAAAATGCCAATTATTTTTTTGCCAGGATTTTTTCTCCCCATAACTTAAAAACAATAAATACAAATTTGAAACAATATTATATAATATAAATACAATTTTGAAACAAAAAATTAAAACTTTCCAAATATCTCTTATAGTGCCAAATGTTTCAATGACAGCAAAAACAATTCCCACCTGCATTATGAGTACCAATTAAACTTTCATCTAAATAAACATATGCCTATAGAAATGTGGTCAAAATAGCATTTTCCAGAAGAAAAACATTTCATCTGGATTTCTTTCACCACTTTTCAGAAAACATACCAACAGAGGGCCACAGGGATGATCAGGGTACTGGAGCACCTCCTGTATGAAGATAGGATGAGAAAGTTGGGGCTGTTCAGCCTGGAGAAGAGAAGGCTGCATGGAGACCTCATAGCAGCCTTCCAATATCTGAAGGGGACCTATAGGGATGCTGGGGAGGGACTCTTCATTAGGGACTGTAGTGATAGGACAAGGGGTAACGGGTTCAAACTTAAACAGGGGAAGTTTAGATTGGATATGAGGAAGAAATTCTTTACTGTAAGGGTGTTGAGGCACTGGAATGGGTTGCCCAGGGAAGTTGTGAATGCTCCATCGCTGGCGGTGCTCAAGGCCAGGTTGGACAGAACCTTGGGTGACATGGTTTAGTGTGAGGTGTCCCTGCCCATGGCAGGGGGGTTGGAACTAGATGATCTTAAGGTCCTTTCCAACCCTAACTATTCTATGATTCTATTCTGCTGAAAGGAAACCTCTGTCTGTTCAGAAGGAAAATTATTTCTTTTCTTATTTTAGAAATAACTGGCAAATAGGCATCTTAAAATTGTTTGTCCCTCTTCAAACCATTTTCCAGCTCTGCTCTTCTCTAATGATTGCTGAACTTCTTATGATTTGAGTATGCAATCCCCTGATGAACTGAGGCAAACCATGTGTACCCTTAACTTCTGGAGCTATATTCAAAGGATGTGAACAAAATGGCTATCATTGAGATAATAAACATTTATTTTTACCACCAGGTGCTTTAAAATGTTAACTGTACAAAGAATATTTCAACATTCACTTTAAAGAAGCATTTTTAGTGTTGCTTCTTCCCCTTTTGCAGATTTTATTTGATAATATAGAATCATTCAGTCTGGAAAACTAAGATGTCACCTCTTTGATTCAAGATAATCAATGCAAACAGCAGTTCCAAAGACCATTTATAATCCGATGGTGTGTTCTGCATGTTGGAGAATAGCTTTGGGTTTGATTCTACTAGGAGGAGAAACAGTCCACCAGTAAGAGAACATAATGTATAGAGTTTTGCTCTCTACTGCTTAAAGCATTTAGCAGTCATAGCATTTTACATCAACAAGGATTTTGCAGATCTTCATTATTCCAAGCAGAGCAGGTGGTGATAACTCCACTTTAATTTACTAAGAAATCACACCTTTCTGCTATTCTCATTTGAGAGAACAGCATGTGTGGCCCAAAGGCAGCAGAGGATCAGGCTGCATCTACCTCCACCTCATCAGCACAACGGCTTTAGCAGTCCTCAAAACTACGCTAGGCCTACTGATGTCTTGGCAGTACTGCAGGTTCACCCATTTTAATGAGCCAGCAGACACTGAACAATTAAAATGTGCACTACGGAAAGCTGTGGAAACAGAGAGTAGCTGTAGATTAGAACAATTTGGGAACAAGAGGTCCATAAACAATCTCAAGAAGGAACAGGCAGGGAATACACCTTCTAACAATCCTAATATAATAAAAGTGGATGTTGAGAAAGCAGAAGGGGAAAGGACTGTAAAGTGTAGCCAAGCTTGCACAGACTCCATAGCTATCATCTCCTAAATCCATTGCTATCAGAGAGCACTGAACTGTGAGCTTTGGATGAAGAAACACAGTATAAATAATTCTGAAAAATATATAGAAAAGGTACAGTCTTCAAAGATAATAGAAAATAACAAAAGCCTGCTTCACCTCATTTGCATGCTTCTCCATGTAGTTCAATGTGTACTCATCAGCATCCACCAAAAGAAAGTTGTGACCATGGAAACAAACTCTGGCTCCAACAAACAGATCCTGAGCCTTGAAGTATTCAGATGGCTCACTCTTAAAAAGCTCCTGCCCAGGCTTCTTAATGCGACCTCTTTCCAAGAACTTCCCACCATGTATCCCTATGGAAATAGAACTGTTAATAATTAATTGTGGCTCTACTTTGAAAAAAAGAAGAATAAAAACCAAACACACAAAAGAAAAGCCAAAAACCTCCCCAAAGCAGTTTATTTGTATTTAAATATTAGTTTTCATCCTTGAGTTTCTTGTCTTGTAATATACTCTCCCCCTCCCTGTCAGTGCCCACAGCACAGTTATATTGTGCATATTCTGTGGCATGTATCACTTGAATGCCTACCAAACACCTTTCCCTTTTTTCTTTTCTTTAAAATGGGACAGAAATGTGCCTCTTCAAATCATTCCCATAACCCTGTTGCCAGCTTTGGGACTGTCCCTTGACAAATGTAAGAAGCAAAACGTAAGATGCAGGCAATTATCCTTGAACTGTTAAAGAAAGAGAAAATTTCACAAATTAGGATAACACAGTCCTACAAAGATCACAAATTCTGCAGCACTGTAATTCTAGCTTGTTTTTAAGGGCTTTTGAATGTAAAATAGAGATAGGAGTGATATGACACTATCTTCCTCAAAGTGTTCTGCCCATGCAATTTAATTGTGATCTGTTATTTCCCTTGAGAGTTAGGCATGTTACATTATTTCTTTTCATATTATAACAATTTTATTCATGCCACTGGAAACTGCATATGGTACTCAAGGGTATATGAGATACTAAAAGGAACATTTTGCTTTCCAGTAATATGTTCTCATGCACTACAAGATTGCATTGCGTGTACCAAGCTTTCTAGAAAACATTCTGTCACATTTTTAGTTTCACCAGGATATGTGTCCTACCACAACTCTGGAGTGCCTGCAGTTTGTTTCCTGCTTATATTTGAGCTTCCACGCCAAAAGCCAAAAGCATACTTTAGTAATGTTTAATGACATTAATGACATCTTGCATATTAGGTAGTCATGTAAGCCCAATGAAAGGCTGATTAACAATGTAATAAAACGCCTTTTATAGTCAAAATTAGAAAAGAATGTGAAACTCAAACTACTTATGAAACCAGAGTTTGGAGCAGGTCTGTCCTAATTGCTTTATTAGCACTATAAAAGCAAAAGACAAAAAAATACACTATGGTAATGGTCAGATCTAGCTTGACTCAAAAAACATTTCAAATCACTAATGTAACTCGAATCTTAACACATTCCTTTTCACCTAGCTATTAAAATAAATATGAAAATTTGGGTTATATAATCCTGGCAACTCTTTGTAATATTTACTTAGAATTGGTCCCTGTAACATTGGAATTTCACTTTTGTCTCTATTTCCCTGTAATTGTGCACTTAGATTGGAAACTCATTGTAATACCTCTGTTCCATAATTGTTTTTTAAATGTTATGGGTTAGTTCATTTCAAGTGGTATAAAGAAAAACAACCAAAAATATCTCATTGGGTTAGGGATTTTACACTGAAATCTGATGAGAAATTTTGATGGAAATCTACAAAAGCCAGGCTCAAAGCACAAAATAAACACCACAACCAAAGACCCTCTTCCATTAAGATCAGATCAGACTTTGCAGGTGTTTGTACAGCTGTTAGCTTGGTCTTACACTGAGTAAAAAAGTGGTTGTGCTCTTCTGCATGGGGAGCCAAAGTTCTCATGCTTTGACCCCTTTCTCAAAAAGTGTTTCAAGATGTCCAGGCCTTGTATTTTAAATGCAGTTTCCCAGTGTTATTAACAGTGTGAAGTACTTCTCTACAACCTTCAGAATGCTGGACTGACAAAAGTAAGAGCAACTTATTACTTTCATTCTAGGACTGAGATTTGAAACATTTTCACTTGTCAATTTGCATCAATTCATGCAAATAAAAAGGCAAAAATAGCTCTTTGAACCTGTGCATAAAAGGGATGGTTATTTTGGGAGTCATTTACTGTTTTAACACATCCCCTTTCTAAGATGTGCTCAAGCTTACTCTTCCCCCACCCCATCCACTTCAACATTTTTCTTTCTCACATAAAAACGTTCTTCACTTCCATTTTGCATGCCTTGGTCCTTTTTCCTCGCTGCCTTTATCTGAACTCTGCAAAACCTTCTCATGCTTAACCTGAAAGAAACCCATTCACTTTTCCTTCAAACGTGACTAAAATAAGGAGGAGAGAGAGAGAAGAGAAAGAAGAGGAAGGGAGAAGAAAGAAGAAGGAAGGTGGGAACAAAGAAACTTTTGCTGCTCCAGGCCTCTTTCCAAATGCTGCTGTACCTACCCCCGTCCCCTCCACCCCCCTCCAACACTACTTCTATCCTGCCTTTTCAAAGCTGTTCTCACTAAACTCTCCAATGGACAGTTCTTAGACACATCCTTCTATTTCACCTTCCTACCACCTCTGAAAGTCAGCTACTCCATCCACTTTAATATTCCAGGGAAGTTAAAAACCCATTTACAGGATGCTTGCCTTTCATATGCATCTTAAAGCATTTGTTACCGTTGGTGTGCAAACTTGCCTATTTATTTTAGTTGCGCATTGGTCACACATTTTGTTTGACTAGCGACGATGTTCAACAGGCTCCCAGCCGCAATCCCAGCATCTATTCTTCATCCCAAAATAACAGGAGGCGAGGAAGCAACCTCTGGCCTGGCACCCATATGGTCAGACTCTTTGCAGCCTGACCAACCAATCACATCTGCACTGCACAGTGTGTGGCTCTGACTGCTCTGGGTGCTATGTGATAAATTTGGGGTCATAAGACACAGCTATAATTTTGCTGTGTTCAGGCTGTTTGAAGGTACGTGAGGGCTGTGCTGCAATCAAACAAAGTGGCATTTTACTGCATAAAACTCAGGATATGTATTGCAGCCCTTGGGTGTGGCAGAAGGACCTGAATTTCTGAGTGTACAAAACCTCCTGGGACAGTGTTAGATGACTGATAAGGGTGCAGCAAGCCAAACCTGATGCAGCCTTGTCCTCACTGCCTTGCAGGAGAGTTTTCTGGAGTTAAGCATCCTCCAGGAGGGGTCCCAGGCTCTCTGGGACCTTGTCTAGTTGCTGTGATGCAAAGGTGTGACCGAATGGGCAATACATATGATTTTATATATATATATATATATATATATATATATATATATACACGATATACTTTAACAGTGCAGCTGTACCCTTAGCATCCTTCATGTCTCTGGACATAAAGAATACCAGTCAAAAATTTCATTCATGAGTGGAGAACTGAGCTGCTTTTGAGGCTCACAGCAGCATTACTTAATAAATATATATATACATATATATAAAAGTGTATGTGTATTTAGCTGTAAGAAAAAGTTGCACAAATTACAGGCCACTGGATAGCAGGAGACTAGTGAAATAACAATGACAGGACACTTCTGCCATAAACAATGCTAAATCTTGATGTTGCAGTGGAGAACAGGGCTTACAGTGAATGCTTATTGAAGCCTAAGCATGTACTCTACACATTTGCAAAACATATCTCAGAGAATTGCTTGTATCCTAGTTGGGGGTGAGGCTCCTATTTATGCATTCTTAATATAGCTGTATACAAAGATGCCATTAGAAGTTCTTTGCACCAAAAAGGCTCAGGCCTTCCCAAAAACGTACTCATGTGCAGGGGGTAGTCAAAAGGACTTAGCAGCACCACTGGCACAGAAAAAGTTCTCTAGGAATACAGAAGGGTCTAGATATTCACCACATCTTCATTTTATATGGATGTGATGTGCATCATATGTCTGAGAAAGATTAACTTCAGAAATCATTTTCAGTAAAGGCTCAAGCATAGGGTGGCAAGAATACTTAGTCCTTAAGCTGAACAACTGGGCCCTAGAAAGTCACCCGCTAGCAGCAAAGCCTGAAGCAAACAGATGTGAACAGTCCTCCCTAGGACAGTCTTTCCTCTAAACAGTGAGCTGGGAGTACCAAATAGGTAAGTTCAGTGAGCTGGTCACCACGCAGGGTGTACCTCAAATAACATACTAAGGTGCTCTGTGCCAAGAAGCTGATATAGGGTAACTTAAGAAGTATAAAAAGAGCTAGCCACAGAGTTCCTCAAGAGCTTAATATGGTAACTAAGGAAACCTTCTACTAGTCTTTTTCCCTTATCTTTGAGAGAATGTGATTTCCTGATTTCTTTTTCTCTCTGTGGTTTTATCAGAGGCTGACAGCAGCTTTTAAGAGTCAGTCCTTCAACCGCACATTGACAGGTGCCAGAGTACTTCTGGATGTTAACTGCTCTGAAACTGCTCCTGCAGATGTTTTGTGAGCTTTACAGAAATACCCTAGTGTCTCCAACAGGGTCATGTTTAGCCAAGGCTTCCTGATCTCTTTGAGTGACAGAATGACTTTCTGACATCCCTCCCAGTGCTGTGTCCTTCCATCCATGCATAAGACACTCCAAGGAAATAAAAAGATGCTTGAAAATCACAAAACCTTTCATATCCTCAGTTGGAGGCAGCCTACAACAAATAACAGCAGTCAAAAGAATTTAACCATTACAACATTTGGTGACCACGCTCCAGCAATAGAATAAATGTAACAAAGCATTTGTCACTTCAACATTGGTAGTCTGGCTCTTGAAATTCAATTTTGTATACACACACATGTACAGACACTAGCACAGGGCAGTCTTTATTCTTTATATGCTAAACATTACATCATTAATGTACATTAAAAAATATAACAGCTGGTTTGCTTTCATGAGCTTCTTCTATACAATGAATGCTATACTGATTTCATAACACCTTAACACAGTCTTGCAAAACAAAGGATTTACTTTCATTCTTGATGTCTTACATTTCCTGCCTCTATTTATCATCAGTTATAATACAATTCCTGTAAGTTATCCACAACAAAAGCAAATGTTTAAAGGCCAGATTTGCAAATTAAAATGTAATAAAAGTTCAAATGCCTTAAACTTCCAGTTCCCAAAAGATATTCTGAAGTACTGTCCTACAATGAAGAGTGTTCTTCTGAGTGATGAAGATTATAAATTAGTATGACATTCAGCTATGCAAGTTAGTGCAGCAGACCTGCTGATGCAATTCCTATTGCATTTAGAAATCCACATACCTGCTTCTGCTAGTGCTGTCTGGCCACACTGCTTATTGTAAGCTCTTATCAAATGAGCAAGGCAACTTGGGACTGATTGCAAGACATTACTACATCTCACCTGAGTTTCGCTGTACATGTTCAAAAATTGAAATGGTGTCATCACTCAGGAAGTAGGAAATTATAAATTTCCTATCCTTGTCAATAGGATTATCTGTGACGAATTTTGCAAGAAAGCGCAGTATGTTACTTTCCATGCCAATTCTAAAAAGCAAAAGAGGTAAGAAATCAAAAACAGAGCATGAGAAAAGTTTTCACCACCAAGAGATGCATCCTCCTGAGTTTTGTAGCATACATTAATTGTGTTATTTCTGGACCAAGAAGTGAAATGGCAGAAGTTTCCCTACTTTAACAAAAAAACATTTTCAGCTTAAAGAACCAGCTAAAATCAGCCAGATAGAAAGGAATAATTTTCAGGGGTAAATTACTTCTCTGCTGCAAGTCTGGAAAGAATTTGTATTCAAATGCAGTTGCAAATCAAGCTCAAAGGCTCTTTCTAGAAAAATTATAAAGGAATAACATATTTAGTTATGTATATTTTCAAATCAAATTCTGAATAGAAATACATACTAGGATTATTTCCACAAAATCAGGCCCACCAGATGATCTTACTAGTTGGATATTTGTGAAGTGATTATGTTTTAAATGATTTACAGTACCATTATATGCACTATCAATACATTCCCAAGCCTGTTTCTCATAGCTTTCTTCTTTTATGGAAGTTCTATAGGTGAATCTTTAGCATGTAACTTTGCTTTCAGCTTAGGCTTCAACACCACACTCCTACCAAATAATTTCATAATGGAAAGTAAAGGGTTAATGCTTTAATACTGCTACAGCAAACTGCATGAAATTCATCAGACAAAAAAAGTAAATGACAGAAAGTCAAACAGAAAAACAAATCAGTGTTTGAATGATTCCTGCCTCACTCCTCAACGCAGACATCCATCAAATTCCCACTGAAAACAGCAGAAGGGAATCATAGGATCAACCAGGATGGAAAAGACCTCTAAGATCATTAAGTCCAACCTTAAAAAAATACAGGGGAAAGCACGAATGGAGTCCCCATTGCCACAAATAATGCAGTCAAGTTTCCCACATTTGGGGAAATCACAGGGGTCAGCACATCTGGAGTGCAGGGGATGACGCTCACCCTGAGAAAACAATCTGCCTGATCATGGTGTCTCCCCTGCCAGGTAAGGACATATGAGATTGAAAGATCAGAATATTTGCTTTCGCAAAAGAGAAATTTTCCTGAGTTCAGAGAAAATTGGAATACCATGTCACTAAACCAGTCCTCATGCTCCTGTCCTTTAAAGTCTGATGAGCTGCATATTTTGCTAAAATAAATAAAAATAAAGATGTCCCTACTTAACATTTATCTCCTTCACAAAAAGACATAATTAAAAAAGTTGATATTATTTTTCACTGAAATACCTGTCTTTCTCCAGGAATTTCTTGAAATCTTTTGTGGGAGGCTTAAGAACTAGACCCTTACAGGAGCACAGAGAATCCTCTTCCGAACCAAATCCAGTGTAAGGAGGAAATGTTTTTTCTTGTTTTGGAGGTGGTGGTGCCTTATATGAAACTGGGGTGAAATCCTCTGCAACAAAGACAGTAAGACTTACTAATTACTATTCTGATGAAGCCATTCTACTAAGGATTTAAACTTCCAATATGAATACTTATTCGCCTATTTCTGTAACAGAGCACTGATCAAAGTCAAACCAGAATCCTTCTTACAGTTACAGGGTAGAAAAAGACTCCATAGAAGCCAGCAGCAAAATTGTTTCTTCAAAAGTTTCAGGATTTCATCTATAATCTTAAAAATGTTCAACAAATATCATTAAGGCAAAAGGAAAGCCAAACAGTTTTAAAGAGGGATAAAATAATAAATTAACAATACTGAATCAATTTTTCCATTTTATCCTTTGAGACAACATGATTGAGTAAATACTTGGTTTATGAGTTTCCTGCCCTCTCCTTTTTGCCAGAGGAAAATGAATGCTTCAATAAATAAAATTTTGTTCATTATTTAAATCATACACATATAAGAATAATTTTGCACATTGAAGCCAATAGCTTCAGTTCACGTCACTTTATCTGCAGTTTCAGAAGCTTGGTTTTTCCTCATTTTCCTCAGTCTCACATCTTTCTGTGAAGTGATCAATGGTCCCAGCTGTCCCAGATACACATCAGGAGCTCTCTTGACTCAGCAGAGACATGTGTGGTCAGGGACCTGCACTCACTTCCCATATGGGTTTCTCCCAAAACCCCTGCTACCCTACGGTCTCTCCTTATTCCCCACTTGGTGAAAACCTTGTGGTCCCATTTGGCCCCTTATTACTTCCCTGCACTTCTCTTTCATTGCCACACAGCTTCAAGCTGCCAGTGGGGTTCACATAAAACTTCAACAGAGTAATACAGTCTGCTAGTTAAATAAGGTTAAAGGAAAAGGTTAGAGGAAAAGAGTAACTTGTACATGGCAGAAAGTAAATAGGCAGACCTAAGACAAAAGGAAACATAAATAGTAGGAACACAGGATAATTCAGGTTGGCTGGGACCTTGGGAAGTCTCTTGCCCTGACCCTCCTGGGGCCTCCCCTGAACTTGTGCTGGATGGTCCATGTATTGCCTGCGCTGGCAGACCCAAAAGGGGCATAGTACCTTGATGGGGTCTAACAAGCACTGAGCAGAGGGCAATAATCACTGCCTTGATTTTTGAGCAGCCCAGGCTGTGGCTGTCCCTCTTTGCTATGGCCCCAAGCTCACTGGCCCCCACAACCTGCAACAATATGGGTGCAATTAGAAGGTCAGAGCCAACCAGTGATGCATGGAGCAGCATCACCTCCATACCCAGGTGGGTTGGAGATGCTGCCCTGAAGAAGGGAAAGGTGGCTGGGCTAGCAAGTGAAAGACAAGCACCATGAGGCAAACTGAAAGAAGAGTGATCACAAACCACAGCCCAGGGGGCAAAGAGTGATATAAGTGACCATTGTATAAAAGTGGATCCCATGAAATAAAGGGATTTTCTTTAAAACTTAACTTTTCTGCCCAGAACTGAAGAGCATTGAATAACCTAAACTTGTAGCGTAGGTTTCAGAGCAAACAGAGGAGAATGACAAAACTGCTGTCACTCAGAATGTTTTCTAAACCGGTATGTGATTGAAATGTTTGCAACATGGCTGTATCAGACAATCAAAGTCACATACTCTCTTAAAACCTTGACTAATAGCAGTGTGTTGTTGAAAAATAAGTTGAAAAGCAGTATGTAAGTTGAAAAATATTGAAACCATTCAGGTGACAGGGTTTTAACTCTACTCGAAAACACGAGACCTCCTTTGACCTTCACCTCTTAGAACGGTCTGACTCGAAGAGCTAATGCCCTCACCTGAATCAGTCAAAAAGGGGTTTGGCAACACCATGGCAACATTCTTCTCCTTGTAAATCACATGTGCCCCTTCTGTGATCCAGAAGCAGATGGTATATAAAGTCCACTCCTAAGTTTTCGAAGCAACCTTCACCATGAAAGTGTGTGCATGCAAACACGCACCAATACACTACTTCCTAAACATCGGTAGTGACCAAACCGCCTCTCGAGGCATTTTCTGTGTCCCCTATTATGCAAACGACAGAGGCGACTCTTGTCACAACAAACACGGAGGCCTCAAACGGACTGGGCCCGGTCGCTGCATGCCGTTAATAGCGGTGTCCCACGGCCGCGCGGGGCGGCTCCTGCGCTACCACAGCGACACCTAGTGGTCGCGCAGCAGGACGGTCCCGCGCAGCTCCCCCCACGGCGTTCCGGAATCATCAGTCTCATCAGGCTCTTGATGCTTTTTAATAAACCTGGAGGTTAAATTTTTAATTACACAATACGTTGCCTGAGGAGGAGGACTTGGGGATGGTGACTGACAAGAAGCTGAATGTGACCTGGGCTGCATCAAAACGAGCGTGACCAGCAGACCGAAGGAAGTGATTCTGCCCCTCTACTCTTGCTAAGAGCTCTCTACTCTTAGACCCCACCTGGAGTACTGCGTTCACCTCTGAGCCTCCAACACAACAGGGACGTGGACCTGCTCAAGTGAGTCCAGAGGAGGCCGTGAAGATGATCAGAGGGCTGGAGCACCTCACCTATAAAGACAGGCTGAGAGTGCCGGGCTTGTTCTGCCTGGAGAAGAGAAGGCTCTAGTAAGACCCTGAAGAAGCCTTTCAAGTACCTGAAGGGGGCCTGCAAGAAATCTGGAGAGGAACCTTTTATACGAGCAGGCAGGGATGGGACAAGAGGTAATCTTAAGTTAGATATAAGGAGGAAGTTCTTATTTTGTGAGAGCGGTGAAGCACTGCAACAGGCTTCCCAGAGAAGTCGTGGCTGCCCCATCCCTGACAGTGCTCAAGGCCAGGTTGGATGGGGCTTTGAGCAATGTGGTCTAGTGGAAGGTGTGCCTGCCTGTGACGAGGGCATTTAAGGTCCAAATTTCTGGACTTTAAATTTGGAAGGTGATCTTTAAGGTCTCTTCCAACCCAAACCATTCTACAATTCCGCAATTAACCTCCACTAATATGTTCTCCCTCACAGTCCAGAGGTTTGGAACAGCACTTTATAGCAGAAATAAACCTTTTCTCTTTGTGCAGTTGCAAACAGTGCACATCCTGCCAAAAGAGTTTGGGAAGCTGGGACATTCAGTCGAGCTGATAAAAGACAAGCTAATGAGTTTACATGCAGGTCACAGCATATCCACATTAACATTCATTAAGAAACACTAAAGCAATTCCCTTTGTATGCACTTCAGCACATGTGGATGAAAATTAGATTTACAAGCTAAAAGGAAACTACATATTAAAAGGAATATTTTGTTAGCCCCAGACAGAATGTTGAATCCCTTACAACCCCAGCTTGGAGTAAATAAAGTCCAAAGAAAAGTTCAGCACTTGGTTTCCATCCCATCAGAGGTAAAATGACCTAGCTTCATTCAGATTCACTGAAGAGAACATCACAAAACATGCATGTGTTACCTACAGCTTCCAGGATTTAAAAGGATTACATATTCAGACTCTCTCCTGTGAATGAGGAAATTCAGGAAGAAATCGCCATGGAGAAATACAGTTTACAAAACTAGTTAAAAACTCATTTCTGCAATTTCTGAATGGCCAGAAAGGTGCAGTAGCATATATATGTCTATATATAGAGAGAGTTATATATATACTATATAGATATATATATAGTATATACAGCCATACCTCAGCTCAAAATGCTTTTCATCTTTGCTCTGCTACACATCATTAGGGTGGAATCAGACAGACAACTTAGGCTTACACATAAAATACACTCCTCTCAAGCGTATCACTGTTTCTTAAGAAAATTACCTCTGTCCAGTCTGGAAAAGGAATCAGTACTCTCTTCTTCCAAGCTATAACATTTTCAGCATGAATGTACAGTGGATAGAGGGTAAGTTGAAAGTCTGGGATTATAAATTTCTACTTCTGGAAGGAATAGCACAGGTAATTTCTCCATGGACAGTTTCACCCCTTGTTACTGCACTGACTGATGCCCAGCAGGTGATGGGCTGGCACCAGGGGGGTTATTTCACTTAGTACATCAAATGGTTACCATGTACTAGTAACTTTTTCTCACAAGTGAAACTTGAACAAGCAATGGGAACAGCAAGAAACAAAACAGCTCCAGCCACATTTTTAGCATATAAACAATCTGAAGACAGGGTAGCCAGGCTGGATGAGGCTTTGAGCAATCTGGTTTGGTGGAAGGTGTCCCTGCCCACAGCAGGGGGTTGGAACTAGTTGATCTTTAAGGTCCTTTCCAACCCAAACCATCCTATGATTCTGTGACAGCCTCCCTAGGAAGAAAAACTAAATTCCTCAAGAAGAAATTTTCTTCCACATAGACAGCATTAAACCAGTTTAAATGAGCTTGGCTGCTTTCAGTTTCAGTATACACTGTAAAATTTTGGCACACACTGTAAGACTACTTTCTGCCCTCAATGAAGGAACTGAGGAAAACCCTCAAATGTTAAATGAAACCATGTTTCAAGGAAGAGTCAAGCGCTACATATTTTGGATTGAAGTGATAACCATACTGAATATCATTAAACAGCAAACAGGAAAGAAATTCTGCCTTCAGATGAAAAGGACCAATACCTTTGAGCATTACAGCCAAGAATAGGAGAGAAAAATCCCACTAGCCTTAGACAATATGAGAGGCGGTGATACCCCTGGAGGGATGACATTGTTAACATGATGTTCTCTATACATAAGAGGACATATATAACAAACAGCTGAGACCAGTTTTTTGTGAGATTGTGTTTCACAGATTAGGTAAGAAGT
Organism: Myiopsitta monachus; assembly: GCA_017639245.1. NCBI lineage: Eukaryota > Metazoa > Chordata > Aves > Psittaciformes > Psittacidae > Myiopsitta > Myiopsitta monachus. Next base: position 16,658,771 of record CM029927.1, on the reverse strand, counting down.
AGAAGAAAATGGCAATACCACCATCTTCATAACTTATACATTCAAGATTAAAGAAAATCCAGTGCTCACAGAAGAGTCTTACTTCAGAATTATTCTGGTTACCTGAGGAAAAAAGACATCTGTAAATGCACAAGTATATTTAGAAGCTGCTGCTCAGTCTCCTACACATGGAGCAGAGAGGTTAGACGCCAGGGAGGCTCTGATCTCTGACAAGCCTAGTGAAAATTGGCAGCAGGCTTTAATGCCCCCACTGAGGGAAAAGCAAGAAGTCAGCTGTTATCCAGCAGCAGCTGCCAGGCCAAAAGCACACATGTACTGGCCAGCCGATCACCCCACACACTGCTCTGCCCAGGCAGCAGGTCAGGGAGGGAGCCTGAGAAATGAGGGGGTGGGAGGGCGAGGAGAGCTGGGACAGGAGAGGGACTGCAGGGTGCTGCAAAAAGGCGTAACAGACAGGCCTGGGAAGTGCTGGGACATTGAATGAAAAGCAGAAGGAAACCAGATTTTACTTGTTTTGTTCCTTCAGGAACAATCTGTCACTTCAGAAAGGGCACTTTATACTCAACTTTGTTCTAAGATACTGTATTCAGCAAGACGAACGAGTATCAGCTTCCTCCACTGCACATCAGTCTATTTCAGCTGGGCAACCACAACATCTACATGGCTATAGAATACTTTTCTCCCCTCTCTGAGGCTGCACTAGCAAGTCTGGACAGATAATATCACCCACTAAGACATTCTCTCTTGCATTCATAGCACTGCTAGTTGACAGTAATGTCGTTAGCTTCCTATTGAAGGGCATTAGCTATTGTTTGCCCACGGAAAAGCACTCCTTTGCTTTCTACAAACAGTATAAAGAGTAAAACAGGCACCAACATTGGAAATATATCAGATATCATAATTATGCACTTCAAGGGAAATCTAAACTGCCCTTAATTCTCCTAAAGGGCAAATTCCATCAGCAAGCAACTTATGCTGAAACTGCAGAGTCAAAAATAAATGTCAGCCTCTTTAATGGCTTTGGCAGAAGAGCATAAACTGAAGGGGAGTAATGTGAAAACAATAACAAACAGCTGGATTAATGCCATGAGGTGCTAAGCATTGTGCCTTGATGTAAGAACTAATTTATCCACTTGCTTACTCCTACGCAAGTAAATGGTTTCCCTGGGCTCAAACTGCTTAATTGGATGGGAGCAGAATGCTGGGCACTTTGTGGGACTGAGCCCACTGACAGCACCTTGTATGCCCACCAGACAGAAGAAAAATCTGCAACTCACTAAGAATAAAAGGTGAACACTCACCCCTTCTCTCTCAAAACCTGCTTCGAAGCCAAAAGCCACCCTGATTCTACTCCTAGTTCCTTCTAGTTAAAAAGTCATACCTCCTTTTTTTTTTTTTTTTTAATTTTGATGGGGAAAGCAGTTAAGAGTCTCACAGAAAATCCTAAGAATGTCTTAGCTCTAAGAAAGTGTGCATTTTCTGGGAACAAGACAGGCTGGATCAAGATGGATTCTTTTCCATGTTAGCCAGTCACTGCCATCATGTATCCTTTAAAGATACGTGTAAAGCACTTCCCCGTTTCCCAAAGATCTCAGATGGAGCACATCTTTGTGTGCTTTTTGTTAAGAAGGCAGAGAAACTGGAGAGAGCACTGGGGGGAGAGGGGAGAGGAGAGGAGGAAGGAAAAAAATTATCATGGATATTAAAGAATGGACTATGGAGAAAGACTGAAAGGTTTCCCCTAGCAGCAAATGGCCCAGAAAGAGGTTAGAGTGGTAAGATGATGCATTGGAATAGTGTTCTAATGTGTACAAGGTTGTTATAAAAAGATGATACTGAGCAGTTGTTCTCCGTGTCCAATAAAGGTAAGACAAAAAAGTTACTCTCTCAGTTTACACAAACCAGCTTCAGAGTAGCTATTAAACAGCATTTCTAACAATAAGGTTAGGACCAGATACCTCAGGCAGCAAAAAAATCTCCTGTACTGAAGGATGCTAACAAAAGGCTATACAAACACCAGTCAGTGACAACCTGTGTACATACACTATCCTGCCTCAGAACAATGGGAATAGAATAGATGACTTTTGAAAGTCCCTTCAAACCCAAACTATACTATGATTCTATGACTACATCACCTACTGTTCCAATTTTCTAGAATTCTGCACATCAGCAACTTCTGACTTCTCCTAACTTGCAAACCACCTAACTTTAACATCCAGAGACATAACCAGTAATTACTGAGCCAGCAGTATAGGAAGAGAGGAGACTTTGTGTTGTTGCATTGCTTGGTTGATACAGAATGGTCAGCTGCATTTCATTTATTGCCTGCTGTGAGAAATCCCCATTCACTGTTCCAGGATATTTTGCTCAGAGAGAGATTATTGCTGCCAAACAGCGGCAGTGGTCTTGGCTGAAGAAATTCTCAGGGAAGAACTCCCTGTTTTGCACCTCTGGAGTTAGACTCACTATTATTGTAGATAATACTAAGGTTATTGAATATGGCTTCCCCACACACCAGCTAGAATAAGAAAAGATTTATTTTGGTACAGACATGCTAAGCTATTATTAAAAAAGTCTTAATGAGACATGTTTTGTCAATTAAGAAATTTAGTGTTTGAATGATAGTGCTACATCATTTAATTTCCCCAATGCAGCAGCCAACCTTTGATCCAAACACTACACTGTCTGCTCACAAGTCAAGCTGAAAGAAATAGCCTACTCAGGTATTATGTTTCACAGTGTCAGAGAAAGGCCACATTAGGATCCTTCCAACCATCTCTGAACAGACACACACTTAGCTATATTTATTAAATGAATAAACTGCCAGAAATTAACTGATTTGTTTTTACAGGAAGATGTCCATAATAGAACCATTAGCAAGTCTGATTGGAGGGATTAAAAGACAGATAAATGAAAGCACCTATTCTGCTTTTCCATTATGGATGGAGTTGCTAAATGTTTCCAGAATTCAGTGCTGAAATTTCACAGGATATTTTCTCTAATGGTCCAGAATACAGAAAACTGCTTTGTAAAAACCAATAATGTGATAGAGTACTACTGTTGTGTCAGAAAATCTTATTATGTGAGGATTCTGACATCCATATAAAATGAAATATAGCATAATGGGGAATAATTGAGTTCATTCTACTTACCCACTCACTACACGCTCTTTACTATTTTCTGACTGCAAACATAGTGATTGGAATGGGATGGTGAAGGAGAAAAGAAATGGCAGTCTATCCATATGACTATTTTGTCATTCTAGTTTTAAAATAGAGGCAGTTAGGAACAGAACATGTACATCATGTGTTAGTTTTCAATAGAGTAATATAGAAGAAAGCCCTTCTGGTTCACCTGCAAAATTACTGCTTTGCTGTTAACAGCTTACAAGAGATTGTTATTGCTAAAGGTTTTAATGAACATGTTTTGTCAGTAATAAAATTTGAAGACAGCTCTGTCAAATTCTGAAGTATAAAAATGCTCATACAGAAAGGATAATTATCACTACTTACCAATTCCGTACTTTGTCCTGTAATATTCTTTAGTGAATTCATCACAATCACAGAGAATTATCTTCCTTCCCCACACATTAATTACTGCCCCTATTTTCAGGTCACTGTCTTTGTAAAATTCCTGGTGCACAGCTCCTGTCTAATAAAAGAAGAACACTTGTACAGCAGCACTGTATATCTCAGAATCACACAACCTTCCTTAAAATCTAGGTCATTTAGTGTGTGTGATTTAAAATATAACCTTCACAGTCCATTTGAAAGTATTTTTCACTTAGCATGGGTCATGCTAAGCTACCTTACTTTTACAAGCATGGTATTTACATACAGTAAATCTGAGTAGTTTTCATCTGAGCTATTCTCCAGTGGCAACACAGTTTTACAAATAACTCTGTTGTAGAGAGTAACAACCACAGAAATTACAAAAGCTACTATAAAGACATTCAACAGCTAGAGATGTTCAATAATAACTGACCTTACGATTGTCCAGAATATAACGGCCTTTGTTTCCTACTAAATCCCCAAGCACATTGAGAACAGTGCGACTGGTGATTGTACCCGGCTGATACAGCCCGATGGGAGCATGCTGCAAGAAAAGAGACCAACTCTTAAGAAATACAGTTAACAGTGAAGAAAGAGAACTCAATTACCTTAGAACTAGCAGGTTTTTTACAGACTGGCTGTAACTGTAGTATTTTCTTGGGAGACTTTTTAGCAATTTCTAAGTCAAATTTATACCACCAAACCTACTAGCCAACATATATGTCAAACACCAGTACCGTATGCCAAAAGAAGCACTCAGAATCTTATTGTGTACCCAAGAGTAAAGTCTCCTTTTTCTTGGAAGCAAACAGAAAGCAGAAGTTAGCACACCCAAAGCAGCACATCAGTGTCAACATCTGCTCTAAAAGCTATTATTTTGATTGGCCAATTATAAAAACATGCAGAAGAACCATTCAGGGTTGGTCCTACACTGCTAGACACTGCACAAATACACGGGTTTCAAGTCAGCATGGTTCTATTGGCAAAAATGTTAAAATTTTTATTTCTATTGGGAGTTTCAAAATTACAATAATAATTTAGCCCACTAATATCATACTTCATACATGAACACCTATATATTTTTAGATTACTAACAAACTGCTGATGCAGGGTAACCAAAGTGGGCAACCAAACCATCTTCTCTGACACCCCATGGTAGAACTGGCACTTCAGTGGTGGAAGAGGTCTATTTAACACAGAGTCGCTGCTAAATCAGCAGCTCAGAACAGAGGATGCACAAAGTGAGAAAAATGCAATATTTTTCTGTCAGGTTTTTATTATAAAATCTCTTGTACATCTATGGCATCATGAATAGATCATCAATATTAAAAGGGAAGAAAAGAAAAGATCCCCCAGTAGTTTACTCCAGCTGTGGGTTTAAGTTATTCCACCATCATGATCTGTCTGGAGTGATACAGAAGTGTATCCATCTCGTTAATTTTATAATCATAATAAGTTACAGAGGACACAACCCTCTTGAAGATTTCTCTGAGAGAAGCCTTCTCAAATAAGCACCTGATTAATGCCTGAAAAAGCTTATTCACAGATTTCTATTTAACCAGCTTTGCATAAGGTCCCAAATCTAGGAACTTAAGAGATCACTCTAGATTTGCTACACAGAAGTAATGTTATGGAGTATTAAACTGTACTTTTCCAAAGGTTCCAGATAATAGTCATGGACCAAATCTGAATTCACCTCAGTTCTACATTAGTTTATCTATCATTATTTGTTAATCTTCTAGACTTCCATCACTGCAGAGCTTTATTAAAACATTAAACTTAATACACTAACATGGGAGAAAGGAAATCATAGGACATCTTTCTGCCTAAATTTTCTCTCCTTTTAATTTAAGCATGAGAAGGTTTAACTTTTTTTTTATCATCGCTTATTGAACTGTCCTATGAATATGTGCAAAACCTAATAATGCAACTTTTATTAATATTCTAATGACACTTTCTAAATATCATTACAACTCTAATACAGGATTTTCAAAACAATGCATTTAATGTTTCTCAATCAGCTGAAGAACTTGAAATAGGTTGAAATTTTCATTCCTCACCTTTGGAAGCTTATCTCTTCTGAGGAAAAGTGGAACTGCATCCCTGCCTGAGTTTACCGGTACAATTTCTTTAATATCAACAGTATCATCAGACAAATAATAGTGCAGAACAAGTTCTCGTGGGTCATGAAACATGGATTCTGGGTCATCCCACACACAGAAAAAACGTAAAACATGTCCATCATGCTCTAGAAATTGTTTCAAAGTGTCAATGCGCTCATAAGGGCGAAATGGGGTCATACTATCCAGAATCTGCAGATAAAGGAGAAATTAAGAGAAACAACTTTTTAATTATTTGCTCTTAAAAACAGGATTCCAAACTGCAGGGTACCAGCTAATCTTATCATATGCTTTTAGGATTTTCAAATAATGCCACACAATTACATTTACACTATTGATGCCATTACCAAAGAACTATTTTCAGGGTTGCTGTGCCCTCAGAAAACAGATGAAAACAATTTTGGATTGTTTTGATCCTTGTTTTTCATGCAATAACATCCTTCAGATCAGAGAATTGTTAATTTATTTCAATGAAACATCCATGGTAATCGATGACTACAACTCCCAATAGCCTCAGCTTCCCAATTTACTTCCTTAGAAATTATTTTTTATAAATCATCTGGCATAAAGAATTAATTATTTCTTTCCTGTTTGATGTCTTCTTTCTTTTAGCTTTAAGCCATAATTTATTAACTTTTGATTTATGTCATACAGTTGATGGGTGCTGGGTTCATATGTTCTCCTCTCCATATATACCCAACAGTCTGAAAAGGAATAGGAAATCTCCAACTAAAGATCTATTCCAGCTGATGTGATCTATGACAAAGGTCATCTAGACATGGTTGCTGCAAAACCAGTAGTACTGCCATAAATTGGATCTAAGGTGATGATTTGAATCTGAAGACTGCATTTACATACTGTTAGTTACAGCCACATAAAAATGGTGACATGAACAGTGTGTTTTTCCTAAGTCAAAATCCATCATGTCCAAAATGGGTTAAAGGGGCAAGACAGTCCTAATCTACCAAATTCTGCAAAATTGCTTCGAAAGAAGAATGGTGACAGTGTAAGCTGAACTGCCTGAACAGAAAGAACTGTTGACTATGAGTAGTTTATATCACTGTCTAAATTTCTATTTATCCGCTGATGTATCTTATGGCCTTAAAAATCTGAGAGAGAAAAGGCACTTTAGTTCAGAACATCAAATCTTAAAATAAGGAGAGCAGAACCAAGTTCCGCTTGCCAATGCCCTTGCTGATCTGCAGTACCTGCCATTTCAGGCATCATCATGCTCATAGGCTATAAATCAGTCATTTACCTTCCCAGCACTATCTTTCCTCCATCCTGACCTTTGAAAATGCAATCAGCAACCAAATATAGCCACAGAGCCAGATAATATCAACAGTCATGAGGTATCATCTCCAACAACACAGAAATACGAACCTAAGGGATTTGCTACATTTTTCACTGGTCTCACTTTCCCATAGTATTCCTTACTTCCTTTCATACCTTCAGTTTCTGGCCATCTATTGGGAGTCTGGTACAAAACAATTTAACTCTGTTCAAAGCAGTCCAGAGCAATCTGTCCTCAATAAATAAAAAAGATCACCTTCCACAATATAGTCACAGGAAAGTGAGAGCATAAAGCAGCTAGAATAACTTTTATGTAATTTCTCAGCAAGTAAGAATATTAAGACACAGATTTCAGTAATTCTTAGCCTTCTGACGCTCTTATTTCTTAAATCTCTTTCTCCTCTCCATCCTCTTTAAGCACACGTATGTGCAACACATGAATGTTTTGCTTGCTATTTTTACAAGAAAAACCCCTACAATCTAAGCATGTTATGCAGTACCGTATACCTGTTACCTGCAAGACCTGAGTAAGGGTAAAGCAACCTATGGCCAGCCTGAGTCACCCCTCTGCAGAACTAGGAGATGTATTACGAATACTGCTTTTCACTGGGGGACTGTAAAAAGGCTGAAAGCATGAATTGAGACCAACACATTGGCCTGAGGGTGCCTCAGAGACATGCAAATTGCTGTACACGTCTCAGTCACAACTACCTTCCATTTTTGTCGATGGGAGCTGCAGCAGTTTTCTCAATAGGCGGATTAAGATGAATGGAACACACTCATGGAGTATCTGTTGTTTTCAGACTACTAGGCTGGATTTATCACAACCAATATATGTATATGGTGGGCCAACGGTCTTAACAGAGTCAGGTCAGAGAAAATTACAATGCCATCTGCACTCATTTTGCTCAAGAAAAACAGAACTGAAAGAAACTGTCACTATTTCTTACAGAAAACATCCCTCCCACTACTATTCCCAGAGTAAAGACCACAAATCCTGCAGAAGGGAATCCATATAGCATCTAGGAGCTGCAAGTGAGATTTTTGGAGGAGGTGTGCATGTGTTCCCATATACTCATGAAAGAGGGAACTGCTTTCAAAAAAAACCTGGAAACTCTTAAAACTGCAGAGTGCTGGGTTCTGTGTAACAGAAGAATTTGCTTTACATATGCAAAGAGCTGTTAATAACATGTGGGCTAGAGATGAAAGATGACTTATGAATAGACCAAGGGAATCTGCAGGAAGACATGGGTGTGCTTGAACCACAATTCCAATTAGATCTTCCTTTAAAAGTGTTTATTATCATCACATTAGTTCAAGCATAATCATAAGTAGAATATAGCATAGGTCCCTTTTTTTTTCTTTTTCAGTTTAACACCGAGAGGTTTCTATTATTTTTACCAGTTAATTTCGTTCTGTTTCAAAAGGTGTGTGAACATATCAGGAGAAACTCAGTACTATATAAGTACAATGAGCCATAGAAGAAAATCTTTTAAAGCAAGTTTTCTCTTGGGATTTAGTAATGTTGAAATAGCTACTTTCTATTTGCTATTAGAGAAGCATTTTATATAATGCATATTGCTAATAGCAATAGCAATGGCACTTCTATTAAATCAAGTTTTCACTATTATTGCCTCATCTGACCTTTTGCCTCTCTTGGGTGTACGGATCATCTGGCTGACTTGCAGGAGGATTTAATCTAACTCCCATTTTCCTCAGGAAATTTTTTGTAAACTGGTCACAATCAGTGATCTTATACTTTCGGGCATAAAAGGTTACTTCTGTGTTGATATTGAAATGATCTATAGTATAGAACTGATCTTCACAAGGAGGTGGAAGTGGAATCCGATGCCGTCGAACAATAGTTCCTGCAAAATAATAATGAAATAATAAATAAATACATAAAACATAATAAATTCATAGAGTAAACATCCTTTGCTCTAAGGATCTTGCTAATTTTCTATGCCTGCACACTCTGCAGCATGAGGAGAGCAATATACCACTAAGGTGAGAGAAAAAAACTGCCCCACCAAGGCAAAAAGTGTGACCTATTGTCATGGTTTAAGCTGTAAAGCTCACGCAGCCCATTCACTCACTTCTCCCTCTTTCTTCCCCCAGTTCTGGGGGATGGGGAGGGGAATCAAAAGAATGCAACTTCCACAGGTTGAGATAAGAACAGTTTAGTAACTAAGGTACAACACAAATCACTACTGCTACCACCAATAATAATAATGACAGAGAAGTACAAAGAAAGAGAATACAACTGCTCACCAAGCCTGACCCAGCCAGTGCACCCCCCAGCAGCGAACCCCACACTGCACCCCCCACCCTTCCAGGTCTCTGCTCTCCTCTGCTCACCAAGCCTGACCCAGCCAGTGCACCCCCCAGCAGCGAACCCCACACTGCACCCCCCACCCTTCCAGGTCTCTGCTCTCCTTTTTCACATCCTGGACATGACGTGCTGTGGTATGGAATAACCTCTTTGGTCAGTTTGGGTCAGGTGTCCTGTCTCTGCTTCTTCCTGGCTTCCCCTCCTCCCTGGCAGAGCATGAGGCTCAGAAAGTCCTTGGTCAGACCAAAGCATTACCAAGCAGTAACTGATAACACTGGTGTTATCAGCGCTATTCCCAGGCCCAAAATCAAAAACACAGCGCTGCACCAGCTACCAAGAAGGAGAAAAATGACTGCTGCTGCTGAACCCTGACACCTATCAAACATGGAGGCAGGCGCATCCAACTGAGCTTCCTTAAGGAGCACAATGAAAGTATAGAGACAACAGAGGTGAGCTGGGCTGATTGCTGGGCTCTAGTAAAGAATCCATCTCTAAAATAGAGAGTCAGGAACTCATAACCCATAGTCTAACATGAACACTATCCAAAAGAGAAAGGGAAGGGATGGAGGAGGAGAGGAGAAAAGGAGAGACATTTTAACTTTGTTAAAATAAGTACACAATTTTCTTATTGATGGTCTTTAAATGAAAGGACTGCTCTTCTGAGAGTACTGTATTTGTTTACATTTACCACATTAAAAGAGAAGAAAACTGCTATTAGTCTATCAGCTGAAAACTCACAAATACCTTAGTGAATTGGGTGATGCTTCAAAAGTAATCAATGCTGATGATTAAGAGACTGGGGCATCTCTCATACGACAAAAGGTTGGGAGAGATGGGTCTGTTCAACCTGGAACAGAGATGGCTCCAGGAGGAAATCTTATCAGTGCTTATAAATAAGATGGAAGGGAACGAAGAAGATGGAACTAGGCTCTTCTCTGTTATGCCCACTGACAGAACAAGTGGTAATAGGCCCAAATAAAAAGATACACAATTTCATATGAGCACAAGTAAACACTTTTACTGTGAGGGTGATCAAATGCTGGAACAGGCTGCCCAGAAAGGTTGTGAAAGTCTCCATTCTTGGAGGTACTTAAAACCCAACTGGACATAGCCCTGTCCATCTAGCTCTAGCTGATCCTGCCTGGAGCAGAGGGGATGGACTAGAGGATCTTAAGATAGCCCTTCCACCCTCAACAATTTTGTGATACTGTAAGTATTTTAGAAACAGCTTATTAAGCTACAGACTCTGTAGGTTAAACAAATACCTAACTCATACATTAAAGAAAGGTATGCAGAGGCATGACAAGCTATGATTTATTCCAAGTGAAGTTAGAGTTCACAAAGAACAGCAGATCAGCACAGCTGGGACTGAACTCTTCTTTTTGCATTATGAAAGAACAAAAAGGACAACAGTGAAAGTTTTGCCACATCAATACCTCAATATAGTTGTGTGAAAATACCTTGCAGGGAACAAAAAGATGGTCCAGCCTTCAACATCAGGCTCTTTGCAGGACTTACCAACCCTGACACCTCTGTAACACAGGCTTTATAATGCAGATAACCACTGGCTAAGACCAGCAAGAACCACCAACCCATATTATTGTAATAATTCCTTGCCACCACAGGTTCCAAACAACTTTAAAATTTCAGTAATTATAAAAGGTACAACTTTAAGGCAACTATAATAAACACACAAAAGTTCTAAGACTAAAAATAGTTCCAGTACTAACCTAATACTACAACAATAATTTATTAAACACAATTATCTAAAAGGACTACCTCATCTCTCACTACAGAACTGGATCTCTATCCAGTGCCCTTCAGCTATGCATCTGGTAGCATTTCCCACTGAGTTCTGTTTGATGATTTTCCAACACTGCTATTTTGTTTTAGAGGTAGGTGGGGGTGGAGAAGGACCTGGAAAGAGAGGGAATAGAGGCAGAGAAGGAGGGAAAAAGATATCGTTGTGTGGCTTTGTTCGGTGTTTGAAGGGCCTTATTCCTAAGTTAGTCCATGGAAACTTATTATTGTTCATTTTATTTCCCTAAGGACTAATCTGTGTAGAAATACCTTCCACTACCACATTATCAGAGTTGTTTGTTAAATTCTAACTCCTACAATGAAAACATACCCTTAATTTTTCAGGGGAATAAAGCAACAGAGCAGATTTACTTCATGTTCCCATTAAAATAATTATTTGAAGATGCATTCAGCATCCTGATATCTCACATGTACCGAAGCTGACATCCTGGTTATTGACCTTTGATTGTAAGATAAATTCGAACCTCTATCTGTTTAAACCTAGTTATACCCATATTTAAGAAGCATTCTCATGGAAATATTAGTTAGAAAACATGGTAATTAGCACATTTTAACACAATGAAAAACTCCATTGCATTCCCATTAACAAACCCACATACTTTAAAATATATTACCTGATTTTGGCTAATCGTTGGGTCACTCCTACAAAAATCAACAGATAATGTGCTAAGTCAGAACAGACCCCACATGAATGCAAATCCTATTGAATCATCATTTTAGTGAAAACATAATAGGTTGACAATTTTCTAATATGAGCTATCTTCTGAGGGTATATTCACCTCAGAACTGGTGAATAAGCCTTCAGCCAGTTTTTCATGTCACTTGTCAAAGTATAATACACATGCCCATTTTGTTCTGAGGGACAAAAATTTCTTGCCTAATGGAAAATGCCTTGAAAAGATAATATCTGTAGCAATCCTTTCCTTTTATTAGGTATCACTGTGCCTGATCTATCCATGTAGAGGATACATTTTATATTGTTGAATTTGAAATTTAATAAAAGCTGATCAGCTGAGGTTAGGTCTCAGCATTTTTAAAACTGTCCTTCCTTCTGGAGAATAATTACATTTCTACTTTGTTAAAGGAGGATCTAGGCGTGTGCGACACTCGAGTTGCTGAAGATGGATGACTACTTTTGATGATTCTTTTGTCTTTTGTCAGTTTATTTAGCACCACCAAGCATTATTTTAAATATTTGCAGCTGGCCAGGCTAAAGCTCTCCAATACTGCTCTCTTGTAAAGGTAGTTTGGGTACTGTTTTTTCCCTGACAATTGTGGTGGCATCAAGTTCCCACACTATAATTTGTAGCATATCTTCTCCTTTTTCAAGGCTTCTGATTATTTGGCAACTACAGCATCAGTTTAAGGAGGCCTTCATAGGCTTTTTGACTGTGGGGCAGCTCACAAAACTGAGCAGTGAATTGTTTGGTCTCTTCTTCAGCACAGGTTTCTGACTACCTCTGTGCATTTAGGGAGAGGAGAGGAGAGGAATGGGTAATACCTGGAGTTTGTACACTCTTTGCTTGCACAGAAAGGAGGAGAAGCAATCACTACTATCCTTGCAACACAATAAACAAGGGAGCTTCACACATTCACTTATTCACCCATCTGAGAACATAGCAAGGTCATGATTTGGTCACCATCAAGTATGGCAAAAGCACAATTATTTCAAGGCCTCAGGGGAAGTCTTAAACTCTTAAGATAATGGTTATATTGGAGGAACTGACTGCAACTTCACTTTACTGCTCGTACTTTCCTCTCCAGCCAGCCAGCCTTGGGAACCCAGCCAGCAGGCAGCTCCTCTCTCTTTTTCAGCTGGCTGACCTTGGGGAAACCAGCCAGCTGCTCCATTCTGGTCTGGCTTGCAGGGTCTGGATTGCACTGGAAGCTACACTCAACCCCATGGGATATAAATGACCTTTTGATAAGACAGTATCAGCCAGCCACAGTCCTGTTAACTGGGAATTAGATCTACAAAACACTTGCATTGCCATATCTCGTCTGGCTCTCTATGGGAGTATTTCTTTTTATATGGGAAGAGTAATTAGCATTCTGGCTCTGGAAGAACATTGCGGACTTTGTTATGTGGTTGAGTTTACTGTTCTTCTCTTCACTCTGTACTCCCTTATCTTTAGTTAGCTCTTGTGCACCCTGATTGTACTGGTATTTTTTGCTTTGATTCTCGTTTCTCAAGTTCACGCTGGCCTCTGCATTCTTCTGTATTTTGCATTGAATTTCTCTGTTTGTATGGATTTCTTCTAATGCTTAAAATATTTTCCAAAGTTCAAACTATAGCAAGGCAGTTTCCAAAATTAAATGAAGTTTAAATTTCAGTTATTTTGTAGTACCTTATCTGTCCAAATCCATGTCCAAGTACAGCAGCCAATTCCACAAAGCAATTTTAAGTCACCAAAATACATTTCCCACAGATCATTTACTTTGTCACTCTGAGATTCCAGCAATGGTAAAAGCACATTTCTAACTTTATTTTTTTTCCCAAAGCCAATTTGTTTTACTTTTGTAAAGTTATAATCAAAGTTAGAAGTTATTCTTTGACAGCTGTTCCTTCACCAAATCTTCCTGCAATCCTTAAGCCTCTCCAAGTTTTTTTCTGCAAAGCCCCAAGTACTAACCACAGTGGCAAATACAGTGGGAAACTTCTACATTTCTCTGATCCCACCATATCCATGGACACCCATTCAGACCATCAAGCTCTCATTTGTGGGTTATGGCACAAGCACTGGTAATCCCATGGCTTCAAGGCATTAACCAGCCAACTTTACAAGATCTGCTTTTGATCTATCCCACCACCTACCTACCTTTGATCTACCCACCACTTCTATGCCTGTTCTTCAAGAAGACTCCTGAGAACAGCTGTTTCAGCTGTCTCTTTTACATCTTTTCTGCCAGGATAAACATCCGAGTTGAGGCTACCACCATCTTCTGCCTTCACCAGTTCAATTCCACTTTTTGCATCACTGTTTTTTGCTATTCCTCCTGTACAGAACTCCTTTCCTGCCACTGCAACTCTCCAACTGTTCACACAGAAATGAGCCCGCCCTGCTCCTGATGTTACCACACTCCTCTCTTCACCCACATCCCTACATGTGTGCTCTTCTGTTCAGCGCAGTTTGCCTTTCAACAACTGAAGCTCCTCAACACTGCAACTCTCCTCCCACAAACCCCTGTCATTTTAATTAACTGAAATGCTGTATTTCAGCAGATGTGCTGAGGACAGCATTGTGGTTAAGATACTGAGCTTCAGTTCCTCATCCTGTCAAGACCTTTCTGCATGATCACAGGCAAGATTTTCATTCCTTTGTGCTTCAGTTTACCAGTTTCACAATGCAGACCCTTATACTTCTGTTGTCCTCAGACTTACAAACTCTCAGTCAGGGCAAGAAATTTGAATAATATATGAGGGATGTACAGCTAAAATAAAAGAAGCAATGAGACAATTTTTGATTGAAAATGGAGTAAGACTAGCAGTTAATGATTTAGTATTTCCTTTTAAGAAATACTGCTTTTGCATATATTCAACAACAATATTTAGTGCCTTTAATATAACAACATCGTGGTTGTTCTTCAGTTGTGGAGTATGAAGTCAATACCCAAGTGCATGTGAATAAAGAATTCTCTGATAGGCATCTCCACCACATTTTTTTCTCTACATCATATTAATCTCTAGGATAATAAGAAAATTTATGTAGATCTTCACATCAACTGTGAAGCCTTATCATCATCTCAAACTGTCCTTGGGCCTTTCAGTTTACAGAATCACTTCCTTCCTAAACACAACCAATATAGAGAGCTTTCTTACCAGCGCAGGTATCAGCAACAAATAAATTTAGTGCACTTTTGAGATCCTGGAACATTTCTTCTTAATCCATCAGTTTAATACCTCGTGCATACATATGTATCCCATATAAAGTACTCATACAAAGTCTTAGAGGCCTTCAAAACATCCTTGCATGGAAGACTGAGAGAATTCTTGTTTCTGCCTAATATAATTCAGTTAATTTTAGATCCAGTACCAAAGTGACTCTAACAACTGTTAACACAAGATGCAACCAAGGAAATCGAGGCAAATTGTAGCCTTCCTGTCACCCCAGGAACATCAGGCCTGAAGGGACAGCCGGCACAACCGCTACGACAAAGACAGTGAAAATGACTCATTCCTATAGCTAGATTTGAAGGCATCAGCTTTATCCTGCTCTGATGAATCTGGCTTCCATCTTCTCTCTCAAAGACACGGTCTCTGCCTCTCAGGCTAACTGTACTTCTTTTTTGGTGGCCATTTGCTGTAAGGCACAAAATCCAGAAACAGACTCTCCTTCTCCCATGACACACAAGACAAAGAAAATCCAAACCCAGTGATGTCTCCTGCCTCACATATATGACTGCAGGTAGGGGGTAACTAACTTGTAAATTCCCAGAAGAGATTCAACATACTTTTCTTCAGGTCTTGAAAAAGCACTTGCCCAAGTAGGAGTAGGATGAGGTTTCTCTGAATTCAAAATCAGTTCCTGCCAGAGAGCCAGCAAGATTTCTGACAAGAACTACTCAACACAGGGAGAGCGGGACCTAAAGTACTGGTTTAAGAAAAGATTCACATGTAATTTTATCCCAGGTCTAACAGTAATGATGCATGTAACACCTTTAAATATCATCCTGCTCTGTAGACAGAGAAATTGATAGCATCTGCTCATCTTGGAAAAGAATATGGTAGTTACATGGTTAACTTATTTTTTAAAATTGCTGTGCTAAGATCCACCAGAATGTACAAAATATCTTTGGGGACTGGGAGGCGCAGTCATCCCAAGACACTCATCCCAAGACATCCTGCTTATCTGGACTACATCCCTTGAAAACTTTTTAATTCTGGCAGTGACCCATAAACACCAAGAAGCAGCAGCTGTGTTTCCCTTCTGCAACAGGATGTTGACCGCCAGGTCACATTTTCTTAATGTAAACCAAGTCCATTAGTACTCCAGTAAATCAACTCAGTAAACTTGCCTCCAGAAGTCCACAGGCTGGCCCAAG
This sequence comes from Myiopsitta monachus, assembly GCA_017639245.1. NCBI lineage: Eukaryota > Metazoa > Chordata > Aves > Psittaciformes > Psittacidae > Myiopsitta > Myiopsitta monachus. The sequence continues at coordinate 16,642,611 of CM029927.1, read as the reverse complement.
CACAGTGATGTGGCATTGAGGCACAGTAGCTTTTTAACTTAGAGGCGTCAAGGAAAAATTAGTGTGCCAAAGGCACATTAATCGTAAAAGAACCAAAAGACAAAGGCACAAAAGGCACACTACTTCAATAACAGCAGAGGTACTGCAGCAGATAATGAACAATTACAGTGCTGCTGCTACAGAACTTACTGTCAGTGCCAAGACAGGAGGAGCTAGGCTCCAGAATGGAGACCTAGAACTCAAATTGCTTTTGCAGAAGTGACACAACACTGACAAAAGACATACCATCATATGCTTTCCAAAAACTATCAGAGAAAAAAAATGTATGTTTGAATATGGGAGGGGATTCTACCTTACAAAACCTACATCTTCAGAAACTAAGACAACAAAAATGTTCACATTATAACCTGTAGCAAGAAAAGACAATTGTAGCTGTTCACTTACATCCCATTTTGACTATAAGAAGTCACATTATGTATCCTTTGGAATGGACCAAGACTGTACTGAAGAAAGATATAAAGGAAAAATAACCAAGTGCTATTAAAAATAGATACCTTGAGGTATGCCACTATTTTTCACTCGGGGTTCAATCACTTGAATTGTATCGTCTTCAAGGTAGAAGTATATTTTGCAGTGTCTGATTCTATATAGCTCTTGATTTTTGTCAGGCACTTCTTCGTCAAAATAGGCATCAAAAGACAATACCTATTAAGAACAATAAATAAGCATAAAGCAGGAAAATCTCCAATGCTTTTGCAAAATATGTCAATAAACTTGTATAGATTAGAAGTAACTAAATATATGGATTTCAAGAGGTAGATTTTTTTCTCAGAAATGTAATAACAGAAATCCACATTAAATCCCATAAATTTAAAATTCTTTGCTTGACATTTTTATTATCAGAACATCTAAGCAGAGATGGAAGTCTAAAGTAAAGAAATAAATCAAATATAAAGCTATCAGCAGGCTGCTTGGAAAATCTTCTCAACAAAGCACTTTTGATAACACAATGAGCTACCTAGGTCCTGAAGCAAATTTTACACTGCTATTCAATGAATTGTTGAAAAATAAAGTGCATTATGACAGTAATGGCTTCACCATTGAGGAAAGTGGAAAGGAGAGTTCTTTTCAAGCAGATCCTGCAAGCTGTCTAATGAAAGCTACTAAAGACTATCAGAGAGAAATGGTGTTTTTTCAGGAACCATTTAGAGCTGTGCAATACTGGTATTTTGAATCTTGCCTGGTCCTGCAATTCAGTGAGTGGGGAAATCTCAGACAGAAGGAATGCCAACTGGCCTTTATGATCCCTTGCAATAGCAATAACGCAAGGAAAAAAAAATCCCTTCAGAGGTGAGGTGCTCGTGCTTTACTACAGTGGCTTTAAGTCTGCAGATCCCAGCTCAAACTCAGCAAACCACTATATTTTGCACTTCTTGGTATTATTCACGGTCTTTAATCACCAAGACCAATTTTAAGGGAATGTCTAAGAAGTATCTACTTAGTAGTGCATTATCTAATAGGAAGCTTGCTGTGGTAGGTAAGTATGTGCAGGAAGACATTAACTAAAACAGGTTTTCATCCTGCCCTCTCTCCCCAGTGCATTTGGGTCAAATATGTGCTAATTCATACTTCATTGTTCATTATGATTCTATTTAATAAATTTAATTACCTTTATTCCTGATTCATTAGACAAACTGAAGCATCAAAAAGAACTTAGCTTTTCTCTCTGTTTCAATAAGCATCCGGCAGACCCTGGTTTGAAAAAAATATTTGAAGTCTAGGAAGCTGGCCAACATCCCTATATGACAGAACAGGCCAGTCAAGAGTCTGTACTCCTTTAGCACAAGCCTTTGAGAACCTCAAAGTACTTCCATGAATACTAATGACACAGATTTTAAAACACCCTATCAGACAAACACAACCTCTTTTTCTACATCTGGGGAGAGAGAGCTAGTGGTTTGCTCAGGAGCACATAAACCAGCCACCCTGTGCCCTAGTCAGGCTTCTCAATAGGCCACTCTCCCTTTTCTCAGGCAGGCTGAAGAAAGTTCTGTTTCCACAAACCATTAGAAAGGGTAAGATTTTCAGCATGCATCAAACAATACGACAGACACATTTTGGGCATCAACTCTCCTGCACTGTGACCTGCCACCATTACAGAAACTGTTATAACCAAATGACATAACTGTTTACTGTTCAACCTGATGGCATTAAATCTTCACAAAAGGATCTACACACTATGGGTTATGGTTGTTTAGGTAATACAACATGCAAGTTTCTGAACAGCCTACAGATGAAATAGTTGAAAATAAATAAAAAATTGTTCTGGTCACATGTAATTTTTAACTGTGGATTTCACTGTTCCAAGTAACAAGCACAAAAACACTGTTGGATAAAACATCCAACATACAACAGAGCCAACACAAACTCTATTGTCCAACTGCAATGTTGCAGATCAAAACAGATGATTCAGGAAGGGTAAAGAGGGGAAGGAACAGAAAAGAAGATGGCTTGCTTTTCATTTAAAAGCAAATTTAATTTTTAAAAATACTTGAAATGTAACACTTCCTAGCTCATGTCTCATCTGTAGTACATTGCTCTGTACAAAGTTCCCAAACTATTATTTAAAAAAAAAATAAATGTTACTTATGAAGACCAAAAGTAACGAATACTCAATAAACTGTGGCATTTTGTAAAGTTGGCACAAGGTTTCCTTAGCACCTGTGATAATCAAATTAGAAACTTAATTTCAAGCCTAGGAGGCCTTGCGTATGTACTTAATTGCGAAAGACATTAAATTTACGCTAGCTTCCTATGCATATGAAATCACAAAAACTATTTCTCAAACTACTTAATAATAAAGTTTTATGCCTGTTCTTCCTCCAGTTACTACGGTACTGCTGAAAGTTGGAAACCAAATTAAAATGGTAAGATAGCAGACTGCATTTAAAAATATAAACACCAACTCAGACTACTCAGACCATTTTTCATGTAGTCCATTCTGCTGAGCAATTAACTGCAGCACTGGAGGACACAGCTGCATTCTAGGCTCATAACTGGGGAAGCCAAAGTAATTGGGTAGCACCCTTTAACAGTCTGCAATTGATACAAACACATGAGCCTTCCCGAGGCCAATTTCGTACCTGCAAACTCTTGTCCTGTATTGCCCGGTGGAGGAATACACTGACTAGAGAAGGAACATCAAAAGGCCAGCTAGCTTATTTCGCCAGCCAAGTTCAGTGCCTGACACCCAGTTGCAGGTCCCTGCTGCCTCCTACCTAAGCCCTTTATTTCATAAAGCTGGGTCCAAGTCATGTTAATTTACATATAGCCCCAAGAAGTGAATGCACACCACTCATTGAAAGAAGGGTGTAGATAAAGCTCATGTAGGACTGGCTAAAGCCTTAACACTTTGGAACATTAGACCAATTTGTACTTGAGCACATTGCTGAAAACTACGCGAGCAATAAGAGGGGTTTCAGAGGCAATGCTAACTGAAGTCACGTGTATCTGTTCAAGCTTTACATTTTCTTGTAGTAGCTCTGGTCTGCCAAAGAAATGAATGTGTAATTGTACTGCAATTACCTGCACGGTTTTTCTTCTAAAGTAAAAATTATGAGATTAGCCATTCTTCCCAACATTTAAATACCATAATCATTTAGTCATGCAACATTTCAGCGATCTGCTGAATGATTTCTTTTTCTGGATCATTTTTCTTCTCTGATTGTAGACTTTCTGCTTTAGAAATAAAACATCACTAACTAGAATTTAATGTAAATTTAAACATGAAGAGTAATGACAGTGTGCTACAAAATTTGTATCATCATAGAATAGTTATTTCCTAACTCTCCATCTTTAAAGGTGTCACTACAGTCTTGCAAAATACAAATATTAATTTTAAATTCCTGTGTCTATAATGGACATAATCAACCTACCTACACATGAACAGATAACACCAAAGGCAGCAGGACTTTGATCAAGTAAATATGACGGCATATGGGAATTCCAAGTCTACAGCACTCCATGGAGGCCCATGGTTCCCGAGTGCCCATTTTCTCCTGGACTGGGACTTACCTTACATTCTTAGCAGGCCTCCAAATAATTACTTCAATGTCATGCTCTTCTCTAAGATGAAATACATCAACCACTCTCTTATTTTTTCTATATCCTGCATATAGAGAACCATTTTTCTATGTTGCTGTACAGCAGAATACATGTTTCTATTAATTGTCAAATATTCCAATATGATGGAAAAATAGATGCTACCACTCTTTTTGTCTATGTAGGAACTTTCTTTGCATGCACAAAATAACCTTCTGAAATTTCTAACTGAATTTTACCTTTATACTATCTTTGTCATATTGTAGCTATTCATAAAAAACATACAGAAACAGATTTCTATGTACCTGCTTGTCAAATGCTACCCAAGCAGGAGCATCACTTCCCATCCCTTCAGGAAACACACTGTATTTAGGTGTCAGCTTCTGACCAGGTAGTGGTTTACCTCCAATTCCAGGTTTATTTTCATCAACCAGCATAGCAACATCATTGCAGAAACCCCAGTGCTGTGACTTGTGGAACTTTTCTTTCCCTATCTGTAAGAAATTTGGAAGAAAAAGAGGAAAAAAAAAAAAAAATCTGTGTGTTTGTTTTCAGATCCATGAGACTTAATCTAGGCAAGGAGGATTAATCACATGAAAGTTTCCCTATAATTACTTTTAATACAGAATCTAAAAACCTGTAACAACTGGAATGCTGCAAGTGAAATGATATATTTCAATGGCCAAATTGCCAGCGTTATAGATAAAAATTGAAAAATATTCAAGCAATTTACCCAGGCTCAGACACAGGATGATACCAGGTGGTTTTTTTCCCCGCATCCCCTGCAACAAGGATTGAGGTATGAGACAGAAAGAAGCAAGTCACCCATGAGAACCGCTGCAAAAGATAGAGGGGAAAAGCCTTTTCTACAGATCTCCAGAGGACAAATAGAAACAGTTCAGGAGCATCCAGAGAACAGCCTGCTCTCCTTACTTATGTCAAAGACCTTATTTATACTTATATCCCCAAGTGCAGAATAAAAAGAATCAGAGAATAGTTAGGGTTGGAAAGGATCTTAAGATCATCTAGTTCCAGCCCCCCTTCCATGGGCAGGGACACCTCCCACTAAACCATGTCACCCGAGGCACTGTCCAATCCGGCCTTGAACACCGCCAGGGATGGAGCATTCACAGCTTCCCTGGGCAACCCATTCCAGTGCCTCACCACTCTCACAGTAAAGAACTTCTTCCTTATATCCAATCTAAACTTCCCCTGTTTAAGTTTTAACCCGTTACTCCTTGTCCTATCATTGCAGTCCCTGATGAAGAGTCCATCCCAAGCATCCTTTTAGGCCCCCTTCAGATACTGGAAGGCTGCTATGAGCTGTACTAGTGAATGTACTTGGATTTTGGAAGATTGGATCTAAATCGAAAGACAGAATATTCATTCCATCAGGGCTTATTCCAAAAGAAGGTCTCTGTAGTGATTTCTTTATATTATTACTATTTTTTTAGGCAATTAAGGTTGGAGTGCTTAAAAAAATATGCACAATCAACTGCAAAGAAACCCATCTTTCCTACTTGCATTTCTTAGCTGGAGCTGGAGCCAGTCTTAAACTGATGCAGAAAAGCCTCTGGCCTGACATGAATATCAGTCCTGCCTGTGGGCATGTCCTTTCTAATGAGCTGCCTGCTTTGCTGGCCAGCTCTCTCAAAAGGTGGCAGTTGTTGTGAGCTGTGTTTGGGCAGCAATCCCTTAACAGCCCCACACATCAGCCTCACAGGAGAGGAGAGGGGAATAGGAAAAGCCAACAGAAAGCTCCACTAACTCTTCCTGACATGAGCAGCAATCCTGACTCATTAGCTCCTCTCCCTCTACTATTCCTCCCTTCTTCAGCTTCTTAAATCCTTGAAACGCTTGGTCCTGGAGGGCAGAAAAAGGTCCCTGGGTAACTGCACCCCAGCACAATGAGTAAGGGAAGATGGAGACTACCACAGCTGTGCCCTTCCTCAGCCTGGGACTGGGTGAACATGTGGAAAAATAAACCTAAGGGGGAGGAACTAATGTTATGGCAGAGCACAGAACAGGCTCTGTGTAGAGGAAAAGGCTGGACAATAAAATTTTTCACAGCAGCACTGGAGCAGGTTATGTTGGTAATGTAGCAAAGTGTCAAAATTGTTTCCCCTTCTGTATTTAGAAGACTGGGCATCACTAATTATTACATGGATATATTTAAACCACTACTCCCCAAAAAGGTGTAGGCAACTCTAAGTTACTATCATAAATAAAAAAATGGTACAAATAACGATTTTTCATTATGGCAATGTGCAAATGCTGCAAAATAACACATGCTCAGCACAGCTTTTCTGGGAACAAGCGTAAGCAGTGAAGCAGTAAAACCTGAAAGTAACCAAGTAGCTATTTCATTCTGCCAATATGAGAGTAAGGAATTTGAAAGGCAGATAACAAACCTCATGGCTCATAACATCCAATGCTCATATATACAAACTACTGCACACTGAAGGTTACGGCCTACACTGTTCACCTGCTTTGCAGTTCTCTAAATCCAGTGACACAGGACAGAGAGCTGACCTTGACATGATCAAGTGAATCATTACTTTAGCTTTACCTTTGCTTAAAACTGCGTTTTCATTCCACTTTTGCAAGGATAGTAGTATGAAAAATAATTATTTACTATTTTTACGTATTATTCTTTTTAATACCATAAGAATCAATGGCCCTACCTTGCTTAGGTTAACAAAAGCTGGGTCAGCCAGCACCTTTTGAAACAGTCATTGTAAAACAAGATAAGGTTTGCATACTGGGGACAGTGACTGGAAGGAATATGGAAGCACTTCCTGAAAGAACATATTTAAAAGGTAAGCAATGTTTTGAATAAAGATGAATAAAAGGGCACATGGCAAGTTTATCATAGTTCAAAGAATAACAGAAAGGAAAACAGGACATACTCCTGAACCATATGTTTAGAACTCAAGAAGCAAGGGTTACAGAATAAAAGAGAAAATCAATAAAAGGAAATACTTCTGTAACAACTAGTCAGCCCCCGAGCCCCGCATCACACAGCATTGCTCAAGTCAAGAATTTAACAAGATTAAAGATCCTGCACATTTGCAGGAATACAGCCCAAAATAAAATATGGCATATCAGCACATTGTCTTGAGCTATGATATAAAATGTCGTGCTTCAGTGGGCAGTGTAAGCACTGACATTTAGGCATTAGGAGGGGATCTTCATGTGGTCTTCCCACCCCTACCTCAAGAAGTGAGCACAGACACTGTCCTGGTATGGGGCTCTGGAACAGACAGGCACTGATGGGGTCTGGCACCCACTTCGTAACTTATCCGCACCTAGGATGGTTTTTCTCCATCTCCTTTGGGCACTAACTGAGCTGCCCTTTCTTCTATTTCTTCTTTCAATATATTTTTTCCTTGGTAAGCTGATATGGAGAGGGAGCCTTCTGCATTTATCTATTCATATGTGGAATAACTATAGTGAAGCTGAGCTTTTAAAGGGAAATTTCTAGGCAGAAATTTTTAATTTATATTGAAGGTGCTATAGAACAGATCCACTTTTTGGTACAGCAAGTATTTAATTATTTTCCCCCCTTATCAAAACATGAGTTGGGGGAAAGGCATAGTTATCAAAGCACAGTGAGTGGCAGTTTTCCTGAGCAAGGGAAAGCTTTTAATGTCCTCAGAGCTTCTTCTAGAATAATCTGCTGTTCATCTGTTTCTGGGTTTTGGTGACCTTCAGTGTGCTAAAGTGTTCATCAAAGTAATCCAGATTTGCTCCTGCTGGAAATCTTCCAGAATTTAGGGATAAAACTGCAACACCATTCACAATTTGATACGTAAAATACATGGCCCAACAGCTGCAACTCCATTAAGAATCTTCTGTGGCATTCTCGTAACTTTCAAAGGTTCAACAGAAAAACTTTCAGACTTCTTACCACAGAATTACTTACAAGCCCCTTCTCCATAAAAAGCACCTATATCCATATGCAGAATAATCTCTTAGTTCTAAAAGTCTGTACAGTTATTTCTTAAAAAAATGTTTAGAAAAAGTAATTATAACTGAAGATCACAAAAGAGAATCACAAAAGATCACTTGGGAAACTTCAGCTAATGAACTCAGACCATATCCAACCTAAAATAGTGACAGAATATCACGTTACCTCTACAGTAATATTAAATGACTTCTAAAAGAAATCTGTGAGAGCTTTACTGCGTCTGCTGTGCTAATGCAGCTGAGCTGAACAGGCTGGCCTGTTCAGATCTGCTGAACAAAGCTGCCCATTTTCTGTGTGGTGAGCCTGAAATAAATATTGAGGATACATTCAATAGTGACTAATGCAAAGATCAGAATTCTCTGCAGCTATTAGCTTTGCAAATACAGCCACTGCAGTCCTTGGGGAACACTGCCTCATGCTCTCTCCATCTTGCTCTTTAAAACACTGGTAGAGTCACAGCAAGCTCATAAGGGAGCTGCACGTTTCAGCTGAACCAAACACAACTGGAAATCTCTCATCACAGCGCCTGGAGTGACGTGGGAGCCCTGTGCACACACAGTCTCAGGAGCTATGTGGTTTCAGCGAAGTACCACAGGGAGTTATGGCAGAAGCCACTTGTAGCAGTCCACTTTTCTTCCCTGTATCCACTTTGAATTCCCATCTCGAGAACAGCAGCTGCACTGTGGAGGTCTGGCTCAAATCCTGTATCAGGATGAACTGTGGCATTTCTGAACTACTCTAGGCTGCTGATATAGTTCCTGGTTGCTTTGGTTAAGCAATGCAAATAATTGCAAATGCTGCACGCTGTGCCAGCCACATTCCCATGACCAATTTTCGACTCTTTTATCATCCCCAGCTTGCTGCTGAGGTTTCAGTATGTTCAGAAGTTAAGTAGTACTGTAAAAGGAAGCATGCCTTAAGACACTGTTCCTAGGAACTCTGGTGCCCCTCAAACAGACACCAGAACAAGGTGCGCCAACACTAAGAGCCTCAATCAGTACAAGAAAGATATGGACCTGTTGGAACAGATCCAGAGTAGGGCCACAAAAGTGATCAGAGGGCTGGAATACATCTCTTATGAAGACAGGTTAAGAGAGCTGGAGCTGTTCAGCCTGGAGAAGAGAAGGCTCAGGGGAGAACTTACTGTGGCTTTTCAGTACTTAAAGGGGGCTTATAAGAAAGATGGGTACAAACCTTTTAGTAGGATCTGTAGCAATAGGTCAAGATGTAATGATTTTAAACTAAAAGAGGGTAGATTCGGACTAGGAATACAATGAAAAATACAAGGAATACTAGGAATACAAGGAAGAAATTGTTTACAAAGAGAAACACTGGAACAGGATGACCAGAGTGGCAGTGGATGGCCCAATCCTGGAAACATTCAAGGTCCAGTTGAAAGGGCTTTGAGCAACCTGAGCTACTTGAAGATGTCCCTGCTCATTACAGGTGGGGTGGACTAGATGATCTTAAAAGATCCCTTCCAACCCAAACTACTCTATGATTCTATTAGCTCACTCTTGCTGCCTGAGCTGATACAGCCTGAGAGAAGGCAACAGATGGATATAAAGAAAAGAGTGCAAAATACAACCCTGACAGGCAGCTACAGGAAGATTTGGGTTTGTCAGTTGTGAACAGACAGAAATCTGGGGGAATGGGACTGAGGTGCAGGAGGCAGTGGAAGTAGTTCAGGAAAGAAGGCCAGAGAAAGAAGAAGGGAAGGCACAGCAGGCAGGCTTACTTATAAAGAGGTTGGCAAGCACTTCTTCAAGAAAAACTAATGTCTTATTTTGGTGCCAGTGATCACAGAGCAGCAGAAAATACTCAAGCCAGGAAACAGAGACAGCAACAGTAGCACAGTTGAGGACAATTCCAAGCTCTTGCAATAAGATGTGGAATTTCTACTGTGCCACTAAAGTTTGCAACAGGAACTGATACTCTCAAGGATGTACTTTTCCCCCTGAGATCTATAAACTCATTGTCCAATTCTCTGAGAAATGCCATGCAAAATCGTTGCATTGAATTCTGTATTTGACAGGGATTTCAAACCTTTGGCAAGAAAATACACTGGTCAGCAAGCACTTGGTATATCTCAGCCAAGTGAGTATGTGGTCCTCTCCCTTAGCTGCTGATGTAAGGCAACATCAGTTTGGTATCAGAAGGGGCAGCTGCCTTTCAGAACAGGCGGTAGACCACTAACACTAACAAAGTAATGTTGCTAACAAAATGTTGTTGCATTGTCACCAGTGTCAGCCTTAACACAGTTCAAACTCCAAATGCACAAACTTTTTCTCATGGTAACAGAGGAAACCTGTTATATGCTACATTTCCACCACACACAGGATTAAACATGGTTATCAAGATCTGTGCTTTTCTGCCCTGACAAACAGGTGACACACATATAAGATGTGGACAAAACTGAAAACCTCATTATTGCACAATTTCTGTATCAGTTGGCTCTGCAGTCAGAAGTACCTACATCTCCCTGTGGCTCTTAAATATTGGCTTCAGTGTCAGGAACAAGAGAAAAGAATTGAAGAATTCCTGTTTTCAAGGCTATGCAACAGGTAATGAAATTTTCAAATGGGTAAGTCACAAATTACTGTTTGTGAAAATAAAGAAATTAATAAACTCTTCAATGCAACAGGATGGTAAATAATGTGTGAGTACCACACCCTGCCATTGCTGGGCAAACAAGGGCCCTTCTCTAAGGCTGTCAGGACAGAGGAGAGCTGGCTTGCTGAGGAGCAGCAGTGCTCCCAGCACAGACTCTGGCCTCCCCAGCCATGGCAAAGGGGAAAGACACAACTTCTGCCCATTAACCAGCCCCTGAAAAGGGCAGGAGATGGGCTAATCTGTGCTCAGAATCCCAGCCTGTGCTACCTTTACATCTGATCGCCCACATGTGAACATGACAGGCACTGCTGATGAGCAGATTATCTTTGGACTCCTGTTCAAGGAACAAGATTTTTAAAGGAGGTAAAGAGGTTTTATTTGATGGGCGGACTTATGTGTACATAAACCTACTGTCATTTTGATTTTAAAGAGATTTGAAAAAAATAGGGGTGGTTCCCTTTCCTCTCTTTGTAAATATTTTATGCCCCTGACACCTTCTACTACAACCATCATTCTTCTGCAGCCCATCAAACCAAACATCAACCATGGCACTCCTTGGGCTATGCCTGCCTCTTTCATCCCAGCTCTTCATTTAGCACAAAGGAAACATTTCCTTACGTTACCGTAGGAACCACTCTATCTATTTTAAAAGCGCTCATTCCCCTCCAGCCTCAGAAGCTGTGATGCCCGAGGAACAAGATGTTGTTGAATCGGCCACGTTGCTGAATCGGGCACCAGTCGGTTGCAGTTAAAAGGAAAAACAGTAAAAGCTACCCAGCGGCTGCTGCCTTTCCCAGTTGCCAGCACCAGGGGCGGCTGTGAGCTGCCGGGCCTCCCTGCCCTTGTTTACTGCCGGAGATGTAGCGTTCCTGCTCCTGGCTGAAGAAGAATTACGCATTCTTGGTACAGCGAGGTAGAAGTAATAATAATCATAACGAAGGGGAAATACAACGGCCAGAGACCTAAGTACCGTAAAAAGATTGCTTACTTCCAATTTGCCAATGCAGTCCCTGCTGCCTTAAGTTAGGTTCCATACCCCTGACTACCTTAAAGCTGTGTTTTTCTGGAGACAGCCAAGCCACCTTACTAAACACAGCAACGGTAGCAAAAAAAAAAAAAAAAAAAGATATGCGCCTCTTCCACTGTGTGGTCCTATATATGAGGCAGGTGGGAGCATTAGGGGCAGAGAAAAGAGAATTGCAGCAGCAGCTTTAAAAATGGCAAGAGTGGAATTAATACCCATAATTATAAACCAAGCGCTGACAGGAGCAGCAACCTCCTGTCCTCCACTTGTCCTTCTTCACTTTGCTACTGTTGTTTCTGTGCGGTAAGGGGCACTGATGGCAATGCTTAGGGTAACGACAGGTGTAAATACTTTCTTCCTTTTCAATTTACCTATAGAAGTGGCACTTTTTTGGTTCTCCTTTAAATATGCCCTTCTTAGCTTCTCATTTGTGGAACTATATTAAAATAAAATTAAATCTAATAGCTAACAACTTAGTGGAGATAGAAACATTTTTTTAGAAAGGCAAGTTATCAATATGAACTCCACTATCTCAAGGACTGTCAAAAAGAGGGATGCAGAGCCCTGACAAAGGTATAACCATGGTCTCACAATGCTGTCTTGTGACAACCGTGGCTTGGTTTTCACACCTTTGGTTCTCGTAACACATATACGCACTATATGTACTTCAGCATGGGGTGTTCAATGCTCTCTCTGTGTAACTCTTCCCAAGCATGTGAAGCAAAGCACTGTGCCTTTTCTCTGAGAAAGGAGGCACCACGTCTATCACAAAACCTCACCACTGCTCCTGTGGAGCTCTGAAGGCAGCTCACTCCATCACACTCCAAAGCAAATAATCCCTATTCATTAAGTTAAATTGAAATTTGGAGAACAATAAAGTCACAGATAACACTGAGCTGAGTTATTCTGTTTCCACCCTGCAGATACCAACAGCACACACCTATTTCAATGTTGCTGATATGCCCACTCAGCTACCTCGTTATATACACAACCATTTACAATACAAATTTGAATGCAGCAAGAGATACTGAGTATTCACTTTTTTTTTTCTTCCAAAACAATTGTACCCAGCCTGCTGCTATTTGCAAGGAAGTTGCCTAAAAGATCCTCACTTGTAAGCTGGGCTCCTCCTGCAAGAGGCCCCATGTCTGCATGTCCCTGTGCAATGCTGACACACCAAGCAAGGCTGGGGAATCCACATACTTCTGTGCAATTTCATGCTGCCTGTTCCAGCTACAATTGCATCTACTTGTCTTGGGGGAAGGTGGGAGTTGACAGCTGGACCACACTTACTGCAAAATGATCCGTAGCCCATAAAGTAGGCTCCAAATATGCTAAGAGCTTGGAGAAGTCTCATACTGAAGGGGTACTGATACTTATAGTTTCACTGGCATGAATACATATGTGTTCACAAACCAGTTGCAGATTGTCCCTGAACAGTCCCTCATAGGGCAGACCAAAGCAACCCTAGTCAGGATGCAGAAGCGTAGCTCTGTCAGCCAGGGTATGTTCACAGCGTGAAAAAGACTGATTACCATCCAAACATTGTAACATTATTAAGAAAGTCTACCTTGTTTCATCAGCCTCCTCAGGCACCAGCTACAGTGGCCATGCCTAAATCCTTCCTTACCTCCTGCACTATTTCAGAGTACAGATTATATTCAGCATCTCTCTAGCTATCCTTGACAAACAAGTTGGAAGCAGTAATGGCAGCTTTCTCTTTTGTTTGCTACTGTAGCTCACGATAAAAATACCGTCTTATATATTCATATAGCCACATGCTGGGAAACTGAAAAACCACACTAGCATCTCTAGGGGTTTCCACCTGTTCTGCAGAGACTTTTTGGTTTATTTAGAGGGTATCTGCCTCTTCCCATTTTTGCTTTGTTAAGAGACTCAAGAGCTCAGATCACCCCACAGCAGCTGCCAGACCCCTCAGTCCAGGCCTGGACGCACAGTACTCCCACTCCCAGGGTAAAACTGGAGGCGGTTCGTACACCCACCGGCACCTCGCATTTCACCTGCCCTGTAAGGGCGGGGGGTGGGTGGAGGCCTCGCCGTGGCACCCGCTCTTGCCCCAGCCCTCACCCGCTCTGGCCGGCTCCACCGACACCCATAGCGCACCCTGCTCCGCCCTCGCCCCCCCTCAGGCAGGCAGAGTGCTGCCGGCGCCCGCCGCGTGGCGGCCACGTCGCCCCCGGCCTGGCCTGAGGGGGGAGGCCGGGCCAAGCGACGCCGACGCCAGCGTCAGCGTCGCCACCGCAGCAGCTCCGACACCGGAGCTGGAGAGGGAAGGAGAAGGGGGGTCCCCTCCGCTATCACTCACGTTCCGGTCGCGGGAGACCCCCGGCAGGAGCGGCAGCGCCATGGCCGCCCCAGCCCGCCGGGAGCTCCACTACAAACCCGCTCCCCGCCCGGCCCGCACCGCTGGGGGCGCCGTTGCCTGGAGACCGGTGGCGTCACGGGGGGCGGGGCGAAGGGCGGCGGGGCCTAGTAAAACCGAGCGTTGCCGAGTCCCGAGCGTTGCGGCGTGCCGAGCCTTGCCGAGTGAGGCGCTCCCGGGGCCGGGCGGCTTCGGCTCGGTGCTCCCCAGGGCCGCAGGCACGACACGTGCCGTGCCCGCTCCCTACTGCCCCGCCGCCGGTTCCCATGGTGTTACCGCCCGCCCCCCCAGGCGGTACCGGGGGGAGGCAGGAGATGGCCTTCGTCTTCAGGAGCCCCGGCCCCGCGGGGGTGCGGCGGTGCAGGCTCGGAAGCGGGAGGCTGGTCAGTGCTTGTGGCTCTTGGGACCGAACCAGAATTAAGTGCGAATCTGTGTGTTTGATTTTCCAGAATTCATTTCCATCTTCTCCACAAATCTCCCTAGATTTCCCTCAGGCCCGGAGCTCTGAGCAGCCCTTACCTTCCCCCGTCCTGCACCTGCTGGACGGGGTTCCCCCCCAAAATAATGCTGGAACTGGGGTCATGGATTGGGTGAATTCCACCACGTTTCCATTTTCTGCACATAGTGATTCTTACTGTTTCCCATTTTGTGAGTTTAATGCAGCAAATTTTCCTGTGGGGCCCTGGCGGGCTTGGAATGCGGGGGGTGGGATACTTTCCCATCTTCTGTTTGGTTTATTTTTTGCAATTTAGTCCACCGGGATGGTGAAACTAGGTCAGTGGGTTTCCACTTTCTAGTTTCTCTGGGCTGGATTATGCACCTGCATTTGCATTTAGTGCTGAAAGGTAAACATTTAAAGTGTATTTTAATTGAAAATGAAAGGAACCATCATTTTAATCACATTTGTTTCATACTGTGGGTGGTATTACACTCAAATTTAAATTTCAAACATAAAATACACAGAGTTTCTCACGGATGGCTTAGGGGGGGAGGGCTGTTTCTTTCTTTAATGGAAGTAACATTTTCCTTGTTAATAAGGGAGGATGCCTTCCAGATTGCCTCCACAGCCTATTCCAGAGAACAGAGACCGCGCCACGTAATGTTCCTCCATTTTACATAAAGCTGTTCATGGATATATTTTTTTAATTAGAACTGCTTTTTCAGGGGGAAAAAAAAAAGTTTATGGACAAAATAGTTACGGTATGGATAAAATAGTTAGCTGAAACCCAAATATTTCAATTCTGATATACCATCATGCCATCTCAGAGGAGCTGTGCTTCAATTGCTTCATGGTCTTATTCTCATAGAAGGAGTGGATCTCCCCTGCCATATTTCATACTCTACAATGCATTAGGCCATGAAATTCCCATAACATGTCATCTCTTTTCCCTGAAACAGGCTCATGGAACAGCATGGGCAATGTATTCAGTCTGAATGAGCCTAGGAGGCACTCCCTGTGCAGCATTCAATAACTGAATTGGTATTTGGCCAAAAACGTTCGTATTTCAAAATCTGAAATTTCAGTGAAAATTCTTTCACTTTTTAATTTTTTTGCCAGAAGTTGCCCCCATCACCCCTGGCCTGGAAAGGGAAAAGGGAAGAGGTGTAAATTCTGAAAGCGTCATTGCAGGACACACAGCACTGCCACACTTCAGCAGTGAAGCTCTTCAGCATCACCCATTGTTATTTGCACATTCACGTGATCCCCAGTATCCTTTCAGTATGCCTTTTGCCAAATACTGCACAGGAGGCAGCTAGCATACTCAAAACAAACCTTTCCGTTTTGGCAGCTGCCATCAGGGAGCGAGGATCTTCAGGAAGTGGTTGGATCCATTTTATAACAGGTATGTGTCAACATGTCTCTCTGAGATTAGCAAACCAGCCTAGTTGTGAGTTCATGCAGAATCCCTATAGGCCCCTTGCAACTAATGGCACAACTTCTCATTTAGGGTAGCAACCATCAACAGAGCACAACAGTGAAAAGTTAGTGTCTTCTTTCACTTTGATTATCATTCAGAACTGCTATCTCCTGTTTGGGTTTTGTGGCTTTTTATATAGTGGGGCAGTTTAAATGTCTTAATTCTCTTCTGATATCAAATAATAAAACTGTTGTTCCGAGTGAAAAACATGCAAGGAAAACAGCAAATAACCTTTAGGAAGGTTAATGAAGGGCACAGCATCAGATTCCAATGCATTTCCAGCAGAAAATCCCATTAATGGTCCCTAGCCTTTAGGTCAAATTTTTCTGCATAGCATTACCTTCTGCCTCACCCAGAAAAGAAGCCTCGGGAGCTGCAGAGATGGGAAGCGTCTTCCTTTTACACCAAAAGCACAGTTACAATGTGGTGTTTTCCACCAGTCTTCAATCATTTTTTTGCTTTCAAAAGTGAACCACTCCCCCCCAACCCAAACCAAAAAGTATATTCTACTTTAGAACAGAATTGTTTCTTTCTACATTACCTTCTCTTTGGGGTTTCTCTTACATGTGTTGTCTTTTTTATTCCTTCTATATTCACTCAATACAGACCAAGTGAAAACAAATTAATTTTAATGCCTTTTCTGGGAAAAATAAGAGTACTACAGAAAAAGCATTTTTGATAAAAGCTTTTTATTACAAGAGGATTGTTAATGACAACAAAGGCAAGTAGCTGGCAGTAGTAAATTAACTGTCTATTCTGACAATACTCTGCTGATAATAGTGGTGAATGTACGTAAGACTGCATTATTTGTACAGTTCAAAGGAAGGAGAAAGCAGGAGGGGAGCTAAAGCTGGGGAAAACATGGAAAACACTGGTTTTGTGAAGAAAAGGCAGAGATTCTAGTCTCTTTGTATTGGGCTTGTGTTTTTCTAGCAAACTTGAAATCAGTGAGGGTACTCAAATTGTGAACTTGTGAGCAGCCCAGAACTTCGCAGAAAAGGCTTATCTTCTGGAAAGAAAAAAAAAAGGAAAAAATCGGGGTTTAGTCTGACCAAATGCCACCGCCTCCAGGGCCTCGTTAATCCATTTGTCTGAGTGGAAGGCCAGGTCTTCCACTTCCAAGCTGTGTCAGTTTAGATTAGGGAAGTTTGACTAAAATCAGCATAATTTAGTGTCACTTCACTGTGAAGACGTCTCTGCTTCTGTCATGTTTTACTACATCCTCTTTCTGGGACTGGTTTTACAGGCCACGTTAGGGCTGGGCTGTCCAAAATTAGGTTATTCCCAGGCTGCCTAGTTTGAAGTGAATTATGTTCGTATGTGGATCATCACACAAGCACCCTGGAACTTGAACAGAAGTTGAACTCTGATATGCACTTAATTAGGTACCAGAAATAAAGAATGGAAAACTATTACCTATAACTACCTTACCTATAAATTCCTTAGGCCTTTCTTAGCAAAATATCAAACACTAACAGTCATTGCAGAAATCACCTACGGGGTAGGATGAGAGGAATCAAACACAGATATGCACACAGAGCTACCTGTAGCTAGCTAGCATAGGGGAGGAAAGAGCGAATCCTTTTGTTTTCAACAGTCAATGAACATGTAAAAAGCATATGAAGATACTTCTTTGGGGCCAGAAAACAACACACAGACTATAATTTTTGGCTGCGGCCGTGGGGTGTTTCAGAGAACGCCCACAAGGAAAATATGCATTTTTGTGGCTACGGGTCTGTGCCGGCCATGTACCACACAGGTGTTTGGCACATTATTGCTGCAGCTGCTCCCTGCCCCAAGAAGACAAGGTATTAAGCATGAATTTCCACAGCTCATGGCTCACAACCTTTGTCTCCTGGTGATGGTGTGGGGGATAGGAGAATCCAGGCTGGTCTCATTGGAAGGTTTCCTTCGCCCAAATGATCTCTCCAAGGCCAGTTGTTCCAATTCAGCATATGAGTAACCTCACTCCAACTTGTAAGGCCTTTTGGGAAAGCCAGGCATTGAGCAGGGGGAAGGGTTGAAGCTGTGGTACCCCCACTGATGGTACCTCCTTGGTGCAGCCTCCATGCAGGAGGCTGGTTTTCCTCCCTTCCTGTCCCCACCCCATCACACCATCTCACAAATTCATCAGCCTCTGGAAAGTTGATGGAAGAAGTTTTGCTTGTTCACAGAACAAGGTTGGTGGGTGTGTTTTACTGCCATGCCAGTTTAAAGTATTCTGACGTTCCTACTCATCTGATACCCAGCTCTTTTACATAAGGTGTGAGCTTTTGGGGAATGTTTGCAATCAGCCCAATTTCCCCGTCATTGAAGTCTGGGAGAATATGATGAGGGGCCACTTTCTTGAGTCCCCCACACTTCTGAAAGTACATGAGAAAGAAATATTCTGGGGTAGTAGATTCCTTTGAGTTGCCCCCACTGCATATATTCAGTGAGATATGCTGTATGGAGTAGCTGTTCGGTTCCTCTTCACCCTCCTTATGTGGGCTGATTTGAGATGCAGCCACACTAGTAAAATGAACCTGACAGAAAAGCCTCTAATTTAATTCAGAAGCAGAATGCAGATTCTTTTTTACAATTAAACTGTAGTTTTGCATTTCACGCAGCATGCAGTAATTGCTGGGAAAAGTAGGAAAAACCCATGATAGGTAACACAACTAACAAACCTACAGGAGGAAAGTGGGAATACAGCACTTGGAAGACACATAACCATTCATCAAAACACAGTGAAGGCCTTCAAGTTATGTCATCACCTGCACAAAGACCAAACACATGTTCATCCCTCCAGACAATATCTGTTTCAGAGTGAAGACAAATTACTTGGGCATGTGAAGTTCCTGTTGCAGGGGGGCACAGTGACTCTCCAACAGGAGCAGCCTAAAAGGGCAGCAACCCCCAGACAGCCACATGAGAGCAAGGGAAATGCCACTGTCACCTCAGCTGCAGCATCCAGACACCTGGTGACAGTGTCAGACACTACAGAATGATGGTCACACTCATGGCCACAATAAAGAAGGGGGGCAGCTATTTCCCTCCTGCCTGTATTTGTGTTTCCCTCCTTTACTCCTGACCTGTTTGGGATGTCAATGGAAGCGAATCCGTCCACGTCACGAATGTTTCATGACTTTCCTCTTCTCGCTCTCACACTGCCTTGCTGGCAGAAAGGGGTTTGGCTTAGCAGTAGTGTCAATACACATCTTTCCTCCTTTCCATCAGTGGTGTAACTTGCCTGGAGCTTGGATCTTTGTGCTCACTGTCAAAGCTCTCCCATCCAGCCAACAAGGCACTGCAAGAACTCAAAAACCCCAGCCCCTGCTCTGTTCGGCCAGACTTACCAGTTTGTTTCCTCCTGCCTAGGAAAATTCTGTCGGCATTTCTCCAAGTCTTGTAAGTTGCCTTGAGGATATGCCATTGGTCGAGGCTGCATGACTGTTCAATTCCTCCCTCTCCTCCCATCCTCAATTTTCCAGCTTCATCTCTTCAGCTGATGGATAAAACAGCAACAAAAAATCCCCAACGATTTTTAAGGATTCCCATGGCAATAAATAGATAGATAGATTACAGTCAATTACCAGAAGCAGTTATTGATCAAGGCTGGTTTAGAAGTATACTTGCTTTCTGCAATCAAGCTCACAATACAATTTGCCCTGCATTCAGCATCTATTTCAATTAAAATGAAAGGGGAGGAAATGTCACTTATTTTAAATAAAAAGCTTTCAAGCTATGCTTGCAGTCTGCTTTCAGGATCTAGGACAGATCAAAGCTGCTTTGAGAACTCATCCATTCTGCTTCAAATCTGATAGTGCATTGTCCATAAAAAAAATCAAGGCAGTGTAAGATATCAAAGGAGAAAGCACATTTTGGGCTTCCAAGCAGTGGTCTCAAACCTGGTGAAATCTGCCAGAATAATAACAGAACAGGAATGACATTAATCCCCTCAGTCAGAGAGACCAAGACACTGGCAATTGTGGGCACTGCACCAGAAATGGTTTCTTAAATTAATCAAGCTCTGCCTTAATGATAGTGAGGTCATCTGTATGCATCAAAAGCCTTGGTCAATGCCAGCTTCTCAAAACTGACTGAAGTCAGTCAATTATGAACAAGTTAGGAATTGAGGTTTACCCCAAACCTAATCCCTTTGCTGATTAGGACTTTATTCTAATTTCCAGCATACAGGCATTCAAGGGAAACATATCCTTTTCATCCTTGTTTTGGCATTGTCCTTTGAGTAATGTGTCTTTTGTGCCGTTCGATGCCTGCTCCTTACGTAATGGCAGATAGCAATCACATCTCCTTTCAGCTCTTCGCCAAGTTTAGCGGACCAGACATTTTGGCCCTCCTCTGTGTGATAGTTCATCATTCTTCTGAACACCTAATTTTGTCTGCTTTTCTCTCTGCCTGTTCCAGTCTGTGTCTTCCTTGTATAAAGGTAGCTATTCACAATAACCTAAAAGAAGTCTCACCAAGGTGCTGCACTGTTCCAGTCACTCTCATCTCTGCTGTCACTCTGCTGTGTCTTCTCAATATTTCTTTCTCCTGTCTTTTTGCTTTCTTGGGCTTGTGCTTCCTCCTACCCCTTATCATTCCCGCTCGTACCACTTTTTGTGCTGCTGCTTTTCTTCACTGCTGCTTTTCTCATCAAAGGCAAAAATAACTGAGAAAAGTGTCAAGTCCCCCTTTCCAAACCTGTTGATTGAACGTGCTGAAGAATAAGTGGTCTGCAGGAAATAAGATTTCTTGGGCTGTTAGCTTGAATGGAGCTGTCTGGTTCAGCCTTTTCAAGTCTTTGAGCACAATTTCTTACTGCAGAGCTCCACTGCTGCCCTTCCCCTCTCTAAATGTACTCTGAAGAGCTTTTGTATCAGTGTGTGAGGGGTACGGGTAAGACCTAATTTAGGGAATGGGAGATGCAGACTTAATTATCTATCAGAGTGGTTTCATGCCCTTAAAATGTATTTTTCAAGGCAACTGGTCCTGATGTTGCATGGTCTGCTTGTCTTCTATCCCTTGAAATTAGAGTCACTGTCCTGATGGTGTTTTGTCTATTTGTTTGGAGGTAACCTGTGTTAGCACAGAAAGAAATGTCGTTCAGTTTGAACTTGTGATTAAACTCAGTTCTTTTTATGAAGCAGGCACCTATTCTTACTTGCTATGGTTCTACCTTAAAGATAGGTCAAACTCCAGATCTTGTCAATGAAAAAGATAAAGAAGGTTTAAATGAGAGATGAAACCTTCTGTAATACTAGGGCACCACATTACCTGGTTGCTGGCACGTTCCATGCCACAGGGAGACCATATTTATTTTTGTGTGCTAAATGCTGGAGCAAGGATAGTTGACAAAGAAAGAAATGAGGTTGAACCCTTAAAGGAATTTCAAGCTGAACAAAATACTAATGTGAAAGTTAAGACTGTAACAACCTCGGCAGTGTCCCTTTAAATTACACTTAATAAATACCACGGAGCTGAAGTGTTCTGCATATATTTGTAACAAACGGTTGCACAAATATTTGGCTCCTAACGATGAACTAAATGGTGTGACATTTGCCTGAGAAAATTAATTACTTTAACGTGTGTTGTATAAAATATGAGGTGATCATGTAATGTATGTGTATACTGTAGAGTGCTGCTGAGTGACTAAGTTATTACCAAAGGAAATTTATGAGAAATAAACAAGAAATACTCAGAGATGCTGTAAATGTCATGTTATGCTCAAGGGCCTTTTGCGGCTGAATAATTTTTATGTGGATGAGGGTGACAGGATCATGCAGCAAAAAAGACACGTTAGAATGAGTTAATCTTTGTATTTGCACATAATTTTATTGGTATTTACTGTAGCTACGATGTTTCTGTTTCAGATTGTAGGGTCAATTCCTAATGAAGATGACATAATCAAATCAAACTAAACTGAGTGATCCAGCATGGTCTCAGCATGAAATTTTAAATTGTCTTGGTTGAAGAAGAAAAGCTGCCTAGTAAAGAAGTGGGAAATAAATTGGTCCTCATAGTCAAATCATGGCTGGTTTGGGCAAAATCTTACTGCCTAATTTATGTGACCTTTTAGAAGGTTGAAGTAATCTCCCTTAGAGGTGTTTCTCTGTGCAGCTCTCACGTGTCACAAGCAGGGAAGGTTTAGAGACCGCCAGATCTCTGCTCTCTCCTCCCACTAAGATGCTCTGCAGTCTACGTAAGGCTGCGTGTATGACGAAGAACTGCAAAGCAGTGAACTGGAGAAACATGAACTGGCGAAGGAAAAGCAGATACATACATTACTTCTCTGACAAAAAGTGTAGAACATGATGGACCAGATCTCCAAATAGTAGCAGTGAATAATATGGTTAAAATAATCATGTCCATCACACTCATCTTCTTTTCCCTAACTGAGAACCTCAGACAGGTGAGGCTCTTTCTTGAGCACCTAGCAGAATAATTAAAAAAAAAAACAAAGCTGTTTGGTTTGGGAGGGATAAGGGGGGTGTCTTTAACTACTCCAGTTTTTATGGAGAACCTGATAAACTAGGGCACAGCCTGCTCAGTGAGTATGCCACTGGCATTTTGTGATGCAGCAGTACCGAAAGCAGCTCCCCAGGTGGCAATCCTGGAGTCAGTTCCTACCACAGGAGAGGAACAGCTGGAGAGTTTGAAGGTGGAGGACAGTGGTTGCGAGAGAGTTACAGGATTTTTAAGCCTCAGAGAGTGAAGGAAGGGTAACATAAACCTGAAGGTAAGGGACTTGAAGGCAGCAGACTTCAATGAACACAGGGGATATTAGCACGTAAATTCTTATGATAGAATCATAATCATAGAATCATAGAATGGTTAGGGTTGGAAAGGACCTTAAGATCATCTAGTTCCAACCCCCCTGCCATGAGCAGGGACACCTCACACTAAACCCAAGGCTCTGTCCAACCTGGCCTTGAACACTGCCAGCAATGGAGCATTCACAACTTCCCTGGGCAACCCATTCCACTGCCTCACCACCCTTACACTAAAAAACTTCTTCCTTATATCCAATCTAAACTTCCCCTGTTTAAGTTTGGATCCATTACCCATTGTCCTATCACTACAGTCCCTCATGAAGAGTCCCTCCCCAGCATCCCTGTAGACCCCCTTCAGATACTGGAAGGCTGCTATGAGGTCTCCATGCAGCCTTCTCTTCTCCAGGCTCAACAGCCACAACTTTCTCAGCCTATCTTCATACAGGAGGTGCTCCAGTCCCCTGAGCATCCTCGTGGCCCTCCTCTGGACTTGTTCCAACAGTTCCATGTCCTTTTTATGCTGAGGACACCAGAACTGCACACAATACTCCAAGGGAGGTCTCATGAGAGCAGAGTAGAGGGGCAGGATCACCTCCCTTGACCTGCTGGTCATGTTCCTTTTGATGCAGCCCAGGATACAGCTGGCTTTCTCGGCTGTGAGTGCGCATCACAGCTGGCTCATGTTCATTTTCTCATCAACCAACACCCCCAAGTCCTTCTCCGCAGGGCTGCTCTGAATCTCTGGGAATCAAATCTATGGAAGAAAAGAGCTCCAGAAAGAGCTGATGGTTCATGAAAGAAATTAAAAAAACAAAACCAAACAAAAAACCAAACCAACCCAAAACAAACCGAAACAAAGACCCCACAAACAAAACCGAACCAAACCAAACGAAATTTGTAGGAACAAAATCACGAAATATTTTGGTGTGTAGAAAGGATAGAAAATGCAGTAAGAGCTATCTGTGAAATCAGAAGCTTTTCAATAATCTCAAGTGCAAGAAGGGAGTGTGCAGAACATAAACTAGGTCAAATATCTCAAAATGAATGTTTAAAAGAACCTCAGTGTGAGCATACAGAGACAAAATCAGGAAGTTTAAAGCACAAAATAAAATACTTCTATTCTTTGCTTATACTAATAGAGCATTTTAAAGGCATTTTTGATAGCAACGGAAAGGGAAACCAGAGGAAGAATTACTCCATGGGTAGGAAAATTGGCAGATGATGCTTAGAAAGCTTATTGCTTTTTTTAAAGAAGACTAGAAGAAGACTAACAGAATGCTTTTGTTAAAAGTAGGGGCAGGGAATTGTGGAGCTGGGGAATTAGGAATAATCACCATACCTGTAATTTCTGAGAAAAAGACTAAAACAATCAATCAGGTGATTTATAGTTCCATAAAAATTTAAAAATGAGATGCAACTTGATATGATTTGCCTCCTTCTAAATCCACCAGATTTCCTTTCATAATGGGGAAACAGGCAGGGTGGTTGGAACTAGATGATTTTAAGGTCCTTTCCAACCCTAACTATTCTATGATTGTAGGTACAAGAGGAGCAATATGGGCCACACACAGGGTTGTGTGTGTGTGTGTACGTGTGTACACACGTGTGTGTGTGTACATCTGTCCTGAGAGTCAGGGAGGGACTGGACAGGCCCACCACAAATACACTTGGAGGGGGCTTTCAGACAGAGGCAGAATGTGAGATCCCATGTGGTTCCTGCTGCCAGTGCTCATGAAGCAGACTGTAAAATGCAGGGAGCACCTGAGCAGAAGGGAGCTGTGAGAGAGACATGAGTGGTGGGTGTGCTCTCACTGTGCTCTTGCACCTGGGAGCAGTTGTGGCCCTTTTTAAAAGAGGATGCGCAGTGAGGAGGGGAGGATGGAGGGAGTGGGGCCTTTTGTTGCATAGCTTTGAGCATCCTGAGCTGAAGAGCAGGAAAAGCTGTGGCCAAGGAAAAGACCCCCAAAAGCCTTGCAAGTAAGAGGGGAGCCAACCTTCCCGGTGCTGGCAGCATCTCACTGTGCTTCTGCAACCAGGATGCTCGTGCCAATGACTGAAGGAGACCACTGAATGTGGAGAAAGATGCTGCATGTAGGAAAGCCCAAGGTTCAAAGTATCTGTCTGGAGCTGTGATTCTTTATCTATGCTTCATGGATATAGTAGATAAGACATGATAAAAAGAAATCCAGTTACACTAGGAAAATGCTCTAGTGCTGAGGATGGTGGAGAAGAGTGACGTGCCCCTGCTGAGCAGAGCATCTTCATCTTCCAGCTCTTGTAACAAAAGGTTAGATAGATTTCTTCTAGGTATGGCTTAGGTACAACTGATCCACCTCAAGGTCAGTGGGACATTTACAATGAGTTTGTGCAGCCTCTTTCATTACTGTTTTTCAGCCATATTATGATGTGTACCTAGAATAATGGCCTGGCAGGACCCCCACTGGAAAGGTGAGGGTTTTCACTCAGGTCCATCTGGCTCATCATTTGCTCTGAGGTGCACAGTTCAGGCTTGTCCCTGTGGTCTTTTCTCCTTCTGTAGAGCTAGCAGCTGTGTAACTTGGTATACTCAACCAAGGACCAATACAGTGGGTAGGATATTTTGTCTCTGGGGGTAGCTGTGCCAGGCACTTTAGGGAGAAATGCAGAAGCTGTGTGAGTGGGTAACCAGTGAATAAACTGCTCGTTCATGGAAAAGGGCAAATATGAGACTTCAGCTTCTACGTTAAGAAGTTAAGTCCTAATCTGAAGCACTGCTACCCCAGCCCTGAGGCTTCTCTCATGTTAACCCTGGCTCCCTGTCATGGGTTCAGCAGTTGGTAGCCACATTAGTTAGGGAGTGGACGGCATTTTTTTAATCCTGCAAGGCAGCTGAGGCAATGAAGCTTCATGCCCTCGCTGAGTGGAATAGCCTTCCTTTCTCATCCCCTGCCTCTCAATGTCACTGATGGGTTTTGCTGTTCATGTGAAACAATCGGGAGGAGTGGCAGGTCTACCTGCTCATGACTTCCTTAGCTTGTACACTTCTGGCAGCTCCCTCCATAAATCAAACAGCTTCTTCAGTCTTAATTTGGTTTTGTTCCCAACTTCCCTAACAGTTTTCATTAACCATACATACCTTACATTTCTGTGTGTCTCGATAGAGAAAGGGCTAACATTAACGTCTGTTTTAATGGAGAAAACCAGGTTATTCTGAAGGATGGTGGAGAACAGTAATCTACTGTGAGATGCTTGAAATTCCTCCTAGGAGAGAGCCCTAAGCTTGCTATTGTCTGCAGAGGGATCACAGGGACAGCTCTTTAAGCTAAATTACTTCTTCTGAGTACGTCTCAGTAGAGTGTCAGGCTGACCAGAACCAAATGCAATACTGCAGGCCAATCACTAAACCTTGATGGCACTGTAATGTCATAATAGTGAGTGTATTTTTCATCCCATTCCTTAGATGCCCCAACATCTTGTTTGTGATTTGACTACTGGTTTACACTGAGCTTCCAGGTGAATGTCCCAGTCTTTCCTGGACTTTGTTGTCTGTGATTTAGGACCAAACTGCTGTTCAGAATGCTTCTGGTTAGTACATCTGCTGGACATGATTTTGCATTAATGAGCACCAACATAGCTTTGTCATCCCAGTGCCCACATGCTCATGCTGGACATGACAAGCATTCTTTCCTCTCCATTGGCTCAGCCTAACCTAAATAACTTTGCATCACCTTCAAAGGTTGCTCCCCTACCTCTTTTCTAAATCACAAAGAGATACTGCAAATGCTACTCATCATGTTACACAATTAATTGGCATATTAATATTAATATAGGATCTAAAAAAAGACTGAAGAAACATTCCAGCTTCAAAGATAAGAGATGCCAGGATTAAGGCTTCTTATGCAGCTGTGATCTAAATCTCTCTGTACAGCAGTATAGGTTTTAGTCATGGGTATATAGATGATTATTCAGAGGACCTCTTCTTATTTAGGAGGCAGTAAAGGCTGGACTAGATGGACTATTTTTCTGACCAAGGATGCAGTCTCTGGGTAAATAAGTGAATCTCCTAACAAGAAGCAAGTATGCAGCTGTGGCAAAAATGGCCTGGGCTGGTTTGGGCTACCCAGTTAAGGTGATGGGTTGACATCTATAAACCAAAGATTCCAGCCACAATCCCCTTTTACTTCCTATCTTCCCCCACCAGGATTCTTCCACTCTAGGAGAATCTCAGAACTGGCAAAAAGAGAGGCTGATTTTTCTGTAATTTCTATAATCAGAAAAGTAAGCACTCCAAATTTCTTGTTCCCTGTGGAGACATCAACAGGCCTAAATTCTCGTCTGCATTTGTAAACAGCTGGGAAAGGCTGACCCTTAAACTGCGTCCATACTGCTTTTCTTTCAGGTCCCTCACCCAGCAGTTTGGCAGATTGAATAAATTTGCTTTGGGATGAAGGCAGATTTACTGGAATGGTTAGCAACTTTATTAGTGTTTAACATGCAGCTGTATTGAATAAGTAAATTTAATTGTAAATAAGAGCCAAAATTCTGTATAATCAGATTAATACAGCAAACTATAACAATATTCATTGAAACAGAATGATGCAATATTGACCCATTTGCAGTTTGTGCTGATCTGGAAAGACAAAAAACCCCAACATGTACCTAAGAAGACTGTCACTAGAGCATTATTGAGAGTTTTTTCTGTTGTGTAATTTCCGAAGAACCAGAATTTTTACTTGTCAATTGGAAATTAAACCAGTGAGACTCAATTAATGCATGACACTATTCCCTTTGAGCACAAACATGACTCAGAAGCAGTTCATAAAGAAGACAAGCTCGTGCTTAGTTTAGCTATGTGACCTGCTTAGTGCTCAAAGGGATCCATCAAACTGAAATTAGTTAGTTCAAAAAAAATCATTCTAAATAAATTCAGAAATTAACAGATCCTGGGATCCCTCTGCTCATTTATATAGCTTTGCTATCACATTTACCAATGTTTTGTCAAGTTTCTCCCTTAGGTGGGGCATGAAGGTGAGAGGAGGTTGTCGAGTCGCAACTTTACAGTCTGTGCATCAAATGACAAGTCACGCATAGCACGGTTTCAGCCCATTACCATGATAACCGGGTCGCGTCCTGTCCTGTGCTATGGCTGGCCACAGTTTTCTATGTTCTTGGTGCTTGGTCAGCCATGGTGAGGATTGCTGTGGTGGTAATTCAAAGCACAAAGATCTTTGCAGGGCCAAGCTGCCAGCAAGAGCTGAGCAGATCTGCCTTTCAGATCATATCTTATCAACTCAAGGTCAGCAGGAAAGGGAAGGGACATCATTCCATGTGGTGTGTGGTCGTTTTGGCCATGACTCCTCTCTCAGCTGAGAGACTCCCTGAGATGCAACGTTTGCTCTGTTTTGCTGCAGATAATTTGCAGGAGGTTTGAGTCACTGAGAGGGTATTTGGAAAAATAACCCAGCTCCCTTTTTAAAAACCATTTCAGAGTCAGCAGTTTTGCACTTGGGAAGAGGACAGGTTGGGAGTTGGTTGCATGATTTCAAACAGCAGCTGTATAGAGGTGGGGGTGAGACTCCGATCTGTAGAGACGAGCTGGATCTGTCCAGGCTGTGATTCAGTTGTTTAAATGTGGAACACCCTAAGCATCCAAGTCATCCATATATAGCTGGTAAAGATGACACAAAACCCCATATGGATGGGTTGGACATGCTGGGGTTTCCCAAGGACACTGGACCTTCCTGGTTCAGCTTACCTGAGTTCTGCTCCCTCTGTTGCCCCAGCAGAGATGAGGTGGCACCCAGATCTCCAATATCCTGGACAAACAATTGTATGCATGCAGGGATAGCACTTTCTGCTAGAGGCCCATCAGGTGAGATTTTGGCTGCTGAAAAGGTCAAAATGGCTGAAAGACTTCATTATGCCCTATGAATCCCTCTGCAACACTAGGCTACCTGAAAAGCCTCTCACTACATTAGATTAGTGCATCCCAAAGTCACAGGAATTCACAGCTGGAAGGAACGCCCTCCCAACCCTTACTGCCTCATGCACGAGGCAGGGATGAACATTTCTGAACCATCAGTGCTGGATCTTTCCCTAATCTTCTCTTTGAAAAGTTGAACAAAATACCCCTGAGTTATGCCTTCCAGTGCTGCATGATTCCCATCATTAGGAAGTTTTCTCTATTGCTTAGCCCAAATCTTCTTTACCTCAGTTTAAGCTGATTTCTTCTTGTCTTTTTGATGGAGGGGGTGAGCAGTTGATCATAATCCTCTTTAATAACAGCCTTGTACATACTGGGAGACTGGGAAACAGATTTTCTGAGAGTTTGGTGTTGGCTTTAAAATAACTCTTCCAAAATATTTTGCTTTTCATAGCACTTGGCCACAAAATTGGCAGTTTTCATAAAAGAAAGAGACAGGAACGATCATTTGATAATCATCTCTATCCCTCTGCAAACACAGGTTTTCAGTCCTCTGAGAGGCGACCTCTCAGACATTAAACTGATGCTCTTATTTATCAGTGTCACGTGTAATCTGTAAATCCTTCTGGTGAGATAAAGGTTTGCAATTTTATTCCAACAAAAATGTTTGAAGACTTTAACTGACTGGTACCTCTGATCCCTTATTGCACTTGCAGTGGCCTAAGCTACTAGCTGCCGAGCCAAGGAAAGTTATATTAGATAAACTGGATAGTAACACAATAGACTTCCTGCTTCTTACAGAAGCTGGAGATCAGGAAAAGCAGTGCAGATAATCAACAAAACCAAAATACACTGATTTGAGAAATCACTCAGGAGCATTTTCTCAGCCGTGTAGGACTGGGTGCTGCCCCTTAGCTGTGCACGTTTGGCTGCTGGTGCAAACCTTGAGTTGTGTGTGTCCACATCTCCTCCTCTCTGCAGGAAGAAACCTCTTGCACAAAACTCGATTTGCCTTCTCTGAAAAATTAAACCCGTTTGTCAAGGAACAGGAACCCTGTCTGAAGCCCAGAATCAGGTGGTGCTGCTGCCATTCGTCTGTGAGAAGCATCCAACAGCCTTTGAAAAGCAGGTGCAAAACCTGTGGGTGCCTCACACTACTGTTCCAGTTTAGTTTATGAAACTGGGGACATCAAGTCTGTCACCGCTCATTATCTTGAAAGGGAACAGTTTGAGGAAGAAGACAAGACTGTCTCCCAGTGCTGAGCAGGCTGGAAGAAACTCACCCTCAGTGTTGAGAACAATGCATATTGCACAGGAATGGTTTCCCTTTTAACCATTTGTAGAGATACTTGTGCTCAAGATTTACTCAGACAACACCATGTTTCCATGTTATGTATAGCTCCTCAGTGGTGTGATATGATAGCTCAGAGGAGCAAAAGAGACAGGCGACAGTGGCGGGCACTGCCTTGTTGCCCCCAGATTCAATAGGAATTGAAGCAATGCCCATCTGCTGTGTGACCTGAGGAATAAAGCGTGGTTTTGTAGGCTTGGTTACGTCCCCGTTATGTTTCCCGAAACACCCACACTAAGCCACAGGGAAGCACCGTGCTGTACCCCACTATCTCTGTAACCTCCCACAGGGAGCTCAGCTGCCTGTGTTTCAAGGACCCAAGGCCCAGCTCTGATAAGGCACAGCTGTGTAACCTTGAGTGAGGCTGCTAAGGAAAAGCCAATGGAACATCAGCACATAGATAAGGGACATAAAATTCCTGTCGGAGGATGGGGATGCTGAACTGGGCTTGTTGTAGAGCTCAAGAATTCTGGAGGGAAAACACCTGCAGGGAAAGGTGCTGAATCCTCTTTTTAAAAAAGGAAAGAAAGAAAAAGTGAAACTCTTTGGGGACTGGTCCGAAACAAGAGGTTAATTGGGTCACGTTGATGGTGTTATCTCACTGCACAGGGATAGCCAGCTATTTGAAAGGCCTGTCATCCCTTGCAGTAAAGGTACATGATCCTGCTTTGAATCCCAGATGTCACTCCCAGCCTCAGGGATTCTGTTCAATGTGTGGAGGGATGCTGCTGCAATGGCACCTGGGGGATGGCCATGTCCTGTCTGAGCAGCACAGTGTGGAAAAGTACCTAAAGGGGGCCTACAGGAAACCTGGAGAGGGAATCTTGACAAGGGTACATAGTGATAAAATATGGCTATAGACTGAAAGAGGACAGATTTAGATTAGATATAAGGAAGAAATTCTTCCCTGTGAGGGTGGTGAGGCTCTGGAACAGATTGCCCAGGGAAACTGTGGCTGCTCCATCCCTGGCAGTGTTCAAAGCAAGGTTGGATGGGATTTGGAGCAACCTGGTCTAGTGGACCCCTGGAGCCAGTGGTGCAGACCTCCCTGGCCACAGCCCCTCAGTAACATATGTAGAGAGAAACGACATTTGAAACGAAAAACATCAAAAAACCTTTTGAAAGGTAAACAATGAGTGTAACATTGTCAAGACCTCTTCTCATATTGATGAGAAAGGATTTACACTAAGAAATCCAACAGCAGCCCAGAGAGCCAACCGCATCCTGGGCTGCATCACAAGGAGTGTGACCAGCAGGTTGAAGGAGGTGATCCTGCCCCTCTACTCTGCTCTCATGAGACCTCCCTTGGAGTATTGTGTGCAGTTCTGGTGTCCTGTATGTAAAAAGGACATGGAACTGTTAGAACAAGCCCAGAGGAGGGCCACGAGGATGCTCAGGGGACTGCAGCACCTCCCATATGAAGACAGGCTGAGAAAGTTGGGGCTGTTCAGCCTGGAGAAGAGAAGGCTGCATGGAGACCTCATAGCAGCCTTCCAGTATCTGAAGGGGGTCTACAGGGATGCTGGGGAGGGACTCTTCATGAGGGACTGTAGTGATAGGACAATGGGTAACTGGATTCAAACTTAAACAGGGGAAGTTTAGATTGGGTATGAGGAAGAAATTCTTAAGTGTAAGGGTGGTGAGGCCCTGGAATGGGTTGCCCAGGGAAGTTGTGAATGCTCCATTGCTGGCAGTGTTCAAGGCCAGGTTGGACAGAGGCCTGGGTGGCATGGTTTAGTGTGAGGTGCCCCTGCCCGTGGCAGGGGGGTTGGAACTGGATGATCTTAAGGTCCTTTCCAACCCCTAACTATTCTATGAGTCTATGATTCTAAATCCTATTAATAGCGATGATTTGCATAAATGTTTTGTGCAGCAGACTCCAAATCATTTGTATTCTACATACTTCTCCCGTGGCATGTATGTTAAAATAATGTATTTTTAATAATACGTTCATGCTGCCACTTTACAAATGTACGCAGCCATGACTCACCAGTATCTAATTTCTCCTGCAGAAGTGAAGTCAAGCTCACAGACCTGTAAATGCCAAAACTTCATTAAACACTCACCAGTTCTCAATAATTCCCCTTCCAGTACGTTATCACAACTATCCCACAAAAGATTTCCAGCATCTCACTCCACAATCCTAGGATATGATTTATCACTCCAGCCTGTGTGCTCTGAGAATTTTTAATAGTACTAATTGCCTTATTATCCACTCCAGTGCAGGAGTAAAACCTTTTGACATTTTCCTTCCTTCCCTGAGGAAAACAAATCCCAGTTCCTGGGATATTGCTTTCTGCTGCCTCTGTGATTAGTGGGGCAAGGAATTCCTTTAGGCCCTTTGCCTTATCAAGCTCATCTGTCACCAACTTTCCATTCCTGTTTCTCTCTCAGTGCTCCCTAATCACTTTGCATCTTCTGCTATTTTGTGTTATTTTTTCCCTTTTCCTTTTTACTTGCGATGCCAATCTTCATCACATATTCTATTCCTTATTTTCTATCAAAGTACTTTTCCACATCAGGATCTGGGATACTCACCTTGCTCCAGTTTGCTATTTTTAATTTAGTATAGGAGTGCCTATTAAACAAACAGACAAACAAAAAAGGCATTTTTCTGGCTTTCTATATTTGACAATTTGCTGCAACAACGCCAAGCAAATCATACACACACACAAATTCCTGTATGTCACCTACTGGGTGACCTTAATTTTCTAAAAGCAAATCTGATATCACAAAGCCATTTGGCAAGTCTCTAACCTTTCAAATGTTGACATAATAAATGAATTTGCCTTGTTGGGTTTTTTTTTTTAGCTAAAGCCTGGAATTAATTGCAGTCCCACATATCCTCAGTATCCATTTTTCCTGCTAAGTGTGAACAGCAAAAAGAGACCAGCCATGGAAAAGCACTTATGGTGTATGTTCAGATGTGCAGGAGCAGCAAGGCTAACCCCAGGAGAAAGACAAGAGGGCTGAGCGGGGTAACACCTGACTTTCACAGTCCTATAGATATGCCGCTCGGATGGGACCGCTGGAGCCTTCTGCTCACAGCGGGATGCTGGTCACCGACACCTGGACCGTATCATCTGTGCCTCTGTCCAGCCAAATCTTGTAAACCCCTGAGAAGGGAGGACCCACACCTGCCTGGGGTGACCTGTCCCAGTGCTGCACCACCCTCTCGGTGGCAGACCTTTTCCTATTGTCCAGTGCGACCCTCCCAGACCACAGCTTGTGGCTGCTGCCCCTTGTTGAGGAGGGTTTGGCTCCATCATCTTTGTAACTCCCCTTCAAGTATTTGCAGGCTGCCTTAGGTTGCCTCAGCCTCCGCTTCCCCAGGCTGAACAACCTCAGCTCCCCTTGCAAGTTCTATGCTTTTGGCCACAATCAGCTCAGGCGTTTTTCTCTGGACCCTTTCCTATTTCTCCATATTCCTCTTGAAGTGGAAGGCCCCAAAGCAGTGACAGTATTCCAGGTGGGGTGTCACCAGCACCGAGTACAGACAGGCAGATCACAGATTTCTGTAATTGCTGACCATGCTCCTCCTAAGGTACCTCAGTGTGTGATTTCCTTCATTTGCAGTGAGAGTGCAGTGCTCAAATTCCATTTAAGGTCCACCATAACCTCCATGCCCACTTCAGCACAGCTGCTACTCAGGCAGTGGCTGTCTATGGGGTCATCCTGAACCAGGGACTGGACATTTCTGCTCCTCCTTGCTGACCTCTGTGAGACTGCTCTTTGTGCAACGCTCAACTTCTCCAGCTTTGCCTTTGAATCAAAACCCTACACTTCAGTGTGCCAAATACCTCTCCTCATTTGGCATCATCCACAGTCTATTAAGGGGTGCATTCTGGACCATCACACAGGTCTTTGATGAAGGTATTGAACAACAGTTGTGCAGCAGCAGTCTCTGATGTCCTCTGCTCATTGCCATTTCCAGCACTGCCCCTGGGGCCCAGCAGTGCAGGCAGTTTTCAGCCCACGTAGGAGCTCCCGTTCTCTATATAGCCAGTCATTTCATCAGGGAACAGGCTGGTCAAGAATGACTTGCCCTTGGTAAATCACCTTGTCACCCTTCATGCCTTTGGCATGATAACGACATGTTTCATGGAATCCATCTTACCCAACCTTCAGCACCTGCAGGTCAACAAGCCATGACCTGGCCTGCCTTTAAAAATGGGAAGAAATGGGTCCTTCTAGGTCAGATTGATCTGAGTCACTGCAAATGTCAGTTTTAGAGGAAGGTAAATTTGCCACAGAAATGCCTGTTTCCTTTCATCTATATAAGCACCCACAGGGTACCGAGCTCAACGTCTTTATTCAGACAGACAAATTCTGCTTCTCATGCCTTACCCACACATTGCACAGTCCCTGGTTTCTGATTCCCTGCAGACTACATGAGAGTTCCAAAGCCTGCCTAAGGATTCCTATAACAACATGAAAAGAGAGAAATAGTAAGTGTATATCACTTCTAGTGTTTGTTCCCCCTTTGCTTTCATTTACAAACTGGTTAGTCACTGAAGCATATGCTTAGCTGTACTTGCACAGGCAGCCTTAAACCAAAGCTCTTTTAGAAGCCAGGGTGCAATTTAGCTGTCACAAGAAACTTTTAAGTTTGGAAACTAAGAATCATATTTGATGCCATATAAATATGAAAAAAATACTAATGCAATAGGCAATTTCTCAATGTTTTCTAACTTAACATTTGTATACTCTTGTAGGAGCGTGAAGAATAGAGACTCCGTTATTGCTGTTAATTTTCATTCCTCCTCTTTATTGTCTCAAGTGTGTTTTGAAACAACATTTGGCAACGGTTGTTTTTCAGA
The DNA here is from genome assembly GCA_017639245.1 of Myiopsitta monachus. Classification (NCBI taxonomy): domain Eukaryota; kingdom Metazoa; phylum Chordata; class Aves; order Psittaciformes; family Psittacidae; genus Myiopsitta; species Myiopsitta monachus. The sequence goes on along the minus strand of CM029927.1, from coordinate 16,607,770 downwards.
CATTCCTTTCATACATCTGTAAGCTTTTCTTGCACTTAGGATTTGTTCATGATGCATTTTGGCTCAGGTTTCTGCCTGAGCAACACCTCACTATCGAGGCATTTTGATTGTCTCATGGGAGAGGATTTGAAAAGAGAAAATAAAATTCTGTGTATTTGGCTGCAGTACGAGTTTGTTGTCTGCTAAACACATGAGGAAACAGCGTAACATTTACTTCACAATTAATACTTCAAGAAGGTAAGATGTTTAATTAAAAATCATACTAGACGTACTGGTTCTTAATTCTCTAGGTCCCATGAGTGTCAAGTGTATATAGACAGCCTCTTGTTGCAATGAAAGTTCAAAGGATCTATATTAAATGGGAATTATCTGGTTCAATACTCATTAATTCCCTCTGTGGATGTTAAGATTTTCTGGTAAGCATTTTTTAAACATACAGTCCACATATGCAGAAATGGTTTTTACAGCTTAAGGCTGTGAGCAATTGATTTCTTTCTTTGGGGGGGTGGGAGGGTGGGGTAGGGGAAAGGTTGACGGTGAAGCCAAACCCCCTTGCCTCAAGGATTAGATGTGTAACAATACACACCAGTTCTCAGGTAAGCATCCTCCAAGAACGGCAGCAAAATATCTGGGTTTAGCCTACCTTCCTTCCTTCCTGTTAGAGCATTGCTACTGCAAGCAGCATAGTTAACTATTTAGCAATTACTTGTGCCAAACTTTGAGGAGATGAGACTCAAGTTTCTGTCCTCACTCCCATGAATGCTGAGACACATCCACACAACAGAGAGCATCAGCAGGAGAGATCAAGGATATCTCATGCCAAAATACCTTACATTGGTAGGCAGGGTACTAGTCTAGGACCCAGAAGTTTCTCAGGAAGAGATAACTGAATGCAGTCGCCAGCTTCATCTCTACACCTCAGCACTCCAAGATTTAGACAGCCTCTTAGCTTGAATGGGGAGACAAACATGATTGAGGTTTCAGGCTGTGCTGGATCAGCACTAGATGCCCTGTGCAGCCTTACCCCACAATTATCTCAATTAAAAATGGCTTCCGGTCTTACAGGTCCTGATGCATACCTGCTGTCCCAGGAATTAAGAGCCCACTGCTCACTTCCCAAATTGCCCCCAAAATCACAAACATCAGCTTTTCCGTATGTCCCAGTAGTGTGACATCACTACGTTGCATCAGACCTGCCTGCCAATCAGAACAGGGAAAAACAGCTCTTTAGCTTATCCTTCCTGTCTAATTTTTGAACTGCAATACAAAATACAAGGGAGGATAACACCTCCTAATCCTGGCAGGTTGGATTCTAGTCCTTCTCCACCACCACCAATCTGCCCTGTGAACAGTCCTAGAGTGACCAAAACTCATGGGTTTTTTATCACCGGTCTCCGTTCCAAAATGCCACATAGTTCCAATTGTGCTGAATTTGGACAAGCATTATCTTTTTCCACTATCACCTACAGACCACACACAAGCAGCTGCATACTGTAAAAGTGTGGTTTTCTAAAGCAATTCTTAGAGATTCCCAACAATTTTCAAAAGGTTAGGAGGAGGCATTACTGATGCTTCTTCACTTTACTGTATGTCATGTATGTCATGAAATATGCACAGACATCAATTTTGAGTTACAGTGTTGACTTCTGCATATTATCTGCTTGCATCCCCTCTTCCTAAGACTGATTGACAAATGCAGTTGAATTGAGGAGGCAGCTATATCTCTATAACATTTGAATTTTCAGTCTGGCTGCTAGAACAGAAACAGCCTTCAAAGACAGCTAAATTCTGGCCTCTTAAAATTCAGTAATAACATTACACAGGTTTTGACCAACCAGGCATCTCACTTCTAATTAAAGCTTATTGCAGTCCTGCTTTAACTGAAAAGAAGTAATTTCAGAAAATGTATTATCCCATTAAGGTAATACAGAACACACAGATGATTTATTACCAAATCTCTCTCTCCCAAACCCATTCTCCAGTAAACTTTTAACAATTGTTCACTACAGAGGAATACATGGTATGCCTTAGTCAATTGTTTAGCTTAGCATTTGAGGTGATGGCTAAGAACTGTTTGAGAGGGAAAAAAAACCCCACACAAGCCTGTGGAAGACAAAGGTAGGACAATCCAATCACTAGAATCATTTGGTCTTGAGCTTCATAAAGAAGTATTAACCACAGCCAGCGAAACCTGAAGTTGATATTTGTTGTACCTTTAGGTAAAACTGAGCACTCCTGCAATTTAGCTCAATGTTGCCCCATCCCACCCTGAATGAAGCCTATTCCTTGGTTTCAGGAGAAGCGAGTTCTATGGACCAATTAGGTGTTATGTGAAAAGCTGCCTCTGTGCTAGGTTCAAGTTTTCCACCCTTCAGTAAAGTTCTTCAGCTGCACAATAAAAACCATAGAAGTGCTGCCTCAGCCTTTCATTAATTTACATATTTCTAACACTTCTTAATCATCTGCTTTCTAAAATTCTTGGGTTTTTTCCCAAAAATGCTCTTCAAATACATTTTCTTCAATCTTTATTTTGCCCTTCTCTGAATCTTCTTAGACTAACTTTGAAATCATTCCAGAGAACTTGCCACCAGAAACACAGCAGCTCTGTTATGCTCCATTCCATTCTCAATAATCGCATCAACATTAAATTTTCTGACTGTAACTTTATAGAGCATTCCCCTACATACAGGGACTGTTCTTGAACTTACCCATATCAAATCTCAGGTATTTGCAAGGAAATACTGCATTTATTTATCTTGTGTCGTGGTTTAAGCCCCTCAATAACTCACGCAGTCGCTCTCTCACTCACTCCCCTCTCTTTCTTCCCCCAGTCCCGGGGGGATAGGGAGGAGAATTGAAAGAATGCAACTCGCACAGGTTGAGATAAGAACAGTTTAGTAACTAAGGTATAACACAAATCACTACTGCTACCACCAGTAACAATAATGACAGGAGAAGTATAAAGAAAGAGAATACAACTGCTCACCAAGCCCGACCCAGCCAGTGCGCCCCCCAGCAGTGAACCCCACCCTTCCAGGTCTCTGCCCTCCTTTTTCACATCCTGGACATGTGCTGTGTATGGAAGTAACCTCTTTGGTCAGTTTGGGTCAGGTGTCCTGTCGCTGCTTCCTCCCGGCTTCCCCTCCTCCCTGGCAGAGCATGAGGCTCAGAAAGTCCTTGGTCAAACCAAAACACTGCCAAGCAGTAACTGAAAACACTGGTGTTATCAGCGCTGCTCCCAGGCCCAAAATCAAAAACACAGCTCTGCACCAGCTACCAAGAAGGAGAAAAAAGACTGCTGCTGCTGAACCCATGACATCTTGGTACTTTACATTTATCAAGGTTGGGTACTCCACCATGCCCAAACCTTATCAGGTCCAGCTGTCATTGTTGGTAGCACCCCCTCTACCTCACCAATCTAAGGAAATATACTGGGGAACTTCACAAGTCTTTCTGTGCCAGCAGAAAGCCTGATACAAACCACCAGCGCTCGCCTTTTCAGGTACACAATTTCTCTGCCCTTTTTTGTCCCTCAGACAGTTTTATATGTACAACATTCTTATTCAGAAAGCTTGAAAAAAAATTAAAACCTCAAATATAATTAATTCAATCGGTTCTTTAGTCATTGCCTTACTGAGTCTCAGATATTAGCAAGAGAACAGTAGAACAACTTTTCCCTGCAGAAGTCAGTCTTGCCTACTGCTATATAACCTGCTCTCGTTTGGTTTTGGTTGGTTGTTTTGTTTTGTTTCTGTAGGGTTTTTGGTTTTGTTTGTTGTTGTTGTTAAATTCTACTTTTACCTATCATAGAATCACAGAACGGTTTTGGTTGGAAAGGACCCTAAAGATCATCTGGTTCCAACCCCCTGCCACGGGCAGGGCCACCTTCCACTAGACCAGGCTGCTCTGAGCCCCATTCAGCCTAGCCTTGAACATTGCCAGGGATGGGGCAGCCAAAACAGTCTCTGGGCAACCTGCGCCAGTGCCTCATCACCCTCACATGGAAGACTTTATTCCTACAATCTAATCTGTATCTACCCTCTTCTAGTTTAAAGCCATTATACTGTGAAGTACATCATGAGAAGCCTTTTTAACAAGCACAATAAAAGATGCTCCCCTGAAATCCTTCCAGAGTAGACTCCTTAAAAATGCAAATTTACAGGTTCATGCTACTGAGGTGGCCACTTTTTCCCTAAAGCTCTTCAGAATGCCCCAGTTCATTCCAGTCAGGGTGGGTGACTCATGTCAGTTGGCTACAGCATCTCTTTCGACATGCCAAAAGCCCATTAGCTTCAGCAGCAGAAGAGAGCTGACTGGTTACCTTCCCATTACTCCTTGGACTGAACACTAAGGAAAAGAAGCTTTCATGCTTTAATACTTTCATCTTAATTTTTCTTTAAATCCCAAACTGACATAGCAGGTGCATTCCTCCTTGGGCTTCTCGTAATCGGCAACAATTGAGTTTACATAGCTTTAGATAGTCACCTGAAACCAAAATATCCAGGATGCTAACATGTTATTTGTGGCCATTCATGCTCCTTGTATTTGAAGGTTTGGTTGGGGGGCAGCAGGAATTTTATTTTCAGAAATCTTAAAAAGTCTTTAGCTTAACTAAACCCTTAAACATCACAGATACATGACATGTTTCATAACTTACCTTGGCCACAAACATGCATATATGAACTCAACATACAATACAGAGCTCTGAAGTCCACAGATGCACTAATCAAAGTATATACTGGGTTACTATGTCAAATGCCAAGATGATGGATGTTTGTCTCATGTCCTGTACATCCAAAGTTCACATCCATCCATCCATTTGATGCTAATGTATCACTAGTGCTGTTCAGATATGCGAACATGAACCCACAGAGCCTGCATGAGAGACTCCATTTCACATTAACCCACTGGTTAATGGATAAAATTGGAGAAAGCAGGGCAGAGCAAACAGTCCTTCTTGGGTAGAGACTAAATGACTAAAAGGTTCACAAGTTTGAAAGCAGAAAAAGGCATTAAGCATTTGTTTGGAATTCCAAATTCTTTAAAATAACCTGGTAACAAATTACTAAAACCACCCTGAAAAACTACTTGAGAATAAATTTTTCAGCCCGTTCACAGTTATGCTTCCCATCTCCTTCAGAATCCACTTCCTGCTTTGATCCATCAAAGGTGGAGGCAGCAAACACATTGAGCAGGTTAAGTCCCATTTGCTTTCCCATTCTTCCAAAGAAACAATCACTCTTCCAATAAGCTAACCGAAGCCAGCCTGTACCCTCGTTTTTTCCACAGCTTACACCCTAGACAATGAAGTGAAATTAAGTGACAACTGTAAAAAAAACCCCAAACATCACATCCAGTTGTGGAGAACACAGTGACAACAGAGGTGAATATGAAAGCGAGGATCATTTCCAGCTACCACAGACTGCCAGAGCAGCCCTCAGTTCATTCAAGGCACTTCGTACGCACACCCTGTGAAGCTATACAGAGTCCTGGCTGTTGCAAAGGGCCTGGGCAGAAGCCTCACCTCTTCACTTCACTGACTGCTGAAGTCTGAAACAGCCTCTGTTGTTTACTGAGTGCAACAGTTATCTGTGTACTACACTTTCATCAATGAATCGATGCGCATCTATGCATCTAGGGAAAAATAACATATATACATTCACTTAGCACACAAATATCACAGTTATATTTGCAAATATGCCTACCAGATGTCTGCAACATATAAACATGAGACTTTTTTATTTCCTGCGTATACAAAGGCCAGAGTCAAAGTTAATTTTCACCTTTAATAAGCTCATGATCCTCTGTTATTTAATACTCTGTAAAAAGGCATTACAGACTGATAAGATTATTGCAGTGATTTCTAAAGAACATGGACAGCCATTAGGCTGAAACTACAATATCATATATATTATGCAGTCATTGATATTATCTACTACAGCATGAAGACTTTAAAAATAAACAATTATTAACCAAAAACATAGAAATGGAGCTTGCTTTCTTACAGTATGGTTGCATATCTATATTCCAAGAATAACATTTTAAAAAATGCTAGATCTTGAAAGGTCATACATAAAAAGAGTCATGATGAAGATGAACCAGTTTTGCCCAGAAATGGTTTAATGAGCACACTGCAGAGTTTTTCAGCAACTCCTAGTTTTGCCAAGCTTCAAGAGGCAAAAGCCTGAAATGTAAAAGCTTCCGCGTTGTCTAGCTAGTCCACTCATCTTGCTCCGGAAGGCCCAGTGACCCCCTCTGCTTTAAGAGAGCATGTCACCACAATTGTTCTTCACCAACATGAATGCCACCAGGAAGAGATGATTCAGGTCCTTACGATGCCAGGCCCAACAAAAAGCCTCCAACAAACCCACTGGACACCACAATGTTCTGTTTGAGAAATTCTGTTGACTGAAAAGAAAAATAATATTTGTAAAGAACCAAGTTAATACTGAAACTGGGGAGGGATTGGGGGAAAGGGTTAGGGAAACAATGTGTTTAAAAACATACACAGCTTGGTGGCAACTGCTGGCAGCAATGGAGTGCAAACGGACTCTCATCTGTCTTTAACAATATATTTAATATACAGCTAGCATTTTGAAAGTCAAAATACAGAGGAATTGTCATAGCAATTTCATGCCAATACCACTTTTGTTCGATTAAAACGAGACAGATATTTTGCAAACTCCCTTGGCAAAAAAGCATGAGCACCACAATTTCTATTTTGATCCATTTTAATTGTGACTTCATTTTAATCTAGGTTTTTTTGGAAGACTAGATCCTTGGAAAAGAAGCACACCTCACTCTATTATGAGCCAGCTTCCTAACAACCTAATCCTATGAAACACACTTATGTATGACAACATTTGTGTAAAATATTTCATGAAGTAATAGCGCAAGAATGTAACACGTTACATAAAACGTGTGCCATTTCATATATCCTCCACTTCAAACACTTCAGATTGGCTAATAACGTGCAATTAGAAGAAAGTAATATAATGTGAGGTTGAGGAAAAAACAGAAAATCTCCATCCTGTCCCACCTATTTCTGCAGGGCGATGGAGAGGGACCGGTTAAGCTATTTAAGGTATAGAAGCAGCAAAAAACCCCACCTCTCTTGAACTTCTACTTCACATTCACATTAAAATTCACAGTAAGTTTTACCAACCTATATGTAACTCCATACAGTTTAAACCTGAGATGTTGGAAATCTTAATTACAGAGTACTAGCACGGCTCCTGTTACACTGTCTGTAGCACTATTCTAAGTCAGGATTTACAGTTACTGAGAAAGAAACTTGGATCACTTGTACAAAACGTGAAAATAAGTTAAAACAGGCTAAGCACACTATTTTTAAAAAAAGATAAAAAATACAATGATTAAATTCTTCAAATGACAGAATGAAATAGCCCCAGTGACACTGATCAGTATCAGAGGCTATCTTTTCAACATAGTATGTAACTGACGGATTCTGAAGATAGATATTCTTCGAACTGTACAAAAATGAGATTAAAAACCACAACTCTACTTACAAAGTAGTAAGAGCTTTTCTCCAGAAACAAAGGTCAATCTTTTCCAACCAAGTAATTCTGTTATCAGCAGTCTAAGATGATGTAGTTTTTGTCTTTGTAGCTGCCATGTTATAGCCACAACACCCTCAATGTTTTACCATGTTATGATCTTACTGGCTTTCTTACCAGCCCAGACTCCAGAAGGACTAAATAGCAAAGCCAATGGCAGTCCCTAAGCTGTATCAGCTGTGGAAATGCTTTAATTTGAGGGCTTTGTGTCATTTTTACAAATGAACAAAACAGAAAACGAAGTTAACTTTTAATAAAGTATAAAGCCAGACCATCTCTGTTGCCTTCCAGTTTTGCACCTGCAATTTCAATTAATCATCACCTGCAGCAGAAGGTAAGAAAAACTTGGCTGGTGGAAAACAGGTTTTCACCTCCGACTCACCTCTTCAATTAGAGTATTGATTTCAGGTGCTGCCTTATTTGCACGCCTTTTTAACTGCTTCTTTGCTTTGTTTACATCTTTTTCAACTCTCTTCCAGTCAACCTGTACATATCCACTATGACTAGCAATCTAGGAAAATAAAGGGTATTTAGTACAGTTGTAGTTAGCATTTAATGAGTCCAAACACAATGTCTTAGTGTCTACAAAGATTTTTTAAATATTGTTCCAACTACAGCAGGTACTCTGCTTCAAACAGTAACATTTTCCACAGTAACAACAGTTCAAATTAGAACAAGCAGTGGCAAAGTTCACTAGACTCTCTTGTTGCCAGTTCTCTCTAGTTATACAAACTTTAACTAACAATGTTTTTTCTTCAGCATTTACTGTAACTTTAATTGTACGAAAGGTGATTTCACAGGACAGCAATGAAAGAACTGTTTCGTTTCAGCTTCTTTCAGAACTGTGGAATTCTTACTTGTGATCAGCTATCTGGGGCTAATCAGACTCATCCCAAGAAATACTGAAAACTGTATTATTTTATCCTACATCATTTAAACTGTCCAACAAGAAAAAGTATTTGATGCAAGAGAAATCTCATACTTTCTACAAAACAAAGCCAGCAAGTAGGAAAAAAGCATGGCCTGCGAACAGCACAAGTTCTGTAACAGCAAAATGGATAACTTTTGAGGGATTGTTCATGCCAATTCACACTCAAACTCCCAAAATGCTTAACATCTATAACACTTTTCATACATTTAACCATCATCCCTTTGCCTTATTTCTCTTATGAATATTTGATCTGGGAACAAAGATAGATGTTCTGTTACTTGACCAACACTGACAGTCCCACCAATTTTCTTAAGCCGAGTTACAGAAGAAATACATGTTTAAATAAGAGCATACCTTAAGAAAAGTATCAAAATAAGGCAATTATGCTTGCTTTAGAGAACACCTAAGCACTCATTAATTGAAAAAAAAAAAGGGGGGGGATAAATTCAAATATTACTGCTTATTGTAACTACTAACACAGACATAGACCGCTAACTACAGATAAATGACTGTTATACAAAACACTCTTTATGAAGAGTAAGATGTCTCAGGCCCTCCTTCAGGTCACGTTTGGCAAATTCACGTGAAACTTATGCCACAGAGTTCTATGCAAATGGTACAATTGGTAAATACAAATCACACATAATGAACTTCTGTGGAATTCTAAATACTTCTATATATTTAATAATATACAAATAATAATCTTTTATAATAGAAATAATATATTTACTAATATATAAACATAAGATATATTTAATTATGCCATTTCTTAGGTTTGGCATAAAAAGGAATGTTTCACATTGCTTACAGGCACTGAATTTTGACTTTCACATAGTTTTTTCTACGTAATAACTGGAAGTAACTATCTTATTTTACAAACAGCCACAATACTTAAGCAATGTATTTCACCACAAATTAGAATTTCATGATCCTGAACAAAAATAAAATGAAACAAGTGTCAGACAGATTTTGGCTGAATTCAAAACAAAGCTCCTAAAAAAGTACATCAGTGCAAGAATACTAGAAATATGTACATCTTTCTCTACACAAATCAAAGAAAACAAAGAATCTAAAAGGGAAGACCTCATTATGAGTAATGAGTAACAAATGCTTAAGAGTAAAAATTTATATGGCAAGATGGGACAAAAGACTTTTAATTTTGTCAAAGACAAAATCTTTCAATATCAAATAGCTCAACAAACCCAGAACGTATGTGTGAGCTCCCTGTGCTCAACTGCTTGCACAGCACGCAGAATCCATGTATGCTTTTAAGGTATTTTCTGGTATTTAGATAGGTAGCAATTCCCATCACACTCAACCAGTTTCCAGAACTGATCTGACAAGTCTCCACTTCAATGTACAAAGAAAGATAAGGAGGCACTGAGAAATAATACAACACTTTTTGTAAGAGTGTTGTGGTTTAAGCCCAGTCGGTAACTCAGAACCACACAGGCACTGGTTCACTCCCCCTTTTCTTCCTCCCCCCACTCCCGGAAGAATGGGGAGGAGAATCAAAAGAATGTAACTCCCACGGGCTGAGAAAAGAACACTCCAGTAACTAAGGTATGACACAAACCACTGCTGCTACCACCAGTAATAGTAATGACAAGGGAAATAACAAGGGAAGAGAATACAACTGCTCATCACCCTGCCGACCAATACCCAGCCAGACCCAAGCAGCAGTCTAGCCCTTCCAGGTAACTACCTCCAGTTTATATACAGGGCATGAGGTGCTGCGGTATGGAGCATCCCTTTAGCTAGTTTAGATCAGGCGTCCTGTCTCTTTCTCCTCCCAGCTTCCCCTCCTCCCTGGCAGAGCATAGACTGAGAAAGTCCTTGATTGGAGTAATCATTACTTAGCAACAACTAAAACCACTGGTGTTATCAGCATTTTTCCCAGGCTGAAAGTCAAAAACACAGCACTGCGCCAGATACTAAGGAGAAATATGACTGCTACTGCTGAACCCAGGACAAAATGTTAAATGGTAAAGGCTGTATCTTCAGCCATCATCTGCTGTCAAACTACTCCAAAGGCAGAAAAACCATGCCCCTCCATTTCATGTCAAAACCTGCCAGAAATAAAAGACTAACTTTCCAACTACCATTTGCTTTGGCATTCCATTAAATGTTCCCTCAAAGTATGCACACATCAACTGCCTAATGGGATATTCAATGCAAAACTGAGTATAACTCTTTCTTAGGAGGTCCTCACCCTCAGAAGCACGTTGTTCTCTCCCCACTTGACTGAGAGACCACCTCATCACCATAGCATGGTACGAACAAACACCTGCACAAAACATAGCTAAGGATGTCTCAAGAGTTTATTTGGTTTCTTTTCTTTCTTTTTTTTTTTTTTTTGGGGGGGGGGGCAGGTGAGGAAGGGGTTTGGTTTGGTTCCCCCCCCCCCCAAAGATTTACTTTTCATAAGTTAGAAAATAATTCAAGGAAGAACTGAATTCACCAATGGCATATCAATGGGATGAGGCAAAATATATTATGAAAGCAGAAATAACCAAACAAAAATATTAATTTATGGTTAACTGCCAACACACAATATGAAAACCTGCAATTTGCATGTTGACTGCAGAACAAAAAGCAATGAAACCATTATTAAAAATAAAGAAGTTTAAAACCACAGGGAGAACAGGCACTCGTTAATAACAATTGTTTTTAGCTAATGAATTATAGCAGAACCATATGAGCTCATACTTCGTTACTCTTTGGGATTTCACCAAACTGTGCTCTATGAAGTAAAAGTTATACAAGGAAAATCCCTCACTTCTTATGAGGAATTAATTACGATTTCCTCAATGTAGCGCGTGGCCACTGGTCTTACACCAACACGCCTGAAGAGCTACATCTATTTCAATAAAAAACAACAGTTAACTGATCAAATAAGCTGATGAAATATCCAGCTCAAAGACAGAAGATGTGATAACTAATCTTAATTTTTAAAAACTATGCAAATTCGTAATGCCATTTTTTTTCTCTTCCTCAGACTACTTTTCAGTTCATCTGTATTAAGACTGAAAAACTTTATACCACTTACAAAAATCGGAAAAAAATCTTTTTTCCTTCAGGTACAAACTGACACTCCAGAAATGCATTGCTTTCAGTTTCCTACTACATTTCTTGAGATGAAGTCATCACATGTTGAAGAAAAAATGCCTTTTTTTTTTTTGAGAACTAAAATGTTTCACTGAATAGGCTGTAGCTGAGAATCTTCCCTTCTGTAGTTCTTTAGCGCCTAATTACAATGTCAATATTGCAATCACCAGTTGAAATGGAATCTGCGACTTCAGAGAAATTTACAGATAAAAAACTTTTTAGTCATGTGCTGAAACGCTCCCCTGCCCACTCAGAGGAAATGCTGAACATGTATTCATAGGGAAATTAAAATCACGATGTGTGATCTTTAAATGAAAAAATTAGAGACTACAGAAATGTAATTACACTACAGAATTTATGACTCAGCCTTAAAATGCAGAACGGTTTGAATCAAAAAGAAAGACCAAGGCATTTACTTCATTTCTTTCCAACAGAATCTGATCTTACTTAATTAAAGACATAGACAACTCAATCAAAATATGCAACTCATTTTTCCTCTTGAATAATATTCCTTTTCAGATACACCGTAAATGAGATGGGCTAAGAAATCAGGCACACAAACACATGGCAAATCTATTTTGTGTACAGAAAAGCTCCCCAAACTTTACAGCTCAACAAGCGAAAATATTGCACAAATAATGTGTTTTATGCAATTTTCTTTTTTATAGGCCTTAGTTTTAACCTTCTAGTTTCCTGTAGTCAGAAGTACTAACGAAGGCACCTGCAGATAACATTCTGCCTGCTACCCCTGGATGCCAGGCCTCTGTTCCATAGGCTCTTCAGTCGTATTTACATGAGAATCACCATGAAAATAATTAAGACCAGTGGCTTACAAAATGGTAAGAGTGATTCAGATCTTCAAGTCAACTAGATGAAAAGGATGATGAGTACTTCAAGATCCACCGCATATATATGTGTATTATATTTACTATATAAATATATATAAAGATTTCCTTCTTCCCTCATGACCCAGAAATACACATCATAAGCTAAAAAAAGTCCAGAGTTCTCCATCACATTGATTCATTTGCTGGCATAGCATGTTTCGCCAAAAAATTTTTATCTGGATAAGTCTAAACCATTTCAGATTCAACACTCTTGTAAAATTCATCCCTATGTTTAGGTACAAGCCAAATAACCAGTGATTTCCAGGAGATTTAAAAAGGTCATCAGTGCACAATGGTGAAGTAGAATTAATGCTAATACTATAAAACTTCATATCAAGACTATTTTTCCTTGACTTTTTACATTGCTGTTGATGCTTGCTTTTGTGTAATTCAAAATAAAATACATTTTATATTTGTTTAAAACAACTTAAACCAAAAGGTTCTCAAGTAGAATGCTGCAGTTCAGTTATATGTTTAGCATGCAGTTTTAAAAAACCAAACCAGTAGAAAACGCCATCGTGAATGAAGTTAAAGAGTTCTTCAAACACCTGTGACACCTAGGTGCATTGCATAGCTGCAACCAGAGGTAATACCCAAGCCTTCCTCATCAACGGTTGACTGCAAGAGCCATTACAATCAAAGGAGTAACTAAAAGTGGGATATGCCTTTCAGAAATCCTCCAGGGTGATGTTGGAAAGAATTACTACATATCTTTTAACATCCTGTCTCAAAAAATCTGTGTGTTATTGAACCTAAGCAGGCACCAGTTTATTTCCTCTAGAATTATCTGAGGAAAAAGGACAGGCTTACAGGTATTAAGACATGAAAAATGCCAGTAAAAAACATTAACAATTACTTGGCATCTTACAGAAGGATAAATGAAATTCTCCTTCACTTAAAGTTTCATCATCTAATTTGCAGCTTTTTTTGGAAATATGTCCTGCCTTAACCACAGTATCTGATGAAAAATGCAAATGGTCATGCCAGACAACATCATTAAAGAGTTCTGGTCTTGAAACATAATTGAACAGAGGAATGCAATGAAGCTATCAGAAAACAGCAAAGCTTCAGAGGGTCAACACATATAACTAGTAAATACAGCATGGGGAGAAAGGGAAAAACAGGGCTTCATACAGGACCAGAGCAAGCCTTCCAAGCAACTGCAAAAAAACCCTACTCCTTCTAAAGCACCAATAAAATTGTCATATCTATTTAAAATAAACACAGCTTAAATTACTTGATCTCCCATAGGTTTACAGGCAGTCCCTTTAATCTGGCAATACTGAATCACACACAGCATCTCAGTTTCTGCACAGAGGTTTCCTTTGGCTTACTGCAAACTATTTTACAGAATAGATTAGGTTCTGATTTACCACTGATTTTTCACAAATGTCTCGTTTGTAAACAATATTCCAGCTGAAATAGAAGGTTTTGAATGATAAGACTAAAAAGATCAAGTAGATAAGAAGCCTACCTAATTAAATTTTGCCCAACAGCTGTGTTTTTCCTATTGTTTAGTAAATAATATTTGCCAACTTACAAAGCATGAAATACTACATACTTGAAGCAGAAGAAAGCCACCACCTACTGCAGTTGCTGCAAGCTTTCCAACTTTCTGGAACAAAAATCCCGCACACCTTAGGAGAACAAAACAGAAAAAAAAAAAACAACCAGTCCAATGAAGCTGTCTGCTGAACAATGCCATACTCCAATATTACCAACTACAAAAATTACTATTTTGATATTTAAAAAAGCAAATATATCACTTCACATCTCTAAATTTCAAAATCAGAATATTTAATAAAAACAAGTTTTATTAATAATGTCTAACACAAGACAATGTCAGTAATGGTTGCTAGTTCAGGGCTGTCTTAGGGCCCCTTTAAAGTAAGCTTGAGATCTCTGGACCTTCTCTTTACACAGAAGCTATATGCTGCTATTAAACATAGTGTGTTATTAAACCACAATGTAAAAATATGAAAGTGTCATTATAACTGTTTCCAAATGAAAGATAAATATATTATACCATCATTTATATTAACTACACAACCCATAACTTAAATATCTTAGGTAAAAAGAAGTTACAACCCTTCCACAAGAGTTAAAATCAGCGAGGGCCCTCTACTGGGACATGACCTTAGTCTATTTTTAATGGATCAAGACAAGAAGAAAATTAATTATCTTGTTCGCAGTCTCCAAACACTTCCACATCAAATAGAGAACAGCACAGACATCAATATCATGGAATAGTTTGGGCAGGAAAGGACTTCTGGAGGTCATCTAGTCCAGCTGCCTTCCCAAAACTAGGCCAGCTGCAAAGTCTGATCTAACCTCCAAACTAAATCAGGCTGGTCAGGATTCCTCATTGAACTCGGGAAAGTGATGAACGTTTTCAAGGATGATGGTTCCATGACTTCTATAGACAACTCTGCTAGCATCTGACCCATGCCCTGCACCAGGCCACACAAAGAGGGGAATGTTTTTCCCCCTACATATGCATAGTGAATTCGTATTTATATACATGAATACACACAGAGGTACATGCATCTACAAATGCTGAAATATATAGATTCCAGATCCTTCAATAAGCCAGTTTTTATGGATTCCCTAGAAGCTTCAGAGTTTATGTATACACATCTAACTTAAGCAATAATTTTAAGGCAAGAAGCAAAAAAAAAACCCAACAACAACAACAAAAAAACCAGCCTGAAAGCTAAAGCTACATGCCTCAAAGCTGTACTGAGCCTGGCCACGAAAGTTTAATTTTTAGTTTCATCTTCCAAATTTTCCATCATTGTGGTCTAAAAGCAAGCATGCTCCCATAATGTTGCTTTTCACCAAACTTGTTTTTTTAGAGTGCTAGAATAGACCAATACCATTCAAATACCTTTGACAAATAACAAATACCTTGACGCAGCTGCTAAGGCTGTGACCACAATTCCCAGTTTAAGTTCTCATCTTTACTGTCTGGCTTTCGCCATGAGTTATTTTAGCATAACTATCCTGTGGTATCTCTCTTCAGTTAAATGAGAGCAGCAGACTGTTAATTTGTTCAAAATGGCTCCAGCTGAATTTAGAGAGGAAAAGAAAAGACTATGGAATGGGGCCTTTAAACAAACTATATTCACCCACACTTTTTTTCTTTTTTTCCTTAGTTTTTCAGCTATATGTCTTAGCCATAATATCATAATGAGGTTTCTAAACCTATACTAGTAATGAAATAAGCTTTTTCATACAAGCAAAAGCTAAATGCAGTAATTTTCCATTTATTTCTTGTACTTTCAGAGCTTTGACACTTCCCCAAATCCCTTTCACAGTAACTGGTAGGCACTCCCTCAGATAACTGGCATTTTACCAATACTACAAAAACACTTTAGAATGATGAGTCAGAGTAACCAGTTAAGAAATTGTTCACACATGAATAATCTTGATCAATGATAAAGGAAATCCCAGTAGAGAAGATAAATATACATATGCTTCAAATAGCCTTGGAAAGGATCTTCTAACACAGTAAGAAGTCTGGGACAGTTATGAAAAGCAATGCTGCCTTACCAGCCAGTCACACCGCCCATGACAATCTGGGTAGCTACAGAGTATTTTTCTACAATTGGTCCTGAATTCCGGCCAAACACACGATTCCACCAATGGTGACGCCGCGCATACTCTGTTAAATCCAACACTTCATAGGAATCATCATCACTGTCACATTCTTAAAGAAAAAAAGAAAAAAGTTATTTTTCTCAGTTACAGAGTAAATTAACAAACTATGTAAAGCCCCCAAACATCAACAGAACTGGTTTTGCTATTAAGTGTTCAAAGGTGAAAAGTTGAACAGGAATCTCCTCCTTAAGTACAGGAGCTAAAAGGCATCAGTAAAACTACCAGGTAGCCTGTTCAAGGTTAAAAAAAGGAACTCTTCCTCTCCTCTCCTTTAACCCCCACCCTCCAGAAGCCCTGGTTCACCTGTGGAACAGCTTACTGCAGAATGCTGTAGATACCAAAAGCTGATAGACTCCAAATAACAACAGAAAATGTTAAAGGAGGGGAAAAAAAAAGGGGAAAGGTCCAGCAAGGGCTGTCAGACACAAAAGGCAAATGCCACAGTTAATGAAGTCCTAGGCTGAAAATCATTGAAAACATTCTGAGAAGGTATCAGTACATGCTTACCCTGCATTTCTTAGCTAATCCATGGTTTAGTGTGTGGTGTTCCGGCCTATGGCAGGGGGGTTGGAATTAGATGATCTTAAGGTCCTTTCCAGCCCTAACTATTCTAGGATTCTATCCTGCAGCTGATGGCCTTCAGGCACAGAATGCGGGGCTTTCATCTCACCTACTGCAACTGCTTTGATGATCTTTAGCAATATGAAACATGTCTAACTTAAGAGAAAGTACACACATCTCTTCTGGCTAGACTTAAACCTTGAGACACTGAAAACTTCTGGCTAGTATTTTTCTCAGAGGGCCAAACCTTAGCATACACTAATAAGCCAAAACCAGTCTGTTTTGTTCCTTTTCCATAATAAGCGAAATAGATGAAGCTGGGACTTCTACTGAGTTCCATATATTAAGTACAATTCTGTCAACATTTTCAAAACAGGCATCCTAAAACTTCAAATTAAGAGATTCAAAACACCAGGGGTACTCAAACATCAAATGGAAGATATAGTTTTAAATTGCTGGATGGAAAATGTATTAAATCACAGTTCTATGGTTATGCATGCATGAACTAAAGTCCATGTTGCTTAAACATACATAAGGTGGAATACAAGTTTGGCAATGATGCTTGGACACTTCACAGAGGAAGACAAATTATTGCCTACAATTATAAAGTAAGACTGTAGACATAAACATTATTTCAGCACCTAAGCATCCTTGAGTACTAGACCATAAAAAGCAACTCCCAGAATGCTAAAAAGCTGTTACTGAGTGTTCTTTCTTTCCAACTTACAGGTAATGACAGCAAACTCTTTAACTCCTTTGAACAGAGAACATAAAAACAACTGCCACAGACTGTTAGTTAATGGTGCCACTAAATTAATACTATTCGACTCAAAACTCAAGTATAACGTGTTGTGTGGAAAAAGATTTATATTACATATTAGAAAGAAATTCTTCACTATGAGGGTGCTGCGACACTGAAACAGATTCCCCAGAGAAGCTGTGGCTCCCCATCTCTAGCAGTATTCAAGGCCAGGCTGGATGGGGCTTTGAGCAACCTGGTCTAGTGGAAAGCGTCCCTGCCTATGGCAGGGAAGCTTGGAACTGGATGACCTAAACCATTCCGTCACTCACATAACTCTCAACTGACGGAAAACACCTCGTTCCTCAAAAGAGAGTATTATGCACATTCTCCAAGCAGACGAAGCTGTGCCTGCGCAGAGCGGAGTTAGAAGAAAAGGCCATACCAAATACACCTAAAGAGCTGCACGTTAGTAGCCGAGGAGCTGACAAGAGGCCACGGACACCGCTCCGAGGCACCCTAGCGGGCCCCGCAGGCCCCGTTCCGCAGCCTCCGGGATCCCCGGCGGGGTTCCCGCGAAGCCCGGGAGGGGTCTGAGGAGGCTAAAGGGGGAGACACGGACACGGAGCCACCGGTACCGATGCAGCCGCCACTCGATCAGGGCCGGGGACGAATCAACGGCGAGGCGCCAAACGCGGCCTCCCCCACCGGCAGCAGGAGGGACGTACGGGGGAGGAGCAGAGCCCGGGCCATCCCTCCCCCGCCCCCGCGGGCCGGCACCGGCAGGGGACCGGGCTGCCCCCTTCTCCTGCCCCTCTTTCCCGTAAGGGGACGGGACGGGATGCGTCACTGCGGACGCGGCCGAGCCCATGGGGAGCTCACTGACCTGCGGCGGAGCGGGACCTCCGCGCCGCCATGTTGGCAGGTGCTGCCAGGGGAGCCGGGCCCGGCGCCGCCTCGCTCCGCCCCCAACAGCCACTCTGCGCTACCGGCGGATGCGCAGCCGCACGCTCAGCCCGCGCGGCGGAGACCCCGCCCCCTCTGCGGCGCGGGGACGCAGAGCGCCGGCGCCCGCCGCTCCTCCCCTGCGTCCTCCTCCCCCGGCGAGCGCGCGGGGCGCGCTCCGGGACTCCCCCGCGAGGCGGCGGTGATGTCACAGGCAGCGCGGACCCCCTCCCCGGTGCCGCGGGGGACTGTGGGAGCTGTAGTTCTCGGGGCGGCGGAGAGGGAAGGGGGCGGCCATTTTGGCGGGGGGCGTATTGCCGCCCTCCCCTCACGGGCTCGGTGACTCTGCGGTCAGCGTCTTAGCGGCCGGCGGCCGTCCCCTTGGCTCTGGGGGGTTGCAGGCCCGAGGCGTGCGTGGCTTACCCAGTCACTGTGGCAGTGGTGGCCCTGGGGCTTCTTGCATGTGCGGTAGAAGACTTCATCACCCTGGTGATGTGTATAAGGTCCTCAAACAGGCTCAGAGTAACTCGTGCTGTGGATGAGAAGTTAAGGGGTGCCATGGCTGGACAACGAACTGCATGCCACTGTAGTATACCACACATGGTGAGGACACTGAAAAACAAGCATCGCATTGCCATAGGTATTCCATGTCCCGTAAAAACTAATAACCAGAAAAAACAGAAGTGTGAGGCCCCTCAAAGAACCAGGTTAATGTAAATGTGAACTGTGCAACATTTAAAAAGATGAAATTTGGAATTGCTCAACCCTGGTTTACTCCTTCCCTCAATGCCACAGTTGGGTTTTGGTAGGTTAAGAGCCACGCAGTTGTATTTTGCAGCTTTTATTTTGTTTTTATTGTGTGCAGCTCCATACAGCCTTTGTAGCCATAGTGTAGAGGTAACTGACACAGTAAGTACTGCTTCAGAAATGTGGCAACACAAACATCAAGAAAGACAGTTCAATTATCATAAATAATAAAAGAAAATTGGAAATGGATTGTTTTAACATGTTTAAAATCTGTCATTTGAACTCTCCTGCTGCAAGTACACAAGACAGGCAATCATACTGAAAAAATCCTACTTTTTCCCATGTCATAAAGCTGTTTTTATGGAGTGAGATGTATCTTGCTACATGCGAACTACGCATTTAGGATTCTAATTAAGCCCTTAATCACACCAATCTTAACAGACATGCCAAACAAAATATGTTCTACATGAAGGTATTTCTTAAATCAGCTCTGAGACTGAAGTTAGTCTATAAAATTTGAAGCTAGCATATAAAATAGTGACTTGATAATTGACTGATTTTTATTACAAACATTTGCAGGTGATAGCATGCCAGAAAAAAACTTCATAATATATTATTTTTCTTAAGATTTTCAATGAATTGAGCATACATTTGTTTCTTACAACTTGTTTTGACTGAACACCTAACATCTCTGAACTTTTCATGTTTAAGCATAAATGATTATTTCTTTTCATTCATTTCCCAACCAATAACGAAAAGCTCATTGACTTTTATTGCTAAATGAATTACAATCGTTTTTCTTGCACTAGCAGTTCGTTAAAAAAAAAAATAAAGAGTTTGGAGTGTGTTACACAGTTCTTACAATGAGCAGTGGAAGGAAGCACACTAGCAGAACTATTAACAGCTGCTTTGCTGGCTTCCTTCACGATGCCAACGCTGACCAAAGGCAGCCCAGCTAACTCATCACTGGTATCTCTAGAAAAGGTTCCTTTTATCTAGATATTTTGGGTCTTCCTGATTGTTGTCAGTCTGGGTTTACACCTGAGCATACACATGCGCAACACTGGGTTGCTGTACTCTGAAGCGGGTTGCATGGCTGGCTTTCAGCATCTCCATTTCTTTCTCTTGGGGAGATCCCAGAACGTAATTTTTTACTTCTGTTTAGTCTTTTGCTTCAGCAGCCTTTCATTTCTTCCATTCATTGTGTAGGTGAGGCTGTAGAGAGAGAATACAGAGAAAGGATTTTCTGGATTGTCAATATAGCCACCTGGTCTCACATTATCTCAGTCAGGGCTTTGAAATTTCTTATCCTCTGCCTGACAGAGACAGTTTTAAGTCTGTGCAAAATTTCCAAGTCAGATGCCAGTAAGGTAAGGGAAGCAGCTAGAAAGTTGTGCTTGGATTGCATGAGCCTGCTGGCTGAGATATTTTCTACTTTCCGTTGCCCAAATTCTTAATATTTGGTTTCGCTATTTTTAACTGATCATGCATCAGCACTTCTCAGATTACTTTCCTCATGTCTGTACAGGCAATTACATTACTTTCCCTTCAGAATGGAGAGCTACCATCAATACTTTTTGACAATTAATATTAGAAACTGCATTATGTTCTACATGCAACTTCTGTTTGCATCAACTGAGAGATTAAGACTAGAAAATGGTGGTGTGCTTGTTGAATTGAGTTTGTCTTAAAATATGTAGGTGCGCACTGACAAGGTGCTGGGTACTGAATTTGGTCCGAAGTTCAAGTGTTGTCTTGTGACCCATCTGTTAGGTTGTTTCTGCATCTCACATGCAATTGTCAGTCCAACTTCAAACTTAATACCACTGTCTTGAGGTCCCTTTGATCTTGGAGCTCACTCTTCCTTAGTGGTACAAATGGCCATGTCTGCACCCTTCTCCCAGACATACCCCATGGTGCTGTACCCTCAGGATACCCACACACCTCACCAAGTGCATTCACACATCACCTGGTCCACAAGCCTTTACAGCATTTTTGACAAGACTGGCCTTGCACTTGTTTTGGATCCCACCTGGGTGTACTATGCAAATACACCAGGCAGCCTTGCCTCCTTTTGCACCCTGCTTGCAGAGTCAAGGCAGCGTGACAAGCTGAAAAGAAGGATTTGGGGAAAAAGCCAGAGAAAGACCTTTTGGCAGGTTGTGGGACCCTGGTGTCTCTCTTCTGAGATCAGGATGCACCCACTTCCTAACATAAAAGATATTTCCTAACAGAGTACCAATTGTGTGCAATGCAGTAGGTCTCTAGCAACCACAGCCGTTGTAGTTAGTCCAGCCACCTCTTCAGCTGCCTCTGGGAGGCTGTTAAGGTGCCTTACAACTGCATGGGGTCTGCAAACTCTGCCTATGGGATTAGCTCGATGCCAGCATAGAAAATGCCATCAGGATTGCTTTCTTCCTGCAAACTTCACAACCTGTGCAGAGACAGCAAACTTAGGGGCTCCAGAGATCCAGACTATCTTGGAGAGCTTTTGACCAGCTCCTCTGGTATAATGGGTAGAGAATCCTCCAAACCCATTCAAACTAAGTGCACGTTAGTGCCTTGATTAAGCTATCCACGGGGACAAATTTTCCAAGGAAAGGTAAGCAATTTAAACTGAGGCCATGTTTTTGCATCATTCTTAAAGGCTCTTTAGAAACAAAATGACTGCACAGAAAGATTGCTGTCTTCACTCTGTAAGCCCTAGCTACAAGTTCAGACCATGCATCCACCATCTGACCACGAACCTGTGACAAGCAAGTCCACTGCTACGGCTTGCAAGAGAATGTACATGGCATACTTACCCTACAAATACTAAAATAATCCATCTTGATAAGGAATCTAAAAAAGCAAAAAGCAGCAGAGAGCCCCCTAAACTTCAAACGCCTGCGTGACTCCAATAGTAACAGCTCCTTTGTGCTGCTGACCAGATTTCCAAGCTGGGACACACATGCTTGCGTTTTTAACTGTCTTGTGTGGTTAATTATAAAACCTAAAGGCAACATACACTGCAAGCCATCTACACTAGGTCATATATGAGTGAAAGTTACATTATCAGGAGATTAAACCTAGAAAGTACAGTTTGAATAACCTGGCGATAAACATATTGGATGTAGTGGATGATTGCTTTTCAAAAACTGGACTGGATATGCCATTATTCAAAGCTCAATAGGCCAGGAAAATGGTAGAGAAAAGTCTTCTCAGGCACAAGAAGGGATTTATTAGTTTCCTGGGTTAGCTAACACGAGTTTAAATGGTCCCTTGCCAGGAGGATTAAACTAATAGTTACAAAAAGAAAAACGTTACATTTAGTGTGCCCTGAGAGGTTTTTAAACAGGTAAGAACCAAAGACTTTACCCAAGCAAGATGCACTGGATCCACAGCACCTGCATGTTACTTGCAAAAGAAAACCAATGGTTAGTGTCAGGACATATTCCCATGACCCTAGCCTGGAAAAGTATGGAAATAAAATATTAAGGGAGGAGATTGATCTTTCCTCTTCAATTTTATTTACAACATTGTTAATAATGCAAGCTGATTATCCATTAGTCTTTTGATCTCACCTCTGATCTGTTGTTAGACTTGGAGTGCAGCACAGAGCTTTGGCCATGACCTCATGCTATTATATAAATCCCATCAAGGTGTTTGGATGGTCTGTATGCCATGCATGGGGCAAGCACTGAGAAGGGAGCTAGGCTTTGCGGTAGTACGCGTCTGGTGAAGTTGAGCTCATTATTGTTTTAGGATCTCTCCAGGAGGTAGCTAATACTTAAGCAGCGGGAGCAGACTGCAGAAGGAGATGACTACTGTGACTCACAAAGGTTAATCTTGCACAGTCAAAATGCTTAATAAAGACTGGAGCGTTGAGCTAAATCTGAGGCTTCTTGTGATTACCTAGGCAAATGAAGGGTGGGGAGGGGAACTGAGAGTCTTAAAAAAGCAGAAAGTGTTTCAAGGCACTGGAAGGTTCTCTTTCGTGTGATGGGTCTCAATGAGATGCAGCTCTTCTCATATTCTTGTTAAAAAACTTTTCTCATGTTTATGCAAATTGGCTTTTGAGGGTTTTGTGTGTTTTTAAGGGTTCTGCAAAGTTTGTGTTCTTAAGTTGTAGTCTTATTGTGAGTAAAAAGAAAAGAAAAGCTTTTTAGCTTTTTGGAGGTGATCTTCTGTCTACTGTATATGCATAGTATAAAATTTCAGAGAAGAGCACTGATTGTAGTAATGTATTATTTTACAGAAAGTATTTAAACAGCTCTTAGCCATGATGATCAGTATTGTAACTTATTTTAAGAGACAAATACCCAATTCCCTTGTTATATCTTGTAGATATTCTGGAGTTCCCTGCCACTGTCACTCAGACAAGCCTCAAGTACTCGGACAAAGTAATGGAGAGAGTGAGAACATGGACTGACAGAGGACCTTCTGGCAGTCTGTCTTGCAAAGGAAGTGTAAGTAATTACTTTTTTTAGAGAAGCTATGAGGATCAATCAATCATACATACCACTTCCACAGTTAACAGATGCTCCTATTAGGTTTCTGTAGTGCAGGTGCACATAAACAAGTCAGAGAAGAATAAAACTTTTGCACAGCGTTTTACAAAGCTAACAGCAATGGGATAATAACTGGGCAGGGCAGATTTAGAAACAGCCCACACTGAAAAAGCTGAGGACCATGCAGAAATGCCTGAAGAAGTGCCCAATGCTCCAAAGAGCCCAAAGAATTTCAGGCTTTTCTGTCTGTGAAGCCCCGTGCTAAGAAAAGGTTAAAAATGCTAAACTGAACGGAAATGTAGTAATAATGTTTTTCATTTGCTTGCAAGAAATGAAAAACAATACAGAACTGTAATGAGTAAACACTAGAGAGTATACAAAGAGAAAAGATAATTCATGTGAGTCATCGCTGCTGGCAAGGAAAAGCCTTCAGTCAGATACTGCTCTACTCATTGTAGGTAGCATTGACTGAAACACCTGGCTGCTCTCAGCTCACCTCAAGCTCATGAAGAGCCCTCCTACAGGTCCTCTGCTTCTGAGTTTTAGCTGAAATAAAACTAAATACATTTCCCCCCAGATAACTGAAAACATGCCAGCAAAGTCAAACATGAGACTCCCAGAGCACAGGGCTGCTGCCAACTGCCCTGCTCCCTGTGGCTGTATCCCCTTCCTAGATGCAGATCTCAAAATAACATTTCTCTGGCCAAAGGACTGGCTTATGTGGGCGGCCCTTAGATTAGAACTGGATTTGTTTTTCAAGGGTAGTTTTCCTTCAAAGACTGAGGCCCCTGGCAACAAGGAAGACAGACCTACAAGTGAGAGAGGCATTCCTTGTTGCACTTGTATGGAGGAATGGTACTTCATCACCAGAACTTTTTCCTAACTTCACAACAGCAATGTCAAATAAAATTTAATTTCTTTATAGCAAAGTCTTGAGAAATTCCCCAAAGGATCAGACTGTTGTTTGGTTACCTGTTAAAGCTCAATAATAAGACATTAGACTATATCACAGCATGGTTTCCAGTAGCACTGTTGACTTTTCCAGTTTTTAAATACTCAAATCTTGATTTCTGATAAAACAGTAACAGAGTTTGACAAAAATTGAAAGCAGCCATTGCCTCTGATGAAACTGTTCACAGACAGGTAACATTCACCTTTTCCTCTGGTTTTCATTAACATTTGTTTCTGTGGAAATATTCCACCCACCCTGACTCATCACCACTGATCATCTCCAGCATTTATGGTCTCTCCAAGGACTTGACAATGATTTTTGCAGGGAGCTAAACTCCCCTAAGGAAGACCAAGCACTACTATGCAGAGCTTGCAGCACATGGCAGGACAGAGGCGGTGCCATCTGTTGAAGCTGTTTGGGACATAATTCTGAGCTAAACATCTGTAGGATCAGCAGTCCTGAGTCTGAACCTGAAAAGGTATGAGTAGGGATTAGAGGAGGAAACCCAGCTTCTCTTTTTCTTGTTGACTCTGCATTGACAATGAGCAAGACACTCTGGCTCTATCTACAGAAGTTTCTGTTGTTGTATATTTTCTGATGCTGCTACCAGTCCTACAGGCTGCAGCAACTGTGAGAGTGTGGTCGGAAGGGCTCTGGTTCAGCCGTCAGTGTTTTAATGCTGTTCTCATTCAGTCTCATCTAGAGTTACTCAGAGGAGGAGGAGTAGTGTGGAAGATCTGCTTGGTCCGCTTTCCAGCTGGGATCAAAACTAGCATGTAGAGTTTTCTAGTCTATTCTTACAGCCACAAAACACATACTCGGAAAAGGGTAGGCAAAACCAACATGCAGGCAGGATTGCTTCTTGGATGAATATACTTATGTTTCCCTTTTAACTTACTGTTTCATACTGAAGGCACTCTCTGGGTATTTGTCAGATGGCAAACCCCATTTGTGGAGCTTGTTTGCTCCCTTTTTCTTGTGCACTGAGGTTTGGCTGAAGCTGTCACAGGGAGTTGTGTGGAAGGTGCACTGGCTGCTGCTGGCAGCCAGTGTGTTCCTCAGTGCTCAGCCCCAGGGTGCCATACGTGTGCTGCATGGACATAGGTCATGCAGGGGAACTGGGCTGTATGTTGCCTGGCAGAGGAAGAGGTTTTGGAGATTCAGCTGCTGGGCACCGTGTCCAGCATAGGCATGAAAAGGGACAGTAAGCAGAGACAGACGTGATCCAAGGAAGGATAGTCCTTCCAGGTTCTGGAAAAAGCTGAATAATACCTAAAGGTGCAAAAAAGTGGGGAGAAAATTGAAGTTCTGAAAATGTAGAGGCCTTATGTATGTGTGTATGCATGTACAATTCTGTAAGTTATATAAGGTAAGATTAGGAGGGTCCGTTTACCTCAACTTCCACATTTCTAAAGATGTGGATGCTTTCAGGACTGCCCCAGGACCAGCCTCCTGGAAAGTGTGGATGCTTATGTTGCCAGGATATTTTGTGCATTGGCGTTAAGCTCCCAAGGCCTCGACAGGTGTGCCCTCGGACTCCTCTTCTCTGAAGGGATACCAACTCATCAGTACGTACCACAGAACTACGCCAAGCTGGCTGGAAACACAGAAAGCTGACAGGGGTCTGCATCTCAAAATAGTTAACACCCATGTACTCACCACTGCAGCAGCATCTACCAGAGGGAAGTACAGCAGGGATGCCCATTACCCACCAGCTTTTGTCCAGCAGGGACTTCACCCTGGAATTACCAGGAGGGTGGTGAAACCAGGCAGGACTGTTCTGATAATGATCAACAGTGTACATGTACTTTATCTCTTTCTTCCTTATTCATGACATGTCAACACAGTTAAAAAGTAAACTAGTGAGCAGATCAAAAAGCTGGGCATTGGCAGATCAATATTTTTGAAATGCAACTTCACAGCATATTATCTACAAATTTTGCTTTACAGTGTTTGGTGGCATTTATGTTTTTGCATATTTGTATTTTGTATATCTTATGTGTATTCTATACCCCATAGGCAGTTCCTGAATTCGATTTAGATACTTATTTTTTCTCCTGATTGATCAGGACCAGTAAGTAATCTTCAGAAAATTTGTTTGTTCGGTTTGTTCCTGTCTTCTTCCTAAATCTGTTTGATGAGTGGGTGATTTGTTTGTGCTGTTGTTACAAAAACCATATGTTGATGTAGTCTTATGGAGGAGTGTTTTATTATTTTAAGAGTTCGGCTAAGGATGTTTCCAAAGGAGTCATAATTGCTCTTCTAAGTACAAAGGCTGAACAATGACTGGCTTACAAATAATGCCAAAAATCTGTTCAGCTCAGTCTAATTATTTCAAAGACTAAAATCTGTTTCCCAGAAATGTCTTCTTTCCACAGTCTGAACTTTTTAACATACTAAGGAAGTTCTGTTTACTCAAGTTCTCTATGGGTTTATAGTCCCAGTGCCGGGAACAAGGGAAAGTATCCACTCTTTCACGTATATGTCAATGTGTGCAAAAACTTGAAGGCTGCCCATGTCTTCATGTGAAATGCATTGTGCCACAGTATAACTGAGGACAGATCCTGCAAGGATTTGGGGCATAAGTAGGTTTCTTGGGTAAGCAGGCTGAGGAAAGCATCACACATGGCTGAATATCTTCGTGGGGTGCACAGGAACCAGATCAGTGCTTTTTGTGTAGCATACTTGTGACCTCCATGAATAAAGGAGCCAGCACAGTTTGAAGCAGACGAGGATTTTCACTTGTCAGCCATTTAGCTCCTATCCGTTAGGATAGTAGGACCAAACTCCTAGCTGCCAACCCAGTGGAACACCTACTTTACAACACTGGGTGAAAACAGTTGGGGGTAAGTCTAGTGCTTTTTCTCTGCTGACATGAGCTAAGACCCCATGCAGACTACCGGTGCTGGGGCGCATTGGTTGTCCTTTCCATGGCCATGGTCAAAACTGGAGGGAATTTTTTGCCAAGGGACTGGTGGCTGTACTGATGCTGGCTGGTCAGCATTCCTGGAAATACTTCTTGAGGCTGTTGGCATCACAGGTGAGCAAGAGATAGCTGCTGAAGACTAGGGTTTGATATAAATCATAGAATCACAGAATAGTGTGGGTTGGAAGGGACCTTCAAAGGTCATCTCGTCCAACTCCCCTGCAGTGAGCAGGGACATCTTGAACTAGATTAGGTTGCCCAGAACCACATCCAGCCTGGCCTTGAATGTCTCCATCTGTGAGCATCTACCACCTCTGTGGGCAGCCTTGATGATACCAATTTACTCCGTAACTATGAGACACTCATTGAATATGGGGGACTACATGCAGTATAAGGATGTGTGATGAGCCTAATAGTGGCAAGATTGCTCCCTATATTGTTTGGTCTCTAAGGGACTTGGTAAATACTAAACTGGCAAACTGAGAATTGCTGAAAATGCCTCAGTGCCCAGTAAAAGATATGGTAGAAATTCAACTATTTATTTTACATACAAAGTACTAGATAGGGACTATTACTCAGTGCTGCAGAAGTAAAGAAAATGAAAAGAGGAAAACAGCTGTGCAGCTGGCCAAGACCTTGAAAAGGACAGACTCTTCACAATCATAATCAGAAAAAAAACCAGTTTCAAACCTCCCTGCTGCAAAGCCTCCTACACAACCCTTGCAGAGAGCCTTTGAGAGGAGAACTTTAAACAAAGGAGTGCAATAACATGGCAACATTTTGTGAGCCGCAATGTGGAAAATAAATGGCACACATTTATAGGTGTATGTCAGGCCAAAATAAGTTTCAGATGAAGCTGCTTTGTTGTGGGTTGTGATAAGAAATGAATAGAAGGGGGAAAGTAGAAAATACCAATTCTGCAGCAAGAGACAATGTGTCAAACTAAGTGTCACACTAATGGACTTTGAAAACAAATGCATATATAGAGCTTAAATTTTATATAAACTATGCATATATTATATAAATGCCATTAGGCTATAGACATTACCTGAAATACATATACATACGTTTTGTTTGTCTGTGTATATAGAAATATATATATATATAGTGTAAACTCTCTATTATTAGATTACTGGTGAAATGAACTGTTTATTTTTCTCCATAATCCAGTGAGATTATAGGGGAAGTTGGTCTGCTGGTCAAAGCCACAGCCTGGGATTCAGCCTCAGATGTTACTTTTGTCTCAGACCTCTTACATCACATCAGGGGGAGTCTCTATGCCTTATCTGCAACATATCTGGCAAAGAATTTAAGAGGATTAATTATCTGAAGACTGAAAACCTCAAATCCATAGTGACCAGGGCTAGCTAGATACCTTACATGAACAAAATAAAAATAGGTATTTATTTTCTGAAGGATTCCTTTGTGGGAATTCCTGCTCCATGTTTCCTGGTCTGCAGAAATAACTTTTGCTGATCATTGACTTTTGGGATTTCTTATGATTGTAGCATGGCATTTGAAAGGCTGTGTGAATGAAGAGCTCTGTCATGGCTTTTGTCTGAGGAAGGGGAACTTCTGTTCCTGGCTTTGCATTGGTTTTGATCCAGGCTCACAATGGTAAAGTGCAATAGACTTAAAAAATGAGTCAGGTCACATTGGGGTATTCTGACACCACCATCCACAGGTCCCTGCAGGCACCTCACTGGAAACCTCTGTCGTCAGAGGACCAAAGCTGCAGGTTTCTGTGCTCCCTGGGAGATGAGGTCAGGAACATGGGACCCAGCCTTGCAAGGCTGTGCTTCCAGCAGGGAAGCCAGCCTACGTGGTGCCTATCCTGAGAACAGCTGCTTGCTCCCAACCCTTTGCTGGAGCTTCCCAGCCCTTCCTCATGCCAATGCTACAGCTTGCATTGGTGCTCTGCCAGCAGGTTGCTGAAGGAACTGGAGCTGAAAGCCATTCTGCCCCAAAAAGGGGTGTAGTGCAGGGAAACACATCAAAGACGCAACCCCATTCCTGTGTCTTAGGTCTGCAATCACTGGGATTTTGTTGGGCCCCGCAGATGGTGGTGTGAGCAGACCTTGAGAAAGGGCAGACCAATACTGCCTCCACATGTGGGGTGAGGCCAACCAACACTCACAGCCTGGACTCTTCCAATGTGTTTTTCCTGGTACACAATTCAAAACCAACCCAACCTACTCTTCTGCTTTTGAAATTATACGGAAAAGAATTGCTTTTTCTAGGGTTCAATGAATATTGGATTGCAGAGTCTTTTCTTGTTGAATATACTCAGTGTTTCCTTTCAGGCTGTACTAGCCAGAAGCAAACTGAAGATACTGTCTAGCATTGTTAGCCTAAAGCAGTGGATTGCACCTTTATGGAAATGAAGTTGTATTTGCTGTAGACTATGTTTGTACCATGACCAGTGGGACAGCAGCTATTGCAGCAGCTTTGGTGTAACGCTATCCCTATGCCTGCTACACGGTACCTCGTGCCTGTTACTGGTGGAGGCCAGCAGGATGGACAGGACAGTGGCTTCCCAAACCTGATCTGCAGCTAAACTCTAGGGCAGGTTTCTGGTTTAGCTCCTAGACAGAAACCTACCCACTGGTTTTCTTTGGGAAGAACAAGAATTCAAATACTGTTTTGACCTGGAAATTGTTCAGGCTTACCCTGAAGGCAAAGGGAAGGTGATTCTGCAAAGCCACGAGAAGAAAGTATTTTAATTCACAAATTGTTTCCCTGATTTAAAATGTTAATTTTTATGCAAAATCTTCCTTATTCCAAACCCACACTGGGTTTCAGTTACATTTCCTTTGAAATCAGAAAGCGATCATACTGAAATGCAATAAAAGGAACTAAAAATACTTCCCCCCACCCCCCCACCCCGTGCCTTTCCCTGCCTCCCCAAATGTTAGAGGAGCAAAACCGGATGTGCTACTGTGGCATGAATTTGGGGGCAGGAGCAAATGGTACAAGATGCCATCAGGGAATCGGTATATTTAGCACAGGAAGGGTACTTCAGAAGAACTTCTTAGAGCTACATGCAGATGGGTTGTGGCTCTGGAGGAATAGCTGGCAGGTGCTTCTGTGTTAAACTGAGCTCTCTGAACAAGTAGCAGATATAGCCCTTTAACGGGGCTTTCTCTATGCAGTTACATACCTTGCACCAGAGAGATTAAAACCCCCCAAAATGCACAGGGTAGGTAACAAGGGGAAGGGAAAATGTGTACCTGTCATCAGTGGCAGTGTTCCTTGGGTGAAGGCAGGGTTGGGACCTGCCAAGGGACTGAGCAATGGTTTCACAACCTATTTGTATGAAGGATAATTCTGAGGTAATCCGTATCTGAGATGCTGCCTCATGCCACTAGCAAGAAGATAATGCCCATCCTCTGTCCCAGGATGTAGAGACAGACTAGATGTAGAAATGTCCCAGGATGGAGAAGGAGAGTACTCGAAGTACTTACTCGAAGGAGAGTTAAGCAAGTTCCTCATTATCTTGGGGACAGAAGAAAGGCCATTATCCTCTACAGAAAGAGATGTGTATGTAAGACTTAGAAGGTCTGCTGGTATTCTGATGCTAAATGTTCCTACAGCTTGCACTGTCACTTTCACATGTGCAACATCTATGAAATACTACCAAATTGCCATGTTAGAGTTTGCCTATGCTTTGCAAAGTTGTGTGTGGCTACAGGTCATGCAGTACAGAGGAGATCTGGGCTCCTTGCTCCTAATACGATCCATCAATTGCCTTGTAATGGATTTTTATTAGTTTGTAATGAAATGTGAGGAATTAGTCACAGCTCAATTACACTTATAAATACATTGCTGGTTTTTAATGTGTGCATGCATGTTTGTCTGCTTTTTATTACCCTGCAAATGCAAAGTTAGGATACAAAGATCAAAGAATTCAGATTTGTTCCTTAAGGAACAGCGTTGCTGCCTTGCCACACAAAGCTGGGCTGGGAATGAGCATGAAGAAGCAAGCAACAGGAGGCTTCCCCTGTTGGCAAGAAGGAGAACTAGCAAATTCAAGAGGCCAGAAAATCTGATGAAACGCTGATCTTGATTCTCCTTCCTTGTTTTTCACTCTCGCATCACCCTTTCTCAGCTGTGTCCTCTCAGCTGGCTCACATCTATCCCAGGGGTCTCTATCTGTCTGGATAGCTCAGTTTATTTTTGGCCTTGACTACTGGGAATGTCAAGTGAGGATAGAATTGTGGGTAGACAAAACATAAGGACATTTCTAGAGTGAAATATGATACATATTAAAATCAACTCATTCATTAGCACTCACATTGTGAACTTATTAAACACTCTTAGTCAACAGATAAGAGTTCCTATTTTAATGCCTAGTGCTGCAAACAGCTGCTTTCTGTTTACAAAATAAATTGCGTCTTCCACAGAATAAAGAAAAACTGTGATATGAATTTTTATTTCTTTTCAACAGTGTCTACAAAAAAGTCCTTTGGTACCTTACACACATAGCAGTCACTCGAGTCTTCTTAGTGTAACTGTGTTAGCTAAAGGGCAGTGTTGTACAAACATGGTTTAACATACAGTGCCATGCCTTTTCCCTTCTGCATATTAATTTATGCAGACATCAAAAGAATTTTAATGACATTTCATAAAATTCCTTTAAATTCTGAACTCATCTTGAGTTCCCTGTGCAGTGCTGAGGTCTTTACCTAATGTGAAGATTGTGATGAAAGTTGCTCAAGTAATAGCAATACTGAAATAAGGAATGGAAGCGCACCACTGAACTTCAGAGGTAAACCGAGGGTCATCCTTTCACACTTGGGATCATGTGGACACAGGTAAAACACGTAAATAGTTTACATGCAGAGGGAGGACTGCTCAATGCAGATGGTGGGAGTGAGCATAGTTTGCATAGACTGCAGGTTGTCTGTCATAGGTATGTAAATAAAGGTCTGCCATGGAGAAACTGGAGGGTGTGAACATTCTATCTCAAGAGGTACCTCCAGAGGCCTCAGGTGGCTCTGTAGTCCTCTCTTCTCTCTTTAGCCATCTGGGATATCCAGAGCATTTAGAGAAAGACACTCCAGACACACTGCAAAACCACACACACACATTTCTGAGGTCTTGTCTAGCCCTTTTCTGCAGCACAAATCATTGTATCTGCTCACGTTTCTGTCTCCCAGAAGTCTGTACCCTCTCCCACCAGGCTCAAGACCCACGTTTTTGAGGGGCCTCTAACAAGATGCCTTCCCTTGTGCATCTAGCAGCCTCGTGCACCTCTTCCCCCTTTGATGGGAGATACGGATTCAGTCCTCCTCCCCCTCCTTGCTCCCAGATTTGCACAGGCCTGCACATGTGCACACCTTTTCAAAGGCTCTCCTGGCCAGCTGTGACCATTACTTAGCAGACCCTCCCCCCTTCCTGTTACTGGTTTTAAATACAGATGTATGCACTAATAAAGGAGGATTTTGAAAACAAATTGCTTCTAATTTACACTGAACAAACATTATTTAAAGAAAATTACCATGTAGCTCCACATAAGGCTACCTAGGGAAGGACCAATGGCGATGCTCTGTCCCAGTGGTCACCCGTGAGCACAGCTACATAGAGCTGTTTGGGAAATCAAGTGCAGGACCCTACAGCTGACTGCTCCCATCAGGCCAAAACACCTTCTGGCCTGGTTTCACACTGACATTTAGAAATGCTCAACCATAAAGAGAATCATGGTGTGTATTCTTTAAGAAAGTGGTAAAATCAGAAAGCTAAGCTGTTTCTGTACTTCAGGTGAAAAAAAAACAGGCAGCAAAGTGCAGTAGAGAAGGAAGAAAGGGAATGGAACGGGAGTGTGATGTGATCCAGGGAGGCAGGTGCATTCAAGGGCTTCAGCTGGGCACCCCCAAAAGGTGCAAGCTGGAAGGTGACTCCTCCATCATGCAAACTGGCACTATGTAAATCAGGAGAGAGGCAAACAGCTGTAAACACCTGCACTGAAGAAGATTTCTGCAATTACTCATTATTATAAAAGACAGAGATCTTTTTTTCTAAATATATAAAAACATACAGTAGAAATTTTTATAAAGCACTCTTAATTACCTGGGTATAAATAAGGGCAAATTACGTTCCATTTTTTATGGTAAATACTATTTACTGCATCATACCCTGCACTAATTTCATAGTTATGCAATAGATCACTGTTGCATCAAGTCAATAGGACTTTGGAAGTGTAAATGAGGAAAGATCTTAATCATACTGACAAATTAAACAATCACAGGCAATTATTGTGAAATCAGAAAAAGTATACCACACATAGCATTGAGCTAGTCTTTTATGATGACAGTCAAAGAAAATAAGTGCAAATAGATCCTTTATAAGACAGGGGCAATAATTACTGATTACATTGTAGTTAACCTGTTCATGTCAGAAGTATTAAGTACAATTCTACAAGGTCTTAACCCATGTTTTATAGCAGCTTTTGATTGGTCTTGCTACCATAAAACATTGTGGCTTCTAAGTTACTAAACACCACTTTCTGTTAACTTCCATTTATTTTTATTTGGAAAAGAAACATATTTTGCAGCACTGTGGACATTATATCAATGTCTTTCATAGTGATCCTAGAGTAACCTCCGCAGTAATGGCATCTGAATTAAGAACAACAGAGCAAAAGATTTTTCACTCACAACCTCCCAGCAGACAAATAGATCAATAATCCAGAATTATTTGGCTCTTTCGTAATTCCCCATATAAAATAACTACTTTATGCTTGATGTAAGAATAAGTGACTAATCGTGGCTGTTGTGGAAAGCAGCTGTTTGCTAAACTCATCTTCAACTTACTGCAAATGAAAATGTCATCTGTAAAGGTCTCTGATTTTATTAGGACAATTCATCACAGTGATTAGGCACCTCCTGAAGCAAGACTTTATCGACTCCTGGTTTGGAAGAGTTAATTCACTGTGCTGCAAACTGATGTGAAATGGAGGAATTGCAGGGGAAGGAAGTTTTAGCTTTGATATGAAAAATTAACAGAATGAAACTGAGACCTCAAAAGGAGCTTTTTATAGAAAAAACACTATAAAGCTGAAATTCTGTTCTGGTTTCCCTGTTTACTCCCCGCACTCTGGTCAGCAGGAATACTAACTGGTGACCAGTTCTGTGGGCTTCTTGGTCCTTTCTTACAACAGGGTAACCTCTGACTAAGCTACTCATGTCCACAGCATCAGCTATGTAAAATGTTACTACAAACACATCATTTGCTTTCATTGCAGTGAATCCTCAGCACACATTTTTATGCAAAGAATAGCTGTATCCCATACACCCTGAATTAATAAACGGAACACAGTTCTGACTGGGATAATGCCTAATTAAAAGTGCTGCCACTTTCCTGTAAGTAAAGGGGTAAGCTCAGCCGCCAGAATTTTTTTTCTGACAGGTTTGAATTTCCAGAGATTGAAAATCTTGTAGTCAGTCTCTCCATATGTACAGCCTTTAAACTGAACTGAAATAGATGGCAGAACTGAAAAGGAAGACTGACACAGTAAATCACAATGATTTATGAGCATTTAGGAATACAGGAAAAACTACTTTTTCTCATTTATTTAAAAATGAATACATTATTTATAGTCTTAGTTCTCATGCAGCATAGAATACTTTGGGATTGTCCTGCCAAACTGAAGTAATTGGATCTTACCAATTATAGGGTCACATTCTGGTATCCCTTGCATGTGTGTATATGCAGTTTCAGATTTTAGAGATTTGCATATGTGTATATGCAGTACAGATTTTAGAGATTAAACCCCAATTTTATTAGTTATCCTAATACATCCAACCAATACAGAGTTAATAACTGATTTTTGCATATCTTTATCTAGTTTTAAATGTTCAAAGCAATTATTTATGTTGCCATGTAGGCATCAGTAGCTAAATGTTTGGTAATAATTAGCCTGAATCTTGTATTTTTAAGTTTAATGTACTTGCTTTTGGTTCATTTTAATGAGTTACATGCTAGTTCCCTTCTTGATGCTGTAGGGCTTCCTCAGCTTATATATTTCAATTGCGTATCAATCCTGAATATTTAAACCTGTTTTAGAAGAACACACAAGCATCTGGCAAATTTTGGGACTGGGATAACCAAGAAGCACAATAAACACAGTCAACATTCCCTTTCTTGCTGGCAATATTAGTCTCTGAAGCTGTAAACACAAAACATCAAACCTTGGGATTCAGACCTTAGGGAGCTTACTAACTCCACTCCATTGCTCAAGAGATTGTTAATTAGGATAATCAGAACAGTTTCATCTGTTTGGGTTTTTTACGTGTTGCTGTAAATCATAACTGCTTATCTCCCTGCCAGTTTTCTGTTCTGTAAATTCCCGAGTTTTGGTTGTTTTGGTTTATTTTTGCTATTGAGATGAAACTGAGATCAACATTTCAAAGGTGATCGCACAAGTCTTGTGAAAAGAAGGCAATACGCGCTGGTCTTGTATGTCCTACCTCTGTGTAATGAGCTTTTCAAGTTTGTTTCCTTCTTCTGAAATAATTACAAGAACAGCTTGGCAAAGGATGCATAATGGATACAAAACTGTATGCAAAACTATTTATCAGTTAAACAAGTAAGTCTGAACTACAAAAAGTTGACAGAAAGACAGCAGGAAGACAGTCAGGCTTAAAAAAGCAGTGAAAGGATGTTTCAACTGCAAAAAAACACGCATCAAAAAAACCCAAAACCTTAAACAGAAATATAATTTGGGATTATGAACATCTACTATAAAAAAGAAAACACCAAAGAATGTGCTAATGCAACAGGAAGAATTCTTGAAATAAAGAAACTTCAGGGACAACAGAATCCTGAGTCTGGCCTTCACCTTACAAAGTGCTTTTCATCACTTAGCTGAGATAGAAGAAAGAATTTGCTCTGTTTTAATTAAAGAAGCTATAGGCATGTAGAACCATTTTTAGTTTACGTTTGGCTGAAAATAACAGTGAGATTTTGAAACATATGAAAGCAAATTAAGGATGTAAGTTTCAGATATTTGCATGATTCCTTTGATTTATGGGAATAAAACCAGCTTCTCCTTCCTCCTGAGTTAACACACTGGGAAGCTACTTACCTTTTAAACTGTTCATTAATTGTTTTTTTCTTATTTGATTTCACAAAAATAGATGTGGTACAAAAAGTTAGCAAGACACAATGAACAAGAATGCAAGACTACTTGTCATGGGCTCAGCAGCAGCAGCAGTCATTTTTCTCCTTCTTGGTAGCTGGTGCAGCGCTGTGTTTTTGATTTTGGGCCTGGGAACAGCACTGATAACACCAGTGTTTTCAGTTACTGCTTGGCAATGTTTTGGTCTGGCCAAGGACTTTCTGAGTCTCATGCTGTGCCAGGGAGGAGGGGAAGCCAGGAGGAAGCAGAGACAGGACACCTGACCCAAACTGACCAAAGAGGTTATTCCATACCACAGCACATCATGTCCAGGATGTGAAAACGGAGGGCAGAGACCCGGAAAGGTGTGGTGGGGCAGTGGGGGGTTCGCTGCTGGGGGGTGCACTGGCTGGGTCAGGCTTGGTGAGCAGTTGTATTCTCTTTCCTTGCATTTCCCTTGTATTAGTTACTGGTGGTAGCAGTAGTGATTTGTGTTATACCTTAGTTACTAAACTGTTCTTATCACAGCCTGTGCGAGTTACATTCTTTCGATTCTCCTCCCCATCCCCCCCGGGACTGGGGGAAGAAAGAGAGGGAAGTGAGTGGGTGAGAAAAACTGCATGGCTTGGAGGCTTAAACCACGACACTATTTTAGCAGATGCAGTAGAAAAAGAACAGCAAATAATTTTATAGAGGATCCTATAGATGTTTACTATATTTGCATATTTGACACCAATCAAAACTGGATAAAATGTAAAAAGAATCTCAATAATTGACTAAGTAATAATGAAAATGCTTTTTTTTTTAAAATTGCTTTCATGCACTGTACTTTGTGATGTACCAATACCTTAAGCCTGTTGATGATCCTCAGTTCTGCTTGAAAGCTTCTGCACTGCAATGCTTATTTACATAGCTCTTCAGTCAGGTAACTACTTTTAGTTCATTCTAGCTTTTTCCTATCTCTCACTCTTCCTC
Organism: Myiopsitta monachus; assembly: GCA_017639245.1. Classification (NCBI taxonomy): domain Eukaryota; kingdom Metazoa; phylum Chordata; class Aves; order Psittaciformes; family Psittacidae; genus Myiopsitta; species Myiopsitta monachus. The sequence continues at coordinate 16,570,154 of CM029927.1, read as the reverse complement.
TTATGCTTCAAGCATGATTTTCTTTAGACTTTTCCAGTTGCATTCATATTGGGAAAATGCAATAATGTACCTTTACATCTTCTCCACAAGATTTGGTCTGTTTGCTTTGGTTTTCAAGAAATAAAATACCGTAGCAGTAGCGCAATTTTGTGTTCTTGAGTCTTATTGTATTGAATTTAAATCTCATAGATGTTGATTCACAGCTTGGAATCAGTATTATGTGAACAATAGCTGACACTGTTTGCCCTAGTAATTATCAGATGATGAATCATCTTTTTCTTTCCTGTGATACCTTGCTTTCTGTACAGCCACACGATCGCTAGGTCTGCATGAAAGATGCAACCAGAAATACAACCATAGAGGCAAGAACATCACTTTCCCCGTTTGGCAACAGCATGTCTTTAGGTCAGCTTCGGCAGGCAGCAGCATTCTTCCCCTAATTCCTGATCCCACTGAAGTTAGTGGGAAATGTTTCACTAATTTCAGTACAACCAGATTTGTCTCTGATCAAAACAAAATTAATATGGGAAAAATATTTCCAAACAGCTTGAAGATGAACACAGAAAGCACCACACTGGTTTTGACATACCACTCTGATGCAAAGACAGGTCACTAATAAAATATTTAACTTCTCAGTACACCTCTTTGAAAAAAACAACAGTACCATCTGAATTTGGAAAGTTCCACCTGCTGAATTCCAACAGAGCAATGCAAGCATGATTTATCACTTATTTCCATTGTAGGGGAACAGGATACTTCCAAAGAACTTGTGTTTGTACACTGCACTACATGTCATGATGTCAAAATGCACGGTCCCCAAATATTTTTGTTTACAAGCTGCCACATGGAGAAGCCAACTGGCATGTTGGTTAGATACTAATTTCTGGTATGTGCTTTGCACACAGAAAAATCTGATTTATGAAATGCGAGACAGAAACTTGTAATTTTCTTTTATATGTATCAAAATAACTGGCTGCACAGAAATCATGGCTACATCTACAATACACTCTGAAATGCTTAAACTGCTTATCTTTAAAATTGGCTATGATTTTTTTAGTTGAAAAGGACTCAAACTTATCACTACTATATTTTATGTGAAACACTTTAATATGCTGGATGTGTTACTGAAAAAAAGGGCTGATCATCTTAAGTCTGATGCAATAAGATTGTAAGTGATATATGATGGTGAGGAGACAGACAGGAAGGCTAAAGGCTATAGCCTTTACAGCCTGGTAATTCAGATACCATATGCACATCTTGTCAACTCAGATAAAGTATCTTAAAACATATTAAATATGGGCTAATACAGTGGCTAAAGTTTGCGTAACTTGTCCTCAACTGACCTTGGTGGAGTTGTGCTGATTAACGCTAGAAACTCCTGGTAGAGATTTAAAAAAAAACCCCAAACACAAAAGTACTCTTATTCCATATGGAATAACTGTAAACCCTTTAAATAAGATATTTTTTCAGGTTGAAAGTTTCTGTGATAAAGTACCGAAACTTTCTTTTCTCCTTAGTTTCCTCCTTTCACCCTCAGCCTTCTCTTCCCCTTCTTCCTGTTCTGCCGCAGAAAAAGTAGAAGAAATACAGAAGAACAAAAAGGAGGACAAATAAAGATGAATATGACAAGAGCTTTTCATGTTTTAGTCTCACAGAAGATAAAATAATAAACCAAGGAAGTCCCATGATAATCTGTTGTCTTTCCACTAAAAATGACAACATAATAAAAGGTTGATGTAGATGTGGTAAGGTTTAACAATCTAAGATCATGTCTTACACATTTTACTTTGTAATTTCTAACAAGTGGCTCACAACACATGAAGCTCAAAGTAAATGTCATCAACTGAATCTAATGGCTTAGCCTATCTGAAAAGGGAAAACATCTGCCTCATAAAAAGCACTAAAAAAACCGACTCGGAAGGAAGCAGCTTGACAGAGCACTGCTTCTGGCATTAACCATCAAGGGAAAGGTAGATTCCAGTGAGACTTGGTTGACTAATTAGACAAGGGCAGAGTTAAGATTCTGAGAGCTGAGATTGCCTATGTTAGAAACACCTTTCTTTAGCTGCTGAATAATCTTTAACATTGCCAGTCTTCCTATATAACGTGGTCTTGCTTATTCTTGCAAAATCATTGCTTTTATTGTCATCATTGCCAACAACAGCAGTAAGTAGGGTAACAAATTCACTATTTGTTAATTACATTATAAAATGTATGACAAAAACCTAATTTTCTTTCCAAGAAACCACAATTATTACTTAAATTTCATGTGTAAATCAGTACAGGACACAAATTATGCCAGATTAAAAGCAGACACTCCGTGTAACCTTAGACTAATAACAGCTAAACAGCACTATGCAAGCTGTCAAAACCTGGGCTTTAGTCCTCTGAGCACTTTGGAAATGATTACTACCGTCATTACATATAATGTGAATACATTTCTCTACAGAAACAAGACTACTTTTTAACAGACGAAGAATGAAAAATGTCTGTGAAGCCAAACTGGAAGATGTAAAACCAACAGCTGTGAAAACTCTAACAGAGCAGCCACTGCATCATGCCAGGAAACACCTCTGCCCAAAGACAATGCCGTTTTTTCCAGCCATAATACAACAGGGCTGAGAACTTGTCTAGTTTTTAAAAATTATTCCAAGTAAAGTATTTGGTGTCCAACCTTCGTGCCTCATGAGCCTCTTCGGTAAGGATCCTGAGTACTCCTTCTCTCTGTGTGCATTACGTCCTTCAGTGTGAGGTTCTTAATGCTTCTGAAACGTACGGGAACATACTGCTCTTTGCAGGTATGTACTCTTAGCTGATGACTTCTGGCAAGTGTTTCTTTTTCTGTGCCTTTGTCACAAGAGAATACCCCATGTCTGCAAGCCTGCTACTTTGCCTGCAAAAATGTTAAGTAACTTTTTTAGCATCCAGCAGGGTCCTTCACTGCAGTAAATGTATTATTTTCCCAATAAATTACTCTGGAAGTTATAATTTCTCTCCATGAATGATATAACTGTTACTGACAGATTATCTGACAGCCAAGATGTCAAAATATTTTTCTTCAGTGTGTACTTGCAAACATTAGAACTGACTGTCAGGATATTGAGCTTGGATGAAGTTGGCTTGATTGCAGAAAGTGAACTGATTTTAGACAGTTGCTTTGTTATTGAAGAATAAATTGAAATAAAGTGAGGCCATAAATCCACATAAAAAACACACAGATGCTATTTGCTTTTTTCTAGACCCAAACACTTCTCATTAAAAAATAAGATTACTTATGGATAGGACAAATAACAGCGGGCTGTAGACAGGTCAAGCGGCAATGAGGCATGTGTTGTGGACAGATTATACAATTTCTACCTCTGCTTGGAAAAAAGGCAGGACGTGCTTTGCATCAATTTTAGTGTGACAAAGAGGAAGCCTGGAAAAACATGCGAACACACACATTTCTCCCCAAAAGAATGATAAATTTGAGTTAGAAATCCAAAGGCTGACTGGACAATGAGAACTGTGCAGTGATTTTCACTAGAAGGCTGTGGAGAAAGGCCAAGGACGGACAAGAGAACAAGTGCCAAATGAGAACATGGGAACAGGTTCAACTGAAAACTTATTTTTAAAATACTGGCATCTATGTGTAAAAATAAACATGATACCTTTAGGCATCACTCTGGGATACAAGCGAACTAATTACCTCTATTTCCTCCCCTCCACCATTTCTTGTACGTACAGGAAAGAAAGACTCCCCCAGTAATGAACATGAGCCGGCAGTGTACGCTTGCAGCCCAGAAAGCCAACTATATCCTGGGCTGCATCAAAAGGAACATGACCAGCAGGTCGAGATGAGGTGATCCTGCCCCTCTACTCTGCTCTGCTCTTGTGAGACCTCACTTGGGAGTATTGTGTGCAGTTCTGGTGTCCTCAACATAAAAAGGACATGGAACTGTTGGAACAAGTCCAGAGGAGGGCCACGAGGATGCTCAGGGGACTGGAGCACCTCCTGTATGAAGATAGGCTGAGAAAGTTGGGGCTGTTCAGCCTGGAGAAGAGAAGGCTGCGTGGAGACCTCATAGCAGCCTTCCAGTATCTGAAGGGGGCCTATAGGGATGCAGGGGAGGGACTCTTCATTGGGGACTGTAGTGAGAGACAAGGGGTAACGGGTTCAAACTTAAATGGGGAAGTTTAGATTGGATATGAGGAAGAAATTCTTTAGTGTAAGGGTGGTGAGGCACTGGAATGGGTTGCCCAGGGAAGTTGCGAATGCTCCATTGCTGGCGGTGTTCAAGGCCGGGTTGGACAGAGACTTGAGTGGCATGGTTTAGTGTGAGGTGTCTGTGCCCATGGCAGGGGGGTTGGAACTAGGTGATCCTGAGGTCCTTTCCAACCCTAACTATTCTCTGATTCTATGATTCTATGGATAAGCAGCTGGAGCACTATTCTATCCAAACTTCATTTAACTGTAAAAGCAGTTGCTCTTGTTTTGTTTAAGGATTGTACCTCAGACTATTGGGCCACTGTTACATGCAAAATCATAAGAAAGCAGAAGACGGTGTTGACAGAAAGACTTTGATAAATTTCTTGCATGGCACCAGCCCTTCTCCCTATGTTAACTGTTGCAGATAATTTCTCTTTTCCTCAGACATTTGAGACTATGCTATACCAGCAGTACCCAAACTTGCTGCTATGGTAAAACTCATGTCTCAACTTTGTGCTGCGATGACTTCCGTGACACCTTCAGAAGTTTGTCTGCACATGTGCTGCAGATTTGACTGGATCAAAATTGCACATCTATGCTGAGTAGCATGATGAGGAAAGTGAGGAAGGGCAAACCCAGAGCAGAATTCTACTGCATGAACCATTCATGCAGGCTACAATTACTCCGTGACTGTATCTCAGAGGACAGGCTGGCTGGGAGTAGGCCAAATGAAACATTCTGGTGGGTCTCAATCTCCTCCTGAGGAGGGTAATACATCTTCCTGAAAAGAAGTCATGAAGAAATATAACAGGAAGCCTTTAATGATCTGCTTATGAGATAAGACAAAACATTGCTGGGTATCTCTTTACAACTAAGTATCTTTTGTAATTGTTGGACTTAGTCCTGATTAGCTTTGATATATCAGAGGACTGCTTTGTGAGCCTTTTGGTTAAAACATGTTGTTCTGTTCTACTTCCTTTCAGATGTTCTAGGGATAACATTATTAAGTTTACCTTTTTGTTCATTCACTGTACTATTTCTATGCTAGTAGAACACACACACACGCTTTTAATTTGATTCAATCTCTGAATAAACTGTCCAACTTTCAAAATGAGATTTATCTCATTCTGTTTCAGCACTCATGCATCCACTGATCGCCTGAAAGTTGTATCTGGTTCATTAAAGCATCATAGAACCATAGAACAGTTAGGGTTGGAAATGACCTTAAGATCATCTAGTTCCAACCCCCCTGCCATGGGCAGGGCATCACATACTAAATCATGCCACCCAAGGCTCTGTCCAACCTGGCCTTGAACACTGCAACTGGCGTATTGAATCTGCATCTCCCTTTGTAGAACTTTTCAAGTACCAGTATTTTACTAAAAGCTCTACATCTATTAATTAACAAACAGATAAACTTATTAATTAACTGATTATATTTGAATCTTTTCAGACTCTCTATCTTTACTCGGAAGTCCAAATCACTGATCCTATTTTCATTTTGAACCTCTCGGCTTTTTTTGCAAATTGTATCAACATCCAAAACGCTCTACCTCATAGCTTTCACAACAAGAAGTTACTTACAGCACCCAACAGTTTAGATGAGGAAAACTTTGCTGAAATTGGAGGATGCAGTTACCACATACTGAGAATAAAAGTGAGAAGCAGTTGTACTTCTTGGGAATTAATTAAAGCAAAACCTATGGTACAACTCATAGCTTACACGGCAAGCCAGATGATGAATGCAAATGCATTTTGCCAGCAACTGAATGCCAGAGTCCTCTGACATTACCCAAGGTAATGTGCTGGGTATTGCGCAGAATAGGAGTGTGAGCAGAAGGGGATGTTACAAAGCTGAAAACAGCCAGAAAAGTGACGGAAGATTTTTTAGAAAACACTTGGAATTTTGAACAAAAACTCTTCTGTTTTCCTTCTAGATTTTGAAAAAAACTCAGTTCTTTCTGCAAAGGAATATGGCTCTGTGTACTTCTGGTAAAGAAATATATTTGTTCATGAAGAAACAGCAAGTTCGATAAATTTAATTTACTAAAGAAACTATGTGCAAGACCATATAACTGTTTATGTCAAAACAAGTAACAATGTTTTGGAAAAGTAATCAGTAATTTCCATAAAGCAGAACTTCATCTTTCTCTCAAATAAAAAGTTAACCAATTTCCACACATTGCAACAAATAAGCCTGCACACTTTAATTTCCTCAATATATGCTTGGTTTCATTAAATTTTACTGAGCTAAATCTTACATATTTCTCATCAGTATAAATTTGGCCAATCTGCAAAATCTGAAATACTCTCTCTGATGTAATTTTCCCGGTTGCACTGAAGTCATTAGCTGGTATTATTCTTCCATTTTAAATACCCACAGGCATGATTCTAATTTCACATACAACAGTTAAGCTTCTAATATAAACAATTACATGTTCATGGAGTAAAACTTTCTGAATGTTAATGTAGAGCAGGAATCACAGCCCATGTATTAAGGCTGCAAAGCAGGCAGATAGTACTTGAAAGTTTAATTTTAAATCTTTAACCCTTATGGTGTTTATAGTTTATTTATCGTTACTTTAAACACTTTCCTGAATTAACATCTCAGCTATGGTTCCTACACTTCTGAATAAGCTAAATGGAAACATTCCAAAGCTGGGCTTAAGAGGGAGTGATTAGTTCAATCAGATAATCTTTATACTTCTAAACTTAAGAATTAATACATATTATCAGACACAAGTTCTTTCATAAAAGTTTCAGTAAATAATGACAGGATTAGTAAAATACAGTACATAGGGGAAAAGGAGTGTATGAGCAGTAATCAGATGAAAAAACCCTGGTAAGAATTTTCTTTAGAATGAGCATGGGTTTTTTTCCTATATGATCTACCGATTCTATTATTTGGTGGATGATGCTTCCTTTTTAGCTGTGCCACCTGTGCAGAAATCATGCTCCTTTATGACCGTGCTCAATTAGGAAAGCAACGTGTACACAGGTAACACAGCATTCAGAAGTGTTATCTCGAAAAAGAGCTTTTCCTTCTTGTGCATGGATCTGGGTTTTGACTCCCAGCAACAGCTGCTACATCAGTACAGGAACAGTACAAAAAGATTGCTCATGATAAAGACCAATAGCAATTTCTCCAACTCTCCCAAATTAAAATCTAACTGGCAACCAAATTAACAATTGCTTAGAGGCAGTAAGGAGTTAGTAGTAGGCCATTTCTATGGCTCATAAGCTTTTAGAGGTTCCAGGTTTTTGTAATTTTTAACTTGGTTTTTATTCCTACGATGGCAATCTCCAGTCAACCTCACAAGATGCAATCATTTCACTGTGTTGTGCATCAATCAACCAGCTCCTGAGGCACTGTTAGGAACAGGCCAAACCTCCTCACAAAAGAATCTCAGGATTCTTCACAGCAGCAGCCTGCAATGATGTAAAATTTATTAGCAAGACAAGTTTTAATAGAATTCAATATGCTACTCAATAATACAATCATTGTATCATCTGTTCTGGCATTTAATTTCATATTAAATTGATGTTATTCTTAAACATTTTTCACAATCCTGCACATGTATAATTTACCGTAAGCCTTGCCTGGAAGTGGCTTTCACCTCCCTCTGGAGGTTGTGGGGGTTTGTTGTTGTGGGTTGGTTTTTTTTTTTTAGGGTGGGGTTTTGTTTGTTTTTAACTTAGGTTACTTCAATGACTTTGCTTCAGTTTCCAGCATGACACTGGAAAGAGTTAAATAAGTATTGCTGAGGGATGGCTGGGGCAGGCTGCAGTCAGAGAGTTGGCAGGGCTGGCAACAGTGATCAGAAGGGGATGACGGTTGAGGAGCAGGGGCTGCCCTTTTAGAATAAAAGTCATGTGATGACATTCTGAGGCACCTTCATGTTGGTTACATGGCCATGTAATTTTTGACAAAAGAGCTGTCCTAGTCATTGGCTTGACCACAACTGGGGAAAACCAACCAAACACAAACCTGATCTGACCTGGCTTTTTGCCAGATACTCTGGAATTTTAACAAAACGTTCATGTTTTATACAACTACTGGAAAACTACGACAGAAACAGAAAGAAGAGTTGGAAAAAGTGACAAACCAAGAATTTGGCCTCTATTTAACTGGTGATCGAATCCATCTTGTGCACTTGGTTCTCTCTTCACCTCCTTGTTCCTGAAACTCCAGCTGCTGTTGTGATCTCCATTTCTCATATGCTGCCAAACTACCCATGTACATGGCAGTGTTTGTAATCAAAACCCTCCAACTGGGAGACAGAAATGGTCATCATCCTACTTATACTTTCCCTACATTTTGCAGACCACTGACAGCATTTACATTGAAAAATTAATAACCCTAAAGAGAAACATTCACTTGAAAAAATTCAGTTGATTCCTGAAAGAGGCTCAACAGTAGGTATGTAAGAGTCGCTCTTCATTTAACAATACATATTGCATTCAATTATGTTTTCAGAGACAGCAGAAGCACAAACAGTGCAGAATGTCTCCTTTAGCACAGGCCGATGTAACAGAAGCCAGGAACAATACTGAATTTGCAAGAAAAACCTGTTTCTTGCCCAATTTCCTGTATAAAGGAGTTCTGATAACCATTCAGAGGTTGCAAGCTTATCTGAAATGACCCATTAAAAATGGGGCTTGATCTTGCCAAGTACTGATCAGCAAGTCTCTTTAGATGGCATTCCGCAACTTGCTGGTTTGGGTCCTTAGTAAGGTGGGATTATTCATTAGAAATACACCTGCATTGAAGAGAGATGTAATGAAAGCAAAACGAACCACTTCTTTAAAAAAGAACCAATGACGATTGCCAACAGTAGTATTTACTTTCTATAATAAAACATTTGTCCTGCTTTTTTTGTACAGGGAACAACTATAACCTGAGCAGGGCCAATGTAAATTTCTAAAGACTATGCACTGGTCATTTTTATATGACCTAGCCTGAGAAGAAATGTATCCATGTACTGTCAAAACTTTGATGTCTTTAAAATAGTGCAAATTGCATTGATATTTTCACGGTATCTAGACAGCTATTGAGAATCCAGTAGGGGTAAACCTGGATGCTTAAATGTGAGGATCTGAATGAAGTAGGGGGTATAGATTTTATTTATTTTTTAATTGAAAGGGGGGAATATTAGAGGGACTTACTGATATTAAGAAGTATTGATTTTGTGGTATAAAGACTTAAATCCACAATTTACAGTAAAATCTTGTGAATCCACTACTGGCAGAAGAAGTACCAATTTAAACATATCAAGGCTTTGGAAAACATTGCCTATTCTTAGTGAAGCTGCTCTTTGCTACCCCCTTTCCCAAAAGGCTGTTCCCCCATTAAGACTGATTCGGAGAAAACTCCAGGAACAAATTTGCCAACAAAGTTTTCCAGTTGACGAGCAGGTATTCTTTATTACGGGTGCCGGGCGACACGGGGGATAGCTCCTCCTAACGTGTGTCCACCTATTGCTACACAAGCAGTCCTTATATAGCTACAGAGCATACATACATATTCATGAGGCTACGTATGGATTATCTCATTTTCCAGAAAGTTCCCCGCATGCGTACAAAAATGTGGTGGTGGTCTCTGAGGGTTATTTACCTCTTCCAACAGTCTTCATCACTGCTGGCAGCCTTTGAAGCACGCGCAGTAATGCTTATACCAGCTTAATTGGTTCGTTAGCACCATAGATCAATAATATGATAATAATCAGCCCATCCTCCTGCTTATCAGTTAGTTTAACTGCAGCCTATCCTGGGCCCCTGCCTTTCCAGATACTCCTTATCCTTACGTCCTGTTCTTCTAGCCTGTTTTTCTTACACTCATTTTGTACTAAGGTCATAAAGGCCTAAACTACGTCAACTACAGCAGTTTATCTTATACAAGGATTCGCAGCATGTTCTCTAGCTGTACTCTGTATTTTTTTATAACTTTCCATTACTACTGTTACAAAGCCATCACACTTAGCATTACTTAAAATTGATTCTAAAGGTTTACATATTTCATTTTGTAATTTTGTACCCCCCTCGTCTCAAGACCAATGGTAATTTCCTTCCTCTCACTTGGCTTTCAGTCTGGGAATACATATCCATGGAGAGAAACAGTAGGCTTTAACTTTCATCACAAGAATAAACCACCATAGAACTCATTTACAGACCAAAAACCAAAACAAAACACCACTAGTGAAGAGGTGCTCACAAACTGACTTTAATAATACTTAGTATGTTCGTACAAACAAATACAGAACTGCAAACATTCAAACAGAAACCAACCCATACTTTGAGAAATTTTAAGATGGGAAATTCCCCAAACCATTCCTAAACTAGCAATTTCCTGCTTCACAGGTTCTCAATTAAAATGCAGCTTATGGGTGGGGAAAACAAGGGAAAATGTATACTTAAAGGCAGGGTCTGCTTTTGGTTTTACAAATGTCAAGCTTACGACAGAAACTGCTTGTCTTTCTCATGCCATCCCAATGTTCTCATGATCAGCTCTGACACACAGAAAACACTATGGTGGGAACCACTAGAGAGCTACTATATAGAATCTACCTTTCATAGTAGCAATTTTATGAACAACAACAAAATAATCAAAATTGAGTATACATCTTATTTGATCTTCCAGTCACACCTGCTGAACAAGTTTACATGGTTTGGGTACAACCCTGTTCCTTATCCATTGAGTCCTATGCATCGCATTGATGGGATGCCACCTTATTTTGGTAACATTCTAAAATGTAAGGCAACAGTTGCACGCCCTACAGCAAAAGTCTTCAATTTTAAGCATCATGTTTTATGTTACTTAAAATGCTCCCTGACTCACTGATTGCTCTAAGGGTGGAGAATTTTCATTGTCTGCATCTAGCAAATGTACAATGGAGCTTCTAGAGCCACTACCTTCCCTTTGTACAAGACATATCACATGCCACAAAGCCCCTTCTGCCACTGCCACTTCCACCTTTAAAACTTTTGTCTGTACATGATTACAAGATTTAACAGATACCATTAGTGGTACAAAAGCACTGGATTTTAGAAGTCGTTGTATAGGCAGATGTAGCAGGAAATGGACAGAAAAGACTGTGACTACAACCAAAATAGTTTTTCAGACTGGTTATGGAAGATGTTGATGTCCTTTTAGACATTCAGAAGAATCTTTAACAAAAAGCAGCATACATGACAGATGAGGCTTTTAAAAATAATTCTCAGATACTTTCTTGAAATGATTTGTCTATAAAGCACTAAATTAAATCCAGTAAGATCATGTGACCTCCTCTGCTCTAGGAGAAGAGCAAAAATACCAGATGATAATACAACTTGGATAATATTGCATTCTGTCCCAGGATTTACAAAAGTAAACAAGATATCCATTCATCTAGTTTGCTGAGCATCATGAACAGATCCTTTCAAATGTTTACACAATAAAAAATGTAACTTTGTTTCACAGCTGCTTTAGAAATGTTATTTACTTATTATTACTTATAAGCCAGAAAACCAGCAGGCTACAAAAGGCATTAGCCTATCATCTTAAGTCAAGACATACACAAATACCTAGCTGAAGAAAAACAAAGCTGCTTTTTCCAGCCCCCCTCTCCTTGGCAGCACTTGCCAAATTTTATAAAGTTCCAGGGGAGCTACAACTGTCAACCTCAAGATGAAGACACGTTAATATTAACACAGTATTTTATTATCAGCTTCTCAACAACCGTAAGAGTCATGCAGGCAAGAAATATCAATTTTTTTTTTTTGCACTGCTTTTGAAGAGCAGATACTTGTTCATGATCAGCATCTGTCAAACAGGTGATTTCATTGGAAGGTGCAATGTCATAAGCTGCCACATCCACTTCAGAGTGGGACTGAAGACACTTACCTTCTGAAACTATTAGCATCAATGAAATCACTCCCACATTTGGAACACACACCAAATGTGTATTTGCAATGGATGCACACAGCCAGAACTGCTGGGGGGAAGAGATGTGATTAAAAAACTACTATGAACAGAAGCACTGTAAATGAACCACTTCCTGGATAAGTTTAATTTTTCATATTGTTTATTTCTCCAACTCTGCAGAAATTGCCACTTAGAATAATATTAGAGATCTACACAGTGCAAAATATATGCTACAGTGGTAGCTCTTCTAACACTCCCTTCTTCTAACACTGATGGAACTTAAGCAAACAGGCAAGTGTGCTCATGCTGGCATACAGAGAATGAGTCCCTCTTACACAGCAGATCCACAAAATATCCAGAGTAAAAAGATTTCTTAATTTCATAAAACAGTTCAGAATACAGTTAAGGTTATGTATACAAATTCACGGTTTTCCATGTTTAGATTTTTGGCATGTTTATTATTTTTAAATAAGTAACAATTCCTTTTGAAGTTTCTGTTGCTCAAGGGAAATTTTATGATTTCTGCTGGCACACTGCACAGTGAAAGATATTACTGCTCAACCGGTAACTGTGGGTACTTCTTATGACTATGAATTATCACTTAAATTCCAGCTGAATTCAAGTAGCAAGCCTTTCAGATACAATTCAGGTTTTAAAATCAGGCTAACCAAGAGGAGAGGGCAATAGACAAAAATTACTACACAATTCAAGCAAGACAGACAATACTATAGAAAAGGCTTTCACTATTTAGTTATTGCTGACTTTAACGATTTCATGAAGAAAAAGTATCTTCATGATAATAATGCATTTCCTAGATTAGCTCACTTTTACTCCTTTCACCACCCATAGTTAGTACGGTATTTCTGAGATTGAAGAACAATTTGTTTATTAACATAGTGATAGAGAGTATTAGAAAGACTTTTTTCCCAACATTTTCTAGTTGCAATAAGAATTCTTCTACACATGTCTTATTTTTCCTTATAGCTAGCAAAAGCATTCAACAATTTTGTGCATTTTGGAGGAAAAAAAAAAACAACAAACAAAAACTTGGGGTTTAGATCAGTTTCCTACTTTCTTGACCACCACTCACTGTCAAGATTTGACATGGATTATCACACCACACTCATCAGAACTTCAGTGAAGGTGGTACAGGGAACATGCAACTTGCAGATCATTTTATTGTGAACTCCTGGACAATATAATAGCTACTGCTAAAATACAAAAATGAAGTACAGCATGTTTTTTTGTTCCAAATTTCAAGAACAACGTAATTTAGTAATTTAAGCTTTTCTGCTTGAACACTGGAGTAAATGAAAAGAGCAGGAAGAAAAAAGATGCAGGAAAACCCCCAACTGTTAAAGAATATGGAAGATTAAACAAAGGAGCTACTTTCTTCCTGACTAATCCATTGTCAGGTTGTATTAGTTTAGGCTGCTTTCCCTTATATACCCAATAGTCACATATTTCAGGCAGCTTGACTAAGATCTGGCAAGGTGGCAATAGTGCAAGTTACATTTATATTTTCTAAGGCACAAAATGGCATCCTGTGGGTCCTTCTGTTTAGCTTCCTTTCTTCTTTGCTGTTTTCAGTTGACACACAAATCCAAGATGGTTGTCTTGTCACGTTTCTCCTGGGCTACTGTAAAAGGGCATTTGCCTTATAGTTAGAAGTCTTCTGAGCTATTAGAATGTTGACTCCACACCTAGAGAACCTTCAAAAATAAAACAAGGGCCCGCAGAACAAAACCAAACCAAAAGTATCAGAGATCACATGTGCATCCTGAGCTGCTTGTGTGACAGTGTAAGGAGGGGACTTACCTTCACTTCCTGAGCAGCTCATAGCTTGCAGCTGCAGAGAACTTTCACAAGCAGGAATGAAACACCAATTTGATGTGATACACCTTATTTCAAGCACCATAGTTTTTCTAGGGGCTGAAATAACAAATCTTGCTGTAGGTGACTAGCACATGTGTTCTGGACTACAGAAGATGTGAGATTTTAATTGTATCTTGCAGGGATTGATGTATTACTCACTCAAATTCGCTACGTGACTTGGGAGTCACACCAAACATGTTAATAATGATCAAAAGGTTCTGTTAATCAGCATTTTTGAAAATAAGCACATATCTGAGAATGGATCTGATGAGGAGGTCAGATAGTAAAAGAATAGTAGTCATCCATTGAAACACACTGTGATCCAGAAAGCTTTCATGGAGCAAGTCTGTCTTTTTTTATACACTTGATATAACCACAGAACCATGGCACTGAACCTGTCCTTCTGGAAAGGAAGTGCTGTAGAGACACAAAATATAAGTCAGATTTAGTCCAGCAAAAAAAAAAAAATGCATAAGGCAATGTATATTTATTTGTAAAGAGAACTGTAGAACAAACTTCTGCTGTTTCTAGTACTGCTTTTCAGAAGTGGTGCATTAACTTAGCATCTCAATTTCAAGCTGCAGAGAACGACCAGCATGTCAAACATCTACTTGGAACAGAGCTCTCTTTGGCAAAAACTACCCTGCAACTGTACACATACTAACAGTGTTCAGACTCTTAGCTGACTGGGCAAGTCTTGCAGCAAGACAAGGCAGCACTTGACACAGTGTACAGGAATACAAAAACCCTGCATGAAAAATTAATGGGGATGAAAACACACAGGAAGGGGGAACCAAGGAGTACTATTCAGTTGAAGAGATTCATCAGTCCACAGCTTTCATGCAAAAAGTACCAAAGCCATTCTGGAGACTCACAGGTCACTTTGGAATTTAAGCTAAGCTGAAACTTAATGAGTTAAGTAATACTTGATAGATCTGTAATAAATGAAGAACACCACTGCAGTTCCCTTCTTTCTTCTTGAGAACATAAGGACATACTGCTTCTGAGGTCAGCTTCCATGACACATCTTAAAGCAGAAGACAAGCATCAGACTTATCTGAAACAGCCTCTCACCTTTCATGCAGGTGATGGTGTACGAGTCTTAGCTCCCAAAACTGTTACCTGACTGTTTGCAAGGGCAGGGAGTGTTACTTTCAGCATGCATTTTCAAGCTTTTCTTGCTATTATTGCAGAACTTAAGCTTTGGATGCATCTCAAAGAGTTGAAACAATGCATGACAACTCATGTCATCCAAACAGTAGTTCAGACACAAAAAAAACCCCCACCAAACCCAAACCAAAACCAGGTAGAAGTTCAAAGCAAGCAATACAGGCAGGATACAAAGGTTAAGAGTGGTTGTTGAGTAGGAACTGGTATTAGAGATGTTGTGACTTCAGGTGCATGGAAGTTTCTCGTGATACTTACACTTTCAGCTGAACTAAGAAGTGGAGCAGGCACTCCGTCACTGCTTCTATGAAGTCTCTTGAATTGCTTTGTAATTTAGAAAACACCTTCCTTGTATTGAGAAATAGTTTTCTTTACTATCCTTTCCATTGACTTATACTTGGGATGCTACAAAGTGGAAAACAAGACTTCAGAAATCATCTCTACTAAAATATCTTCTTTTGGCACTGTACCCATCAGTAGAGTCCTTCGTGCCACTCAGAAAATGTGTGGCAGATAAGCCATGTAAAACACAGGTGAAGACAGATGTTTGATCACAGCTCTTTTCACCATTAACAGACTATGGTCCATTCTTGGAACCAGAAGTAACCTGCTTTTAATTTTGGACACCAAACTCAAAAGTACTTTAACCACAAGTACCTGTCTATCATACCAACACTCTAACCAGCTGCCTGCTGGCTATTTCAAGATAAGCAACCATAGTAAACTCAGGGACTTTCTGTGTTCTAACTGCATCTACACCAGAAAGTATGGCTACATGACAAGATTCGGCTTTTAAGAGAAGCAAGGACATACTAATTTGAGTCTTGCCTTCCTTTGCATGATTCAAGACTTTGATTGGACCACATCTCCAATCAGTGAGCTGGGAAGTAGCACCTGCCTTGCACACTTCTTCCCATGTTTCTGCACTGCGCTACAAACACCTCCAGGATCAGAAAACATTTGAGGATCCAACTGGAAGACATCACTGACATGCAAACAATAGCTGTAACACCTACAGAGGCAGGAACATGCCTCAACGTAATGAGTACAAGATTTCAGGGTGGCACTTAAGAGGGGATAAAACCAGTAAGCAGCACCATTGTGACTGAACATCACTTGGATAGTTAGGCCTTGGACCTTATTAATCTAATTCCCAAAAGGCAGTTTGTAGCTTCGGTTATGCTTGGGAGCACCTGGCAGTCATAAAACAGGCCCTGTTCTGAGGGGAGGAAATTCAACTGGCAGAGAAAAAAAGTCTGCCCTGTCATGGGGCTGTGGCTAGACATCGGAGAAGTGATACAGTGATGTTACAGAAGACCACTGCTCATGCATTTTCAACAAAATGAGTATGAGCAGTGAGCTGTGCCACCATGCACCTCCAGAAGGCTGGTTCCTCGTAAGTAGATGTAAGATCTAACGATTTTCAAAAAACCTAGCTTCCTGGTAGTACGGGCAAATTAATAGGGCTGCAAAATGACAACAGGATGTTCAAGTTCTCGGATAAGCCAGGAACGGTCGAGGAAGCAAGGATGTCTAGGTAACATTTAAGCCACAAGGAACACTGTGGACAAGCTCGGCCTCATAAAGGGGAAGCAATCAGAGCACGCAAAGCTCCTTTCTCCGAAACGTCCAAAAAAGCTCAAGAGACTTACGCGTGAGACGTCCCCAGCAGCACAACGTCAGTCCTTCGCGCTTCCCTATGAACCAGCCCCGCTCTAGCCCCCCGCGCCGTAACAGAACCGCTCAAGGCACCACAACACACCCCCCTCCCGCCGCCGCCTCGCGAGAGATCGCCCGCCCCGCGCCACGTGACGCGACGGCCGCGGGGCTGACGCCAGCGGGCACGGCTCCACCTGTCACTGGCTCCCGCAGAGGGCCGGCTCCCCCTGGGCGCCCCGCCCCCACTTGCTCCTCCCCCCCCCCGCCCCCCCCACCCCGTTCCCTCGCAGCCAGCGCGCGTCGAGTCCCGTCACGCGCTCGTCCGTTGGCGGTCCAACGGTCGCTTTCCCGTGGCGACTGGCGGCAGGGAAGTCACTGCTCCGCTGCGAGCCGCTAGCCACAAAGCCGCTGAGCGGGCACAGGCGCCTCAACATCCCAGAGCGGGTGAAGCCACAACCATTTCGCCACCGGAGGTGCCCTCGCTTCGGGCGCCGCCACCGCCCTTCTGCATGGGCGTTAACCGCCACCTCAACCACC
The DNA here is from genome assembly GCA_017639245.1 of Myiopsitta monachus. Classification (NCBI taxonomy): domain Eukaryota; kingdom Metazoa; phylum Chordata; class Aves; order Psittaciformes; family Psittacidae; genus Myiopsitta; species Myiopsitta monachus. Next base: position 16,552,827 of record CM029927.1, on the reverse strand, counting down.
ACCTCGGGGGGCGGTAGCTTTTCCTTGTCTTCCCTCCCGCGGCCCAAGAGCGGGTAGCACAAGCCAGTAGGGACCCCATTCCCCGTGCGGGGAAGCCATTATTTTCCGGTCGTACCAAGAACAAGAGGGACCCGTGCCCAAGCTTGGGCGGGCGGTCGAACGCGACTTTCCCCCAGCCCGCGAGGCGCTAGCAGGGCCCGCTTCCTCAGCAACGTCCGCTCCCCCAGCCTGGAGCCCCCGTTACGCAACTGCGCCCATTAGCGCAGCTCACCCTCCGCCTATCCTCCCACCCCCGACGCCCGCCACTCCCGAAAACTTCCCCCGCCTTCTCGCCCTCCGGTTTTTAAAGGCGCACGCCAAACCTGCTAGCTCTGGGTAATCGAAAAGCCCCTCTGAATGACGGCCCGGCCGACCTCTCCTGAGCCGCGATTCCTCGACACCCCGCCTCTTCCCTCAGACACTGGCCAATGGAGCCAATGTCAGCGAGCCGAGCTGAGGCGCAGCGGTGGAAGAGCTTTATGACTGACGTAAGTCAACAAAGGTCACGTGCGGCTCCGCGGAAGCGGCGATTGGCCGCGCGGGCCCGAGAGGGGAGGTGCGGAGTGGGGGGTCACGGTGGCGGCGTGGGGCTCGCTGTGTGACACAATTACAACAACTTTGGGCAGCGGCTGGGGAAGTTTGTACAGGCGGCAAACACACCCCGCGCGGCAGGGCGTGCGGGGCCCCCGCCGCCCCGGCTCCCCGCAACCCCCCGCTGCCGGGCCGAGCGGTGCCGCGGACATGTAAACACCGCTCAGCCGCCATCCGCCGCCGCTGCAGCCACCGCCTCCTCCCCCCCCCCCCCTCCCCCGAGTCTCCAGCGCTGGGGCTCCCTCCCTCCCTCCTCCTCCTCCTCCTCCTCCTCCGAGCAGCGGGGCTTCCCCCCGCCTCCCTCCCTCTCCCCTCCCTCCCTCCTCCCTCTCTCCCTCCCCCTCCCTGCCGGCTGTTGTTGTTGTAATAAAAGTTGTGGTGTGTGTGTGTCGGGCACCCCGCCCCGCCCGGCGCTGGGGGGTGTTGGGGGCGCGCAGGGGGGGGGTTGCGATCGTGAGTTAATTACGCTGCGTTTCCATGAAATCGTGCGGAGTGTCGCTCGCCGCTGCCGCCGCCTCTGCTGCTCCTTTCGGTGATGAGGAAAAGAAAATGGCGGCGGGGAAAGCGAGCGGCCAGAGCGAGGAGGACTTCGCCAGCTTGACAGCCGAGGAGAGAGAAGCCCTATCCGGCCTCGACAGGTACCCGCTCCCCACTCCGCCCCGGCCGCCTCCGTGTCCCGGCTCAGCCCGCGCTCCCTCCGTGTCTCCCCCCTCCCCTGCCCGCGGCTCCCCGCTTGGGAGTGCGTGTGTGCCCGTGTGCGGGCTCCCGGCCCCCGCCGCCGCGCTCTGCCCTTGCCCGCCGAGAACGAGCCTGTCCGCCCGCCTGCCTGCCCGTGCGGGGGGCTGACTCTCACTAACGCTGGTGCCTCTCTCCCCTCCCTCCCGCCCGCTCCCCTTCTGCAGCCGACTCTTCGGATTTCTGAGGCTTCATGAAGATGGCGCCAGAACGAAGGCCTTGCTGTTAAAGGTAAGCGCGAGGGTGGATGTGGAGCGGGACTAGAGGGGAGCAGGGGGGGAGGGGAGGGAGCCGGCCCGGCCCTGTAGCCCCCTCCCTCCGGTCCCCTAGGTCCGCGCGGTGAGTGTGTGCGTGCGAGGGCGCGTCTGAGTGCGAGCCCGGCTGTGCGGGGCACCCGCACATCCGCGGGCGTAGGGCTGTCCGCCTCGCCCCCCGCCACGGCCTTCCCACGCCTCGCTGACGCCTTTGCTCCTTTCTCCCCCCCGTCCCGCGGACCCAGCGTGGTCCCCTCGCGGGAGGGAGCCGAACGGGGCTGGGCGTGGGACGAAGGCATCATGGCCTTGCGAGTGTCCGTCCAGCCCCGGGATGAGAGACTAACTGCACGCCGGGGCCGGAGCCCTGGGCCGGGAGTAAACGCCGAGCGGCGCGGCGGAGGAAGGGGGTGCGTGAGGGAGGGAGGGGGGGAAGTCGGTCGACGAGGAGGAGGAGGAGGTGGTGGTGGTGGTGGTGGTGGCGGGAGGGGGGGGGGGGGGGGAGGGAGGGAGGGCGCGCGCGAGGCGCTGCTGACGTTGGCCTCTCCCCGGACCCTCCCTCGTGATTTTCGCCCCGCGCGGCGGGGGCCGGCGGCTGCGCGCGCCCTGCCCGGCGGCGGTTGTACCTCGCGGCGACTGGCGGAGGGGGGACAGTCGGTGCTTGACCCGGTGGCGGAGGGAGTGGGGGCCCGGCCTGGGGCGAGGCGCTGAGCGGCTCCCGGAGCCCGTCGCCGAGTGACTTGTTTACTCTCCGGGCCCGGCAGCCTCCAGCGTGCGAGGTCCTCGCTGACTGCCGTGTTCCGCCTGCCGGGCCTCCCGCTGTCGCCGCCGCTGGGCGGCCTGACAGGGAGTGCAACTGCCCGCGGCTTTCTGGAGCCTGCCGTGCCTTTTGAGAGAAATGTTTGTTTTCTGTGAAAAGTTGTTGGCCTTGTCATTTAGTTAAGTAATGGCTGCTCCTGTCGGCCCAAGATGGCCGGACCGGGAGGAGAAAGAGAGGTGGGGGGGGTAAACACGAAGCAAATACTGGGAACGAGTATGCTCGTTGCCTGGAGCCTGAAGCCCCCGGTGATGAACGTTGAGGGAAACTCGTGCGCATTGCAAGTTCTTTCTGGGTGCTTTCCTGCTGCAGGCAGGGCGTTTGCAGCGCTGGTGCCCTTCTTATCAACCTGTAGCACATTCTAATGCCCATCTGTAAGCTGTTGACAAAGGCTGTGCAGGCTGAGTGTCTGCCAGTTGTGTTTAAAAACTAAACGCCAAGAAAACGTTTGAGTAACAGAACAAGCCGAACTGTTTTTAAAAATGCCACACGGTTTAGGCAGAGGACTGCTCTTCTGGTTCCTGCTTTCTGACTTGTTCCTGTCAACAGCCTTGCGTTTGACACTTTGTTCATCCTATTGTTGTGCCAGTGCGGTATGCCGATGTTTTCACGGGAAGAATTTCTTTTTCTCTTGCTGGTCTTGGTGGATCTGATGTCCTAACTCTAAAGTGCGTTGAATTCGGTAGCCTAGGCCCTTGCTTGTGTTTGGATGTTTATTTCTGGCATGCTTGGAAAAGCTCAATGTCAGGACGTAGGGGGAGGGGGGGAGGGATGGAAGGAGAAACAAGTACACTTTTCTTTGTGCTTAATTTTTAAAAATCCCGTGGTTTCCTTTTGATTTTCAGAGTTATTTATAAAAGTGTTCCTTCTGATAACTCAAAAAGGTAGGGGAGTGATATGTCAAACCAGTTAAATAGCATACATTAACTGTTAGTGGACCGGAATTACTGTCTGCTCTGTGAATGCTGTTGAGGCTATCAGAAATATTAGGGGGAATCCTGTATGGGGTAGAGCCTAAGTATGCTAGGTAGGAATAAAAGCATTGTATGTAATCGAATTCTCTATCACATAACATCACTAGGTTCTGTTTTATTTTGGGTACTGTAAAATTAAGTAGTGCAGACAGCAGCTCAGGATATTAGTTGAGTTTTGAGTCCTTTCTTGCATATAATGCATTTTCTTTTTTATGCTAGTCAAAGTTTTAGCATAGAGAGTCTGAGGTGACTGAAGTTGTGGGGCATTTAGTTTTTAAATATATTTCTATAAATATCACTGTTCTGTTACTGTATCAGTCGGTGCAGCGAATCTGTGCAGTGAATACTAAAAAAAAAAGCAAAACAAAACCAACCCAACCAGTGTAGGTACCTATTTCACCTCAGTTTTCTGGCAGTGTTCTGGGCATTTATGAATTGCACTGGCTCATAAAGCATTTTTTTAAAAAAACTTGTCTCTAGGGAAAAGTAGATTGTTAAGGAAGGTAGATTAAAATGTTACTGTTCAATGCAGAGATGTTTGAGAAGAGTTTCTTGGCTTGAACCAGGTTCACTTTTATTTGTGCTTTTTACTTTCTGTGATTGTGCAAGTGCTTCAGTTACTGTTATTGATAAGTAACAAGTTGTTATTTTTAAGATAAACAGTTCCTTTGTGTGTGTGTGAAGCCTCATGCAATTTACAGGTTTAGAGTAATTAATCTAGCAGATCACTTTAATTCCATGTAACGGTTATTTTTATTGTAGAAAGCGTGGCTGTATGTATGTGCATTTAATTGATAGGTTTTACAGTGATAGTAACAATATATTTCCTTTGTGCATAGAGGAACAACAGCTGACAAAAGACCCTAGACTCCATAATTACAAAACTGACTTATTAGGGATCTACAAGCCGGCGCATTATAAAGTAATTTGAGATTTAAGTGCATGTTTAGCAGGTAAGGAATACCATTGAATCATGTTTCCAGAGGAGTCCTTCACAAAAGCAAAAATTTATGGATATTCCCCTCTATGTGAGAAGAATACACCTGCTATTGAGCCTTTTAAAAAGGCAGGCTGTAGCAGTGTCTCTTCTGTGGGTGCCTGACAATGTTCCCTGGTTTCCTGGGGTTAAAGTGGTAGGAGCAGTGTTCCTGTTTGAGGAGATGGTCTGGAGGGGGCGAGGTCCTGGGTTGCAAGTATTGAGGGAACTTCTCTGTTATCCGCACAGGTACTTGTGCAGCAGCAGGATTCTTTTGTGGGCTTAAATTTGGTGTCTCAGTAAGAGGAGGTACTACTCTTGCTTTTAGTGGGGTTCACTCAGCAGGAGGCAGCGGGTTGGTTCAAGCCACTTGCAGGCAAACCAGGGCATTCCATGAAGTCTTTTCAGTGAGAACTCTAGCTAAATGAAGCCACACCCCGACAGTTTAAGAAGAAAAAATGTGGGATTTTTTTTAGGGATGTAGGAGGCTTCATGTTGGGAGGTTTAACATAGTTGCAGGTTCTGTACAAACTCCAGGTCTGAACTGCAGTCCCCCTTTTTATGTAGCTGTTGTCTTGTACAATGTATGGCAAGTAGTATTGTGAACTGAACTGAGTGCTGCTGCTGTGTGTAACAAATCAAAAGAGCAGATAAGACGTCGCATCTATTCAATTTTTTAAATTACTGAAGATATAGACTAAAGGTCAGGAATATTGTATTGTGGCGCCATGCATTGGATATGTGATAAGCCAGAAGAAATCAAACTTTCCTGTAATCATGTATGTACTGTTAGTATGTGTGATGGAGGAATAGAATTCTCTGTTGCCAGACATTTTGTATTTTTTTTTTTTTTGCAGAAAAGGGGCTTGAAAATCGTAATTTGCAGCTAGTGTGGTTTTTGGGGGAGAGGAGAGGGAAATGGAGAGGTCAGCTTTCAGACTGGTGGAAATGCTGAAAATCAAATATAGTCAGTGTCATGTAAGAGGTGCTTGATATTATGCTTCTATAGCTGACAAGCACATTAATGTGAAGGGGTGAAAAAAACCCAAACGAGAACCCTGCTGTTATCTTGATGTCTCTTTCTCCCAGGAATACCTTCTCACATGAGGTGAAGCTTAAAGGTTTCTTTGGGGAAGGAGGGAGGGGACATCCATTGTATTGGAAGTGAATTGCTAAGCATCTCCTTGTTTTTTCTTTCTTTCTTTGCTGTTTTTTGGTTTTTTTTTTTTTTTTTTCCTCCCTTTCCACTAGTGCATCCAGGGTTTAGCCAAAGTTGACTTTCTTGCAGTGACAAACCTTTATTTCATAAGCTAAAATTACTGGGCTTCTATACAGATTTGGGTTGATGTAGCTGGTCTAATGTATTTAGTATATGATGCTTGTTAATTCCTATTCATTGAGTTTAATCAGTTTGTCATATACTGTAGACAAAATGTGAAGCATGTTTCCCTTTAAAAGTATTGCTGTTGGAGTCAGTTTAAAGAGAGATGAAGTAGTTCCATGCAATATGCCAGTTCTTGGTCTAGTGTTACCTCTTACAGGTTTTTCAGCTCGATTTCTTTTCCAACTGATTTAAAAAATGGTATTTCCTTTGTGTAAGGGCCATATGTATTGACAGAGTTAAGAAAGTGATTATCTGTGCTTTTGCTAGGCATGCAAAATAAGAGCACAGTATTCTGTGAATTAGATGACAGTGTGAATTAGTATATATTGACTTTGTCCTTTTAGTGTTGACATTAATGTTAATTTTCTACTAATCCATAATTATATATTCTTAGTTTTAATTATAACAGGGTGCTTGAAAAATAATGATGCAGGAAAGCATTTTATCAGATTATCCTAGGTGTAGTGAAGTTGGGGTGCTTTTTTAATAACTTTGGAAATGTTTTGGCATAATTTATATTTATCAAAACAAAGAAATAATGCTTTAAAAATAATTATAGTGTTTGCCTTATATAATGGCAGGGCTGGGAATTGAGAAAAACTGGGGATTGGTACCATGAGAGGTTTGTAAAGCATTCCAGGAAGTGGGCAGCCTCTCCAATTTATGTAAATTTATGCCTGAGCTGTTCCTTTTTGTGATTTTTTTTTTCCTTTTTTCCTTTTTTTTTTTTTTTTTTTAAGTCTTCGTTTCTCAGTATGTGTTTATTATCTAGCATATTGTCTGTTGCTGTGGAAGAAGTTGGTTAACATTTTGTAAATCATGTTAAGGGTCATACTGTTTTTCTAGCCTTCTCTGAAGGTGTCCAGAAGTGGAAAGATTTGCAGTAAAAATGTTAAGTGTTTTTATTGGATGATTGGGACTGACATACAGATTTTTTTAAGATCAGTATTTTTCTGTATGTAATTCGGAGTTTCTGGTAATAGGGTAGGGTATTTAAGATCCAATTAAGATGTAATGGATGGCATGTTCTGTAGTTCATGGTTGTTCCATGTTTGTGCTTCGAATTACAATTCCAGTCTATGTGATATGTATCCTGGTACTTAAAGTCTAGTTGTAAATTTGCAACATTTGTATTTCATCTGGTATTAAAAACATGGTTTTTTTTTGTTTGTTTGTTTGTTTGTTTTGTCAAATGAACATTACACGGGGGTGTTTATGAGGTACTTTTAATGTTTTGATACTTTCAAATCTAGTGTTCAGTGCCTGTTTCTTTAAAACAGTGGGGGTTTCTTGCTCAAAGCATACATTCTTGAATGTTTTGTGTGTTTCCTAAGTTTAAAGTGCAGTTTTGTTACTACTTCCTGAAAACAGGGAAATTGCTGAAGTGACAGATGTTACACTTGTCATTTTAATGTTAATAAAAAGGCAAGCATGGACCTCATCTCTACCAACAGCATGCCTTTGTAGCAGTCGAATTAGGATTGCAGGACAACTAGCATACTGGTACTTGCATTTCAGTAAGCTTTACGTTTGCCATCAGGAGATTATTAATAGGGAATACAGTGTAAGATTTTACTTTGTTATAGTAGCTTTTCATGTTTCTTATGGAATAAATTTTGCATATTGTAGCTTCTAAGTACTGATCTGCTGAGTCTGGAGGCTAAAGTGGTCCATTTCTTTAAATGATACACTATGCATAGAATTAACATAATTCATGCCCTACTGATTTAGTAACCAAACACGCAAGGTAGGCAGCAATCTGGGACAAAGGAAGAGAGAGAAATATTACTGTATTTTAGCAGTTGAGGAATAGGTGTTCTGATGAATTACTTGATTTTTGAAACTGTGAAGAAAACCTGAGGTGAGGATGGACACAATTGTTCTCCTTCAATTCCGTTCCAATAATTTCACCACTGAAAATTTTCCATCGATCTATTTGTGCATTTTGATTCTCATGGTCTCTAGCTTTCAGATGTCTGTACAGGTGATCTCAAGTACCATATGTGAATAAGAAATAGGCAGTCAAAAGCTTCTTTCTATACACAGTGTTCAGGTGTGCTTTCTAATCATGAAAAATGTGGTTCTCTGCCTCTTGGCAGCCTTTATAGCTAGCTGTTAGTTAACTGTAGTGGATTGAGTGGACTTGATAATTATAGAGGTACGGCTATCTGCAAGTGTTGATACCATCTGAAGTATGTGTTGAAAGCATCATCTAAAAGCTATACCATATGTTTGTTATGCCATTTTAGAAAAGAGTAGATGTTTCGTACTTGGGTAATTCTGTGAGGAGAATCATTTGTTTTTATTATTTTAGCAAGATGATACAAAATTAAGGAGAGTCAAGGCAAATGTTTACAACTGTGAAGTGATTTTTATACTGATTAACATTGTCACAAGACTTTCCAGTACCGGAATTACATGCCATAGCCTACTGTTTTTCTCTATCCCACTGAGAATTAAGCAAACTTACCTTCTGTGGAGAAATTAAGCTTTGGTTTCCAGCCTTACGGATTCATGAGTTAAACTTCAGGTTGTTCTCTGGCTAGTGAACAAATACGGTTGTTCTTGGTCCTCAGCTGCCAGAATCTTTGGGTTATGGGAGTGATTCTGCAAGTATTTTCAACGGACTGAAAGGGAAGGAAATGTAGCTTGAGGATGCTAAAATAGTTGTGTAAAAGCAAGTTACTGCTGTAAAGGTCTTTGATCAGCTTCTGCAGAAATGGATTAAGCAGATGGTCTGATGTGGATACATGCATAAACCAGGTGTCTGGTTTTTAGCATTGGTGGAGAGAATTCCAGAAGCTGAGCCATGATTACGCTCACGCTGAAGGCATATAGGTATCAGACAACTCCCAGTCCTTCAGTTTCACACCCATTTTGCATTTTACATGTGCAACTCACATAAGTTACTTTTTAGTTTAATCTTCCTTCTTGGTGAGGTTCTGCAGCTATGGTGTTTGAAGTGTAATGTTTGAGTAATGACACAATTCACAATTGAAGTGATGCTCATTAAACTTCAGGTGTCAGACCAGGTGACTGTCTTTGTTACAAATGTTAAGAATGTTAATCTTGTTCACTAGCAGAATACTTCTCTGTAGTTAAAAACAGACGAAATTGAACTAAGTGGTCCTGTATGGAGCTACAGAAGGCTGCCAGGATTTATATAGGTGTACGTGAGAGGATAATCTTGGTACCTTACAGAACATTTTTTTGAGGGGAGGGACTGTATTTGATCTGAGTTCGCTGGCCAGGGAAGTTCTGAAAAGCAGGAGAAAATAATTGAATCTTTTCTTGTATGTTTCTGGTTTATGGATAGATAATGTTTCTGATTTATGGATAGATACTTTAAAGAAATAGCTGCAGTGTCTTTAATTCCTTTTGTGGAGAGGCTGTTTTCAGGATTGGCCTGTGTTCAAGACTAGTTCTACTGATACTGTCAAAAGCAGTATGGACCATTCGTTAGTTTGCTTGTGGATCTAATAAAATTGTTGAATGATGCAGTTTTAAGATGAACATCTGAATATTCTGAGGTGAATCAGGTGTTATCCTTGACACCTGAATGCTGCTCTTTATATCTACAAAATGGTAGGAAAGCATTCCTTATGTAAATAAAAAACTGTGCTAATGAACAAAAAGCCCCTTAAATGTGTTTGGGAGATGAAAGTATCTGAGAAAGAATATTTTTCCCTTCAAAGTATGAGAGGATTATCATCAGAGCTGTTGACAAAATACCTTCCTTTGTGGTTCTTTAATTTACTATGTAGTGTTCATGGAAGAAGCTTGTTTAATTAAGATGTGGAATTAAGAACTCATTTATAGTTTTGTAAAGGGAGTGACTAAAAACGTGCTACATATTTTGCAACTAGAACACTATATGTCTACATATGAATTTCCTTTGTGGTAAGTTGTTAAATTAACTGTTGTTTGTTAAAATGTAGCTGACAAGCATTTTAAGTAATTTGTTTTTCTCACAGTGGCATTTGAGGATTACGTTTCACATCTCAATACAGATTGGTTATTGAAATCTAAAGGAGGTGGAATTGTGACTATGCTTTTCATTAAATTTCTGCTTGCATTTTGAGAATTTAAAGGTTCTGAACAATTTCAGGATATCCTTTTTGGCATTAGTCAAAGGTGCAGCAGCTTTTAAAATAGAGCTGGTATGTTTTTTTGGGGGTTGTTATTGTTATGTTATTTCAATTGTAGTTACCATTTTAAGTTTTTATTTAAACGCTATTTTCATTAATTTATGATATGAAAACTTGCACAAGAATCTAGAGTAGAATAATGAATTGAAGTTGAGGCTCTAGGTTTATGTATCCTCCACCCTGTGGTAACAGAATTCAAAGTATTCTCTGTCTCTGTTGCTTTTCATATGTGCTAGTGAAACCATTTTTGGGCCTCTGTGAGGAATCAGGCTGGAGCACTGATTTGGATAGAAAATAAGCTAGTAAAAAATGGAAAACTCATTAATTTTAAGTAACCAATACTGAAGGTTACTGCTAAGACAAAGGTTTTAATTTTTAGAAGAGCAGACTTCAGCATTCTCAGAGCTCATTTGGGAGGGATTCCATGGGAAGTTTCCATGGAGGCTAAAGGAGCTTACGAGTGAGGAGATTTTCAAGAATGCTCTCCTGGAAGCACAGGAAGTTCATCCCCTTTAAATGTATGGGAAGTAGATGGAGCAGGAGACCCTCTTGGCTAAACTTCGAGCTTTTTAGTGCTCAAAACAGGAAGAAAAGCGTACCATTGATGGAAAAGCAGTTGAATACCCATTGAGAACTACAAGGGTGTGCAGAGATGCAGTTAGAAAAGGAGAAGCTCAGCTCGAATTGGAATTTACCAGAGATGTCAGAACTACAAGAAAGGGTTTCTCAAGCATGTAAACAAAAAGCAGAAGCAGAAGGAAAATTACTGGCCTGCTGTTAGAAGGTGAATTGGCCTCCTCCAAGGCTGAAGTGCCAGAGGTTCTCAACACTTTTTTCACCTCTGTCTTTACCATCATTGTTGGGCCCCAGGGCTTGGGATCAAAAACCCAGGTTGATGCAAATGCAGACCCACCATCAGTGAAGGAAGACTTGGTATGTGAACTGTTACAGGACCTTGACCCCTACAAATCAATGGGCCTTGACAATATCCACCCAAGGGTGTCTGGCTGATGTCATTGTGAGACTGCACTGGGGGATGTCCCAAAAGACTGGAAGAAGGCAAATGTTGGCCACATCTACAAGAAGCGCTTAAGGGAGGATCCAGGAAATTACAAGCCCATCAGTTCTACTTCAGTTCCTTGGAAGGTTATGGAGCAAATCCTTCCGGGGCCTCTCACAAGTCAAATGAAGCACATGACTGGGAGAAGCCAGCACGGATTCACCAGGGGCAAATTGTGCTTGACAAAACTGGTTGCCTTCTGTGACAAAAGTAACCTGTGTGGTTGATGTGGGACAAGCAGTGGACACTGCCTGCCTGGATTTCTCTGAGGGTTTTGATGCAGTTTCCTATGTGTTTCTCCTAGACAAACTGACATGTAGCAGTCTACATGAGTGGTCTGTGCGGTGGGTGGGGAGATGGCTGACAGGCTGCACCCAGAGGGTGGTGGTAAATAGTTCCTTTTCAAACTGGCAATGTGTCACTGGTAGGGTCCCCCAGGGATCATTATAGGGCTCAGCACTGTTTAGTATCTTCATAAGTGATCTGGAAGATGGGATCAGGTGTACCCTGACCAAGTTTGCAGATTGTACCAAACTGAACAGGGGAGTGGACATTTTGGATGGGGCATCTGCCCTGTTGTGGATGACCTGGATAGGCCAGAAGAGTGGGCTGTCAAGAACCTTGTGAAGTTCAACAAAGACAAATGTAAGGTCTTGCACCTGGGAAAACATAATACAAGACTCCACCACAGGCTGAGATCTACTTGATTTGAGGCAGTGCTGTGGAACGGGTTCTAGGGGTTCTGGTGGATAAAGAGCTCAGTATGAGTGAACAGTGTGCGGCTGTGACAAAGCCAACAGAACGCTGAGTTACATCAGGGGCATCACCAGCTCAGATAAAGATGTCAGTATCCCACTCAGAGCTTGTCAGGCCACACTTGGAATGTTGTGTTCAGTTTCAGTCCACAGTCTACAGAAAAGATGTGGACAGGCTGGAGAGGGTCCAGAGAAGGGCCACAGAGATGATTAAAGGACTGGAAAGTCTGCAGATGATGTAAGGCTGAGAAAACTGGGTTTGCTCAGCCTTGAGAAAAGAAGGCTCCGGGGAGACTTTATCACCATGCTCAAGTATTTAACGAATAGCTACAAAGAAGATGGAGACTCCTTTTTTACAAGGAGACACATGGAAAATACTGGTAATGGGCATAAGTTACTCTCAGGGACAATCCAGTTGGATAGAAGATGGCGATTTTTCACAATGAGAAGAATCAGCAATTGGAATAATTTTCCCAGGGAATTGGTGGATTTCCAAATATTGGACCCTTAAGATTTGGCTGGACTGGGTGTTGGGACTTCTAGTCTAGGTTATGCTTGACCTTGAAAGGTTGGACAGGATGATCCTTGAGGTCCCTTCCAACCTGGTATTCTATGGTTCTGTGAATACAGGTGATAGTGCAGATACAAAAAAGGCTGTACAGTCCATTAAGAGAGATGATTTGGGGAGACTAGGGTGGGTCCTACTTAGTGTGATGCTGTTTCTGTAAGGAATATTTATAAAACTCTTGCTGAAGCAGAAGGGTTTGCTCCCTTATTACAGGAATGGAATTATATATATTTTGGAAGCACAGGTTGTCACGATTGTCCTTCTTTTTGGAGAGGAGGGATGGAATGAGTGAGTGGCCTAGACTCATTATTTCTGTGAAAGACCTAATATATTGTGAAGTTCATCTGTCACTAAGAGACTTCAGGTAGATTTTGGAACTGAACATATGTGCAGCACTGGAGAATGTCATGAATATATGTCACAAGGACCGTAGAAGAAGACAGTCTGTTTTATGTCATGGCTCTGAATGAAAGGTACTGATGGATCTAAGTTGAGTACTTCATGAATTATGTTTGAACCTATGACTACGCAAATCAGGCCTCCATTTGATTTTGGGAAAGAGGAGAAATGAAACAGTCTTCTGGGAATGTTTTTCAGAATATAAAAGGAAGATACTTTCAGTTGAAAGAAGGGGAGAAAAGTTGAAAAAGGACATTTACAAAATTGGATGTGAGGAAGAGTGGGAAACAGAGGAATTAAATGAGTAAGGATGCAGACAAAATGGGGGGGTGATGAAGCAGCAGTGGAAGAATCATAGTGTATTTACTCTTTCCAGGAGCTACTTAAATCTTGTTCCTTGGATACCATCTGACTGCCACAGCTAACTTAAAGTAGTGTTTCAGCTCTTGATGATGCTGGTCCCTGCCTCAAAGGTTTTTGTAACAAGGTAAACAGGAAGAAAATAAAGATAAATGAAATTCAGGAAAGTTTGTGGAGGCTGTGAAAAAGCTTAGTAAGAATTACCCACTCTTGAGTTCTGAAGGCAACAGTGCCTCTGCTCTCCCATTTCTGAAATACGAGTAAGGCATGGTAGAGGAAGCTGCTACTTTAACAGAAGTGTTGTCTGTGTTTTCTACTCCTGCTTCTGTTTTCTCTCCCTAGCCCATAAAGAGAGTTAAGGAAACCTACTGCTTCTGCTCTTTCCTCAAGGTGGACATGATGACCAAGAACTGTTGTGTCTCTGTTCTCATGTAATTTTTTCGCTGCCTTTAGGTTTGAAGGATAAAGAAAGCTGAGCAAGTTTGGAAGATGGAGGTAGATATGTTAAAAAGGCAAGGAATAGTTTAAAGAATGGAATTGAAAGCCTGTGTAAGGGAGAATGAGGCTGATTTAGAGAATAACAGTATAGTTTAATGCAACAAAGTGTAGAAAGAGCATAAGATAAAGTGAAAAGCTAAGAAAAATTGAGAACATCAATTATATAACATCATAAAGCATGTCATAAGCAATCTCTGATAGGAAAGAAAAAGTGGAATGATATTGGGAATAATAAAGAGTACATAGGTTGACAAACTTCAGTGGAGCTTCTGAGAATGTTACAAATACAGTAACTCAAGGTAGATATACACACCATGGTTCTTAAAACTTCATGCATTCTTAGTTGTTGGTGTGGTGCACAGAAATGTGTTGTTTTCTGAGTATTTTTCATCTCCTGGGCTTTAATGGTTGGAAGGGCAGAGCCGTTGAATTTGTGATTTCATTAACAATTGAACAGTATATATTTTCAGAGATGGGAGGCTACAACTCATAGCAGGACTGTCTGATTTCAAGTGTAACCTGTTAAAAAGATGAACAAATTAGACCTAAGGGTCTTTTTTGCTTCTTAACCAAATACATATATATTTCCGGGCTTTTAAGAAGAAATGTTTGTATGTTTGTTCTTTCTTGCTTCAGAAGAAAAGATGAGTATAACTTTTACTTTTTATAATTTTTGAAAAAGAACCACTACTTAGAAGCTGTTCAACTAATATTGAATCAGAACAGTACATAGTCCTCTATTCCTTGCTTAAGAGGTGAGGAAATAGATAAAAAAAAAAACGTACGTGAAACCAAAATACTCTTTAGATGGTATGAGATGTGCATGTCTGAGCCAGCCTCTTCTGATGTCTTCATGAAAAACCTCAGGCAGACCTTTAAGTACAGGAGCACATGTAATTTAATTAGCAAGGGTTTTGTGGTGGAGGGCTGTCTTAACTGTAAGTCACTCTGTGGAGGAAATTAATGGTTAAAATGGCTTTAATGCCTCATCTGGTTATACATGGGGAGGATTTACAGGTGTTTATATCAGAGTTCATTTTTGTTGCCCGAGTATTATAAGATCACAGAGACCATCAGAGTCTATGTTAACTAATGAACAGAGTAAGGTCTCATTTTCAACCTTAAAAGGGCTCTGTTAACTTGCAAGTTCATGTGTTAAAAAACTGAGTAGACAGTGTTCTGGGATAAGTTATACACTGTCCGTCTTTGCTGTCTTGGTGGGAATTTTTTTTGTTTGTCATCTCAATAGAAGATACTTTTAAAAATGTATTTGATTATAATAGAAGAAAGTATGAAGGGTTGAATAGAACCTGGAAAGGAGACGTTTGTTATGTTAAAAAGACCCCAAAAACCCTAACGTAAAGCACAACATTGTAGTATGGAAATCTGTTGTTGGGGAGGTGGATGTATTTGGGACAGTTGGCGGAATTGTGAAAGGTTGTATAAGGATTCCTTAGATAATTGTGTGTGGCAGGGACGTAATTGTTGCATATGACTGTGATGCCTAATCTTGAAGATTGTCTTCAGTTAATCTGGGATTGTAAATGTGTTCCAAATTGTATGAGGAAAAAGCTGGAATTGGAATACCACAATCTGTTTGTTCCCTGCCAGTAAAAGTGCTGTCATCTTAAATTGTATTTTCCTTTATTGGTTGATTTTCTTCCTCAGTGGCAGCTTGCTTTTGCCTGTGAATGGTAGGATGTTTTCCTGTAATGCCAGTTGCAAAATTGAAGCTTGCTTGCATTGTGGCCAAAAAACCAGAGAACAATGACGATGCTGAGAAAAGACTCTTTTGTAATACTTACTTTTAATTGCTAATTAAGTCCTTAGTAGCTTGAAAGGATGGAATAGTTTGTCTTCTACTTCAGACCAATATTTGCTACTCAGTGGTGGAAAATGATGGAAGGAGTGATTTTTATTATGAGTTCTAGGTGAAAGTGGCCTTCCTGAGAAAGTGAAAATGGGCAAGAGCACTCATTTTGCACAAGAAGCTCTCAGGATTCAGGGAACATGCAATGCCAGTGGAACTGAGGAGCAGCTTAGAAGTTGTTACGAGGCCTTCTCAAGCAGCACGCATCACCTGCCCTCTCCTAAACTCTCTATAGGTTTTGTCTCATTAGGCTGCTTCAGTTTCTGTATTAACTGATTAAAGGTATTTTAGATTGTTCAGACAAGCAGCAGGATCTTCTAAGGAAATTTTATTGATATTCAGAGATTATTTAAGTTTGTTCTTGATATTTTTAATTTTTGTAAGCTATGAGATCAGACTGAAGCTTCCTTAATAGTGCAGCACTGGTTCCAGTGGAGAAACTGTGCCTCAAAAGGAGTGGGTAAGCAGATAATACCAGCTGAAATAGAAAAACAAGTTCCAACTACAGGTCACTTCACGACTCTTTCCTCAGGGCTTTCTCACTTCCACAACTAGAACTCAAAAATGGAACAAACTGATTCACAGCAATTCATTAATGACCAGCTTTAGGTCTGTCAGGCTTCAGACGGCTGGAAAGGAGATTGAATACACTTCTGCTCCAGTGACTTAATTGTCATGATTTTTCTGTAGAATGCCTCCAGATATTTATTGTGTCACTGCCAAAATTAACTCATATATTCTAGTAAGCAGGTTACCTGTTTCATGTAGCACCTTGTTTGCCAGCGATTCCATTTTCTAAGTAAAAAAAAAACCCAACACAAACTTACTGAAAAGTAGTTATAAAAGTGTATTTGATTATAATGGAAAAACGTATGAATGGTTGACTAGAACCTGGAAAAGAGACATTTGTTATGTTAAGAAAATAACAAAGGAGTGGTAGTTATCAGTACCCTGTACGCATTGGTACCTGGGTTTAAGAATGAGTGCTCTGTCAAGTTCAGGATAACCTTTGTGTTTAGTGCTCACACTTGCATCTCAGTTGGGTGTTCGTCTCTGTTGCTATAGCTGTGCTTGCATTTTCTCTAACACCGCAATCCCTACACACAGCGTATGCTGACAGAAGTTACTCTGTTAGCGTCATTGCACTATTTTGAGCAATGTCATAATCAGGCCATTACCCTCCAACTAATTGGAGGGTTGAACCAAGGTGTACAGTTTTTTTTGCTTACCCTAGTGTCTGAGCAGGCAGAACGTGGTAGAGCTGATTTTTATAAAACAACAATTCTAGTCTGTACTGGGGCCTTCATGTGCTGTTGTGATACTACTTGTATTAATTTTGGCTTTCAGTATTTTCCTTGTTTTCTAAAGAATGAAAAATTCTGATCAGCCTTAAATATTGTTGGAAGTACTGTAATTCAAAGCGCAGGTCAGTGTGATCTTGCTATTTTTTTTAACTAAAATGACTAGGAAAACGTAAGTAATGTTGTACTGTACCATGATTGTAGAGGATTTACCTCTAGTTAGGATGGAATGTTCTCTAGATGAAAAATATTCTGAAGTGACAGCTTTTAAGGAAAGAAACATTGTTTTAAAGCCACAGCTTTCTTGTCTTTATGTAACTTATGATACCTCTTTTATTATGTTCTCTACTTCGTTGCAACTGCTATATCAACTTGCAGTTTGATTACAAGTTACTGTGTTTTTCTTTGTTTTATAATTTGGTTTAGACAAAACTTTGGAAAATATGATTTATGGATTAAATCTGCAGTGTAGGAGGAATGATTAGTGTTCTTTGGATGGAGCGTAGAACAACATTGTTAAACAATAGATACACTCTTAAGATGCAGCATGTAACTTCGCATGGCTTGTTAAATTCATAATTCATTTAAGTAGAAAAATTTCACATTTTGCTTAGAAAAAAAGAACAGCTGTTAAATGAGTAGGGCAGGTACCATGATACTGCTCTTCTTCCACAATCAGGTAAGGGAGTTAAGTTGCTACTTCTGAATAAATTTTGCTCTTAGTGTAAAGGTGAGTTGTATTACTCCTTGAAATGCAGATTTGAAGTGAAATACTGGGTTTTCTTCCTTCACATATATAAAAATCTTGGCATTTGATTATCTGGTTGGTTGGACCTCTTGCTTTGGACATCAAATTTAAAGGAAGATTCCCTTAGTTTTGGAGAAGGAATACCTCTTGGGAGACACAATTGCACAGTCCTTGCTCACGGGATTGATCTGAAATTAGAGGTGAAATTTCCATTGCCAGGTGGTGTTTAGTGCAGGAAAGTGCCCATGAAGTTGCACTTGCATGTCTGTATGAAGCTGTAGGTCTGTATAAGTTATCTTTTCTTTGGCTGGTTAGAAACAGTTGAAGCTTCATTGCTTGTGTGATGTTGGCCTCCTAATCTCTGCAGCAAGTTAATCCATTCATTTTTGTGTGCGTATGTGTGTCTGTCCCCCCCCCCCCCAGCATTTTTAACTCTGTTTATCTTAAATTCTGCATGCACCTAGCCTCCTGTCATGTAAATGTTGTGATATGTGAGGTATCTATCATAAGCTTGCATGCAGTGATAGGAAAGGATGTGGGCGAGGGGGAGACACACTCATGAATTTTATAAAAACCTTTTCAAACAATGTTTATTTTCAGCATTACTAATTCAGTTTTCCACCTTCCCTCAAGTCTGCTGCTATGCTTTTCAAGTAAAATATGAATAAGTACGCAAAAGAATGTAATCAGTTGCGGTAATAGCACTTTTTGATATGCACATATTTTAGAATGATCCTCCGTAGTTTTCTCTTGGATGCGATCATGCACGTATTTATTTAGTGGTTTATTTCTATGCATGTAGCCTGTGTTATCTGTGAGAAAGACTTTGATTTGTATCGTCTACTTTTTTTTGTGTCATCTACTTTTATGCAATAAGCCATCAGTTTTTGACTAGGGGTTGTCTGAATTGTGTTCTGTATTCTCAGTGAATAGACATGTTGAGCCCTCACACCCTGTAAGCATATACCTGAACCACCACAAAACCTTTGTAGATAATGGCTACCTAGGACTTTAAGTGAACTGAATTTAACTGTTCTGTGAGACTTTGCCCTATGTAACAGGTGTTGGCCTTGGAAGTAGTTTCACATATACTTTCTGAAATGAAAGTAATGTGATTGGAGTGGGAGGAGGGAAGAAAGGGCAGGTAGGTAACAGCAGACTGTGAGTAGTGGGAGGATTTCTAACTCTAGAAAGAATAGTAAATAGTGTTTCTGGAGGTGTCTCAGCAAGGTAGAGAAGACAGCCCAGGTATACAGCGGTGTTGGTGGTAGCATATAGCTTGGACCACATAATTAAATCAGGAAGTGACATGCTTATCTTACCTCACATGTTTAAAACTACTGTAACCAGTAGACAGATGATCTCCCAAAGTTTTGGGAAGCAGTCCACAATCTGGGCATTAATGTTCCTGTTAGTTGTGAACTCTAAATATAGGCCTCTGTAATATGAAAGGTTTTGCTTTTATCAGGATATATAGTAGGTGAAGGAAAGCAGACCACAGGATGGAGAAGGCTTGCAATGCTAAACTTGTGTTAATAAGTACACCTTACAGTGGTACTGTCTTTCAGTCTTCTGGCAGAGCAGTACATGGTATTTGCCTCACCTGCAAACCTGTATGTCAGGTACAGGCTGACTAGTTGCATCTGGCACATGAGCTCATGGAGGATGGAGGTATATTTGAGAATCACACAGTATCCTTTCAGTAGTTATGGCTTTGCCATATACAGTCCCCCAGTAATAGAGCTATTCAGATTGTAATAGTAAGAGAAAGGATTGTTTCTTTTGTCCTTTCTCTCCCATGCAGATTCAATGTTAATGGCGCAAAACTTTGGTTTGCAGAGTGAGCTTTGTTCTATGGTATCTTGTGTCCTCTCAGACTGGTCTAGCAAGACTTTTAAAACCAGAGGATGAAACTGTGGTGCCTATAGATATAATTTTAACTTTGACTTCAGTGAGTGATGCTCCCTCTTTTGTGTACATATGCTCATTTGCCACTCTCTGCAACTAAAGTGCGAAGCTGCCTGTGGCATTCCTATGGCTCAGTTCATAGGCTGCTTTCCAGGAAGACTCAGCTTTGCTTTTTCTAAACTTGGTTGGGTTTTTTTTTTCCCCCATTCCTGATGATCTCCCTCTCTTCACCAACTTCGAGATTTACATGTCATCCTTTTCTTGTTCAACTGCTGGTGGTTGTGGTGGTTTAGATCCCTGAGCCTTCCTCTTACCTGTACGAGGCAGTGCTAAATAAATCACAGTGGCTTTCTTCAGGCACAGAAGTGTTCTTTCATTTGATCATGTTAGTATTCAGGCTCACAACGTTTCTCAAGGGCAAGTCTTTCTGCACTGCATCACTGCTAATTTAACAACTCATACTTTTTAGCTTAATACCTTGATTGTAGAGTACAGCTACCCTGTTTGCAGCTGGAGTGCTAACAGCTGCTTCCCAGTAACTGTTGTCAGATATTTGTGGACAGAACTCTGGTTACATATATTTCCTGTTTTCAGGATGTTATTTAGATGCTCTACGCCTTCTGGAAGGCCTTACACAAAATTCCACTTGCTAATAAACTGTGTTAAATTTTATTGTCAAAGGTCTTTTCACTTAGTATTTTTTACACTTGGCATGTCACTCTGAAAACCTGTTTCACCAACCTAGCGCTGCAGTTTCTATTTAAAGGGTATATTATGTTTTCGGATAAACTGTACAAAAATTGTAGTATCACTGTCCATAGCTTTCACTAAGGGCATACAGCTACTGCTTTAGACAATGATAGCTTTTTAATAGTGAAAGCAAGTAGCGACATTAGGACAGCAATTCTGAAAATGGCACTTTCCAAATTTTGAAATACCATGCCAGATTTAGGCTTGGGTTGATGAGAACGGGTAGTAAGTTACTTGATTCTTGAGTCCTGAGCAGAAATGTCAGCAGACTCCCACCATAATGTTGCATTTTGCTGGATCTGTTTCATCTTGTGTCATTTGCTTCTGATCTTGTTGATGACATTTCTGTGTTAGTGAGAAAAATTGGCATTCATTGGCTTAATGAAAACTAAGAATATTTAAGTGTAATAGGTGACACTGGTTGTTTATATGTGTTACATGGAAAAAAAAGAGTAAGTCTGAGTTAGAAGCCTACCAACTAGATAAATGATGCTGCAGAAAGCGAATTGCATGCTTCTACCTATGTAAATCTGGGTGCGGGGAACATCTTTAGACGAAAAAAATGCTGGGAACAATTCTTGAAACATACTGCTTTGGAAAACCTGAGATGGTAGCTTACCATTTTAACACTTCATAAGATACCCTTTCCAATGTAACCGCTGTGATTTTCGAATGCCGCTTTTTCTTTTAGCGTATTACTGATAGCTCTTGAGGTAGGAGAGCTGTTCATTCTTCTTGTACGCTGTGGGTGCAATGCATGTTGGGCATGTGATGTCAAAAATCATGTAAAAAGTGATATCCAGTCTTCTATTTATGTTGGTGTTTGATGGTGTGTGTGTGGTTCTTCGTTGTTATTTTGTTTGTTACCTCTATAAATGTTTTGTAACAGGTTATGGATAGCCTTCCCCCCACCACCCCTTTTTTTTTTTTTTTCTTCAAAACCATTTTACTTCTTTATTGTGAGGGTGGTGATGTGCTGGTACAGCGACTCAGAGAAGATGCGGATGCCCCATGGCAGAGGGTTGGAACTAGATGATCTTTAATGTCCCTTCGAACCCAAACCATTCTGTGATTCTGTGAATTTTCTACATAAAGTTTTGGAGGCATACCACAGAAAGTGTAATGCTGCTGACTTTTTGTGAATATTCTTACTCTTTTTCTCATTTTTCTTTTCTGGGGAGTTGCTAACTAAAACTTTTCTTCAAATTTAGGAGAAAAATATTTCACAAGTGAGTTTTGAAAAGCATTTATTTGCCTTTATGTACAGGGAAACTAGTTTGTATGAGGACAGGAAAGTTCAGTCGTTAGGTGATACTGACATACCTGCAACGTTAGTACTTGTCTCGTTAGAGTAATGCTGAAATTAAAGCCAAGATATAATCTGAAAGACCGTAATAGGTGGGTTTGGTTATTAATAAATGAAATACATCTGCAAAAAAATTGCATTCCTTCATTAATTACAATATAAAATTAGGATTCTCTAGAGAGAATCCGTGCACTGAATCCCATGTGTATTAGGTTGTTGAAGCTGGCCAGATATCAAATACTGGGTTTTGGGTCTGTAGTTATACTCTGCACTTACAGACAGTGTCATTTGCCTCCTGTCTGAACAGCAGGGATGCAGTAGTTTAAAATGTTTAAGAAGTTAGTTCAGCCTTTTACCAAAGCTTTCCCAATTACTTTTATCCAGGAGTGCCTCAAGGGCATAATCCCTTTGTTTCACAATTTAACTCTTTGTAGGAAGTAGTTGGTATTGGTCTGTCACACTCAGCTGGAAGTTCCTTTCAGAAATCCTGTGCAAAGACTTTTAGAGAAAACACAAAATAATACGTAGGTCTACCTGAGTGATTCCAGCTGTTTTTGAAGCCTGTCCTGTCATGTTGCAGGTGGTTATATGTTACAACTACATAGATACATGTAATTTTGTGATAAAAAAAAGTATTTGAATGTGCCCATTTGTCTCTGCTGTTTCCATTTAAATGCTGTGCAAGATCCTAATTTTCTGATTCTTCAAATATTTTTTTAATTTTCAGTCTAAATTTGTATGCATTTTGTTTGTCAACATTGCTGTGGGGCTGAAATGGCTCTTCTCTTTTCCTGTTATTTGTCCTTTTGGTACTTGCAGAAAACAGTCATATTAGTTTTTGATTTGCTAAGGCAAATAATGTCAGCTGTTTTGACTTCCTTTTGCAATAGACACTCTTTGCTCTTACCCTGCAGTTATCTTCTAAATTTACTTAAGGGTATCATTTCTGAGCACAGAAAAGATATAGAACGCTGCAGATCAAATCTGCTGAGATGGTATTAATACTTCTGCTTTTAGAACAGGTTGTTCCATGTCTTTTCTACTGCAAGAGCTTGGGAGCATCAACTGAAACTTCCAGGAAGCAAATTCAGAACCAGTGGAAGATGTTTCCTTGCAGTTCATCTTTGGAACTGCTTGCTGCCAAATATTGTTAACGTTAAATGAGCGCACATGGTTTTGAACAGTGGTGGGCAAATTAATGAAAGAAAAATCTGTTAATAGCTGTTAAGAACAGCAGTACCACTTGTGCCCAGGAGGTTCCTAAACTTAAATTACTGCAGACTGGGAAAGTGTTAGAAAAAAAATTTGTTATATTCTAACCTTTTTCTTTTGCTTCTGTTTCAAGAATGTGATTTCATGTAAAAGCTGTGCTAACCTTTATTGTTTCTATTTTGGTGAATGTGTTGTTGAAGTAAATACGAAGACACGATGCTGCACTAGACTGAGTATTGGTCTGACTTATCATGGTCATCTTATTTTATCTTTGCTGGAAATTTGTCCTCTGCTGAGCTTCAGAGTCATGTATGCTTTTTTTCGTCTTACATTGGCAGCATATACTCTTGATTTGTTACCTCATAATCTAATAATTGTTGCACTTGAGGTTTTCTTTTTTTAAATAGTTTCAATAAGCCTGTTGCAGAGTTCAAGATCTTAGATGGCTGTATAGTGATTTACTGCTACATGCCTCCAAGATTACCTTTGAAAAATCCATCTGTGGCATGCTGATTGGTGTATTTTTCAAGTATTAATGTCTTCACCTGTTTTATAGTTGATAGACATAAAATAACACTGGAAATTCTGTCCAAAGGGCAGTACCATGTCACCGCAAATTATGGAGATAATGACAGGCTATGACCAATAAGTGTATTTAATATTAAAGTAGTTCACCTTTAATTTTGTGCGTCTTGGTCACTATTAAATACCTGTAAAAATGGATTTTAGGTAGTGCTTGGTCTGACTCGAATAAATGGAAGCGTGTTGAACTGTATGTGAAACAAGTGCATGGGACTGACAAGTGTCTCAAATCTCATTCCATTACTACACAGAAGGAATAAACTTTGACAAATTTATGTCTGCCGCACATTGTGCGGCATAACTGCACCATTAAGTGTTACGGCACTAAGAGTGAAGTTGAAATTGCTGCTTTTAGGCTGTCTGGATGTGAGAGGCACTAGGATGAAGTTAGCAGCCAAATCTTTACATCTGGAGAGGCAGGGAAGTAAAACCAACAAGAGCTGCAAACTTTATTTTAATATTCCACAAAGACTTTCAGGTTTTCAAGTTAAAGCAAAATAAAGTTTGAAACACCTTTTCAATATATTGTAATTTTTTCTTCTTATCCTAGATTATGTGAGGTTTGTGGTAGTTTGTTCCACTAGCCTCCAAACAGACTAACAAAAATTTCAAATTTCATGCCTACCACTTGTAATACTTTGAATGTGCTCTTCCCTCTCTCTGATTCTAGGGGTCCTTGCTATCTCCTTGGCTTACTTGCATGTGTCCTGGTTCTACTGTCTCTGAAGATCTGAGCCTTCCTGTCTTGAGCTGTCAAAGACTCCACTTACGGAGCTCTTCCTCCTGCTCAGCATGTGGAGAGGAAGGAACAGCATATAAGATAGGAAGCCCCTCTTCCTCCTCCCAGTCAGTAGTGCCTGGCCCTGACTGTGCTGGTTGGGGGAGCTTGTTCTCCCACAGCTATTTGGTCCTAATTGGCCCAGAAGTTAAAAGCAGTTGCAGTTGTTCTGTGCTGAACAGCAGCAGAGACATCGCTAGTTAGGAGTTTTTTCCCTGTAAGCCACATGCACCTCATGAGATGCCACTTTTCCATCTCTGGCCTCAGGACAACATAAATAATCCCCTGCACATGCAGGCGTTACTCATGTTTCCAAGCTTTAACATAAAGCTTACACACCTCCTATTGCTTGCACAGGACAGGCCATAGGTGGTCTAGAATGGTGGGGTTTGCGTTTTTTGGATATGAAGAAATTGTTCGTGCAGACAGCTATGAAAAATGAACCTTTTGTACTGCAACTGACAGTTTAAAATAAAGGGATTAAGAAGATTGACATTTGGGACTGACTTGCATGTGACCATTTGCCTTTTATGATTACTTTGAAAATGCCTTAAATTCGATGCATTTTTAAAGGTTCTTAAGTTCTGTCACCTTTGTATTTTTTCATTCTTCCTAAACATTCTCTACAGAGGGCTAATCATTTGTTGTCTGTTACTGCAGTGATACAGTGCCATGCCCTTGTAAACAAGAAGGCCAAGGGTAACTCAGCTGCCTTAGGAAGGGTATTGTCAGCAGGTTGGGAGAGGTGATTCTCCCTCTCTGCTCTGCCCTGGTGAGGCCTCACCTGGAGCACTGTGTCCAGTTCTGGGCTCCCTGGTACAAAAGGGACATGGGGCTCCTGGTACAAGTCCAGTGAAGGGCTGTGAGAATGCTTAAGGGTCTGGAGCATCTCTCCTGTGAGGAAAGGTTGAGGGAGCTGGACTTGTTCAGCCTGGAGAAGAGAAGGCTCAGGGGGGATCTGATCAATGCGTGTATGTATCTGAAGGGAGGGTGTCAAGGGGATGGGGCCAGACTCTTCTTGGTGGTGCTGGGCAATAGGACAAGAGGCAGTGGGCATAAACAAAAACACAGGGAGTTCTGCTTGAAAATGAGGAAGAAATTCTTTACTGTGAGGGTGAGTAAACATTGGATAGATTGTCCAGAGAGGTTATGGAGTCTGCTTTCCTGGAGATAACCTAGCAGCCTGTGAGACACACTTCTGAGCAATGTGCTCTAGGTACTTAGGCCAGGGTGGTTGAACTCGATAGTCCCTTGCATCCTCAGCCGTTCTGTGATTCTGTGACTGGCGTGATTGAAGTAATTGTTATGTAGAGATGCTATGTATTGGGTGAGTAATAATGGGCAGGCTGTTGTGCTTCATATGGAGTCAGGGTGAAACAGTAGTGCAGTGAAGAGGGTGCTGTTCAGGGTTTTTTCATTTTCCGCTGTTTCCCCTGATGAAGGTTTCATCTCTCACTGGCACATTTGCTTTTGCTCTCTCTTTTGTCTATTTGCCACTTCTGTGGTTGTAACCAATGTGTTCTGTGGAACTTCATTCAGTGTCTTTGATTCCGTTATGCTTGGTTCATAGATTTTCGTTTTGTTTTGCCGTTTTCCTTGTTTCTTCTCTAGGGGAATTGCTTGTTCATGATGATGTACTGTTTTGACAGGAATTTTTCTACAGTGCATGGTGACTGTTTTATGTATATTAATGAAGGTGAAGGTACAAGTCTGTGTACCCGTCCATATACCCTGTAATGATGACGTAACTTTCTAATAATGATGAGTTTCACTGTTTGGGACTGGTACCTGGCAAAAAAAAATCCCCAACCAAACCCAAAACAGTCTGCTGCGGAAATAAGTTTTTTTTGCATTGAAAAGTGTTCTTGTTGACTGCAGTTCTCACGCTGGTGTATTCTGGCAATTTAAAGATCCTCTATGATTAGGCTATTGAGTGTTTTGAAAGTGAATTTAGCTTTTCATCAAAGATAGATTATATCAGTGATGGTTATGCCTCATTTATGCAAAACTTTAAGAAGGAAGGCAGTCACCTTTTTGGTGTTGAGAAACTTGATTTTTAATGTAAACTCTTGAGTCACTATGCCCTGGGCCACTTTTGGTGCACTTTTGTAGTCTCAGATTGGTTGCATTTTGGAAACTGTATTGCCTGTGAAACTGCTGAAGTTCTTTGGTAAGGTTTTGCATGTCTGCCACTGTAAAGAATGTAGGAGTTGATCCTTCACCTAAAGGCCTGAGTAAGATACTTGAGAAACAATGCATCTTCTGTGGAGTGAATCTTCTGGAGTACAGCACATTCATCAAAAATAAAAGCTTCTGAACAGAAGTCTGAAATGCATGTCATTCAGCTGTTTCTATCATTATTTCATTTTAAATGCAAACCCTGCATTAATCTGTCACAAGGAGATCTTCGAAGGTATTTGGTGTGCAAATCACATGCTAGTTTATGAACGGTGCCATTAGCCTTTGAACTTCTGGATGTTAAATGCCATACTGTACATCTCTTCTTCTGAAATACTTGTCCCGTTTCGAATCTCTGGTGGTGGAGTTTGCAGCTCAGTGGGTTTACAAAATGCTTTCCAACAGTTTGATTGTTTAAAGATATTTGAATTTTCTCTCTGGTTCTGAGGGACAAGTAATAGTTTTGGTGTTTAGAGATACTGATTTAGTCACTCTAAAAGGCAGTTGTGGATGCAACATAAGATTAATGCTAGGTTAAAGATTTGGGTTCCGTGCAGTGGAATTCCACTTATATTACAAAATTTTTTTTTTTCTTTAGATAATCATTTTGGGAAGTTTGGGATTGGCAAATGTGATCAACAGTATGGTTTGGTGGGGTTTTTTTTGCCTTTTTTTTTTTAATCTGAGAGCTGTTGCTGCTTTAGAGGATTGTTATTTGGATATAGGTATGTTGGGGACACTTACTGCTTTTCCTGAAGTGTAGTGACTCATTCTTGAAGCAGCTTTGTGATAAGTTCATAAAATCCTATAGTTAATCTGGTTTAAAGATGAGGATGCTATTTTTTGATTTTCAGTTATTTCAGCATTTTTAAGCTGTGCTGTTGAAATCTAATTCAACTTTAAGTGTTTTTGGTTTTGTTTTTTTTTTTTAAGGGCTTACACAAAATAAAAACGTTAGCTGTGACTGGTTGTAGCAGGTCATTTTATTGAGCACTGTTGTATGGTTTGAATTGGTGGCTCGTTGTCCACCAGCATTGGAGTATTGTGCATTAAGTAGTCAAGATTATGTGGTAACTGAAAGTTAGGCCCAGCAGAAGGGGATATTGTTCCTCTTCCAGCTGGGCGTGGTAGAAAGGAATATTTCCAAATCCTTCTGTTGGAAGAAATAGCAGCATGATGGAATTGAGAAGAACTTGTAATTCAGGCTATGTTTGTTAGCGTTCAACTAAGACACATGATGCTAGTGGCCCCAAACTCAGTGCCTTCATCTCATGTATTGCATTTTCCTTTATCCAGTTGTTTGTTTCAAATTGCAAAATCCGCTGTGTCTACACAGGGTCAGACTGTATTTTGTGCTAGGGGAAAGGATAGGTGGAACTGAGTTCTCCTTGTATAGGTGGTAGCTTAGTCTCTGGCCTTCTGCCTCTGTCCAGTCGTGAATAATTGTGGTGACTTTTGGCTTAAATAATAAATAATAGAATTGTTTTCTGACATGCTGTACTTAGTAGTTGTGTCCTTTGAAGCAGGCCCTGTTTTTAAGTTCAGTAGTATTCCTGAAAATACATAGACATACCTGGAGAATTGGCGTAAAACTTGGTAGATGTGGTTTTCCACTTTGTTAATGTTCATCCCTATATTGGATGCAAATTTGATAGGGCTTGGGAAGCATTAATTGAAGGGGGTCTTCTGTTCAGCTCCAGGGGAATGTTAATGAAAACAGCCTGTAATGAAAACCTGCATGGCTATTTACCCTGCAGCCACAGGATTCTTAGCCAAGTATTGGCTGTGAAAATTCAGCACAAAATTTTACTTATTGGAAGACTGTTGAAGAGCTCTTGGGTAGTGTTTGAGTGTACTGTCACTGTAGCACACATTACAATGTGCACGCACACTAGTAGCTAAAATAATTTTGACTTGCACTTTGTAGTGCATAAATTAACAATTCTGAAATGTGTGTGAATGTACCTCCCCCACCTGTTACTGTTACATAGCACAAGTGGACATGATTCTTTCCTGGAATAATGCACACCAGTTCTTGCATTCAGAAGTGGTACTGATCATTAGTTGTGTGATTGAACCAAGAGGCCTTTATTCCTCTTATTTTGCCATTGCATTTTTTCTCTTTGTTCAGCCTGCCATTTGAGGTGGGAAAGTCAGGGGTAACTCTGGGTGTTAGGCGTTAGGAGAGAAGAGCTACAGCTCTTGATGGCAACTATTGTGGTGCTTTTTCAGGTGTTTACTGGGCAGAAAGTTCTTCTCCAAAACATTTTTTCTATGCAGGCTGGTTTTCATGCACATTTGGTTATGTTCCAGTGTTGTGTTGATCACTTTCATACCTGAGTGGAATCCCCATCATCTAAATCAGCTACAAGAGGGGTATGTATGAATGACAGTGGAAAAAGAAACATGATATGTGGAGCGGTACCTGTATATGAGACTTTGAAAATGTGATGGAAAATCTTTGTGGACCACCCTTCCTGGTACAGTGGCTATGCTAACTTCAGAAATACCAGCGTTATGAGATTGTTTTTGAAACAACCAAAAGTGGTATTTTGGTATTTGAAACCAGGTTCCTTCCATTTAGATGTTCTTTTTTTATCCTTTGTGTCTCAGTGTACCGTTACCAATTTTATGTGTCCTCTGGTGCTGAAAACTGTACTTCCTACCCTATTAGCATTAGCTCTTATACTTACTTTATAAACAGCTCCTGACCCTTTTTTTTTTTTTTTTGTTTTTCTATAATGAATCATCGTTTCCTTATATTTTCAGACTCAGCTTCCAACAATATTTATATCTGAAAACAGGCCACCTCTGGTGCTTGAACCCCTTTCAGAACTAAAGTTTAGACTGTGCAAATATAGCAGAGCAATTGATGATAGTTTTTTAATATTTGATAATCATTACTTTTCTGTATCACCTTGTATTTAAACAACAGCACAGAAAATCAGTCTATTCTGAAACTGAGTATTTTCATAAAGAGATACTTGTTTTGTCAGTCTTTATAGGCATTTTCATATTTATGTATATTGTTCTCTGTTTAATACTTTTTTTCCCAAGCTTCTTTATACATTGCTACGTTGTCATCTTTATGGTTGGTAGCTGATAGTCAGTGTTACCTTTCCAGAGCCTTCAGTCCGGATCAGGAGATCTTTACATAAATTATACTCAGGTTTAACGTTTGGAGCTTTTTCTTAGCTAAAACAGGCAGTTTTTTCGTCTGTGTTGATTTTTAGTGTATTTCCAAAGTTATTTACTCAATGGAATGGATAAATAAATGACTATTTATTTGATCTGTGATCTGTATGAAAATTTGTAGCTTCCTAATTGAAAGGGGTTTAACACTTAAAAAAAAAGAAATTTATCAGCGTTAACTGTCTAAATGTTCTGAAGTGTGATGCAAACTATACAAACATAGACCATCAGCTGTGATGTTCTGTGTTTGTATAGTTTAGAATTGCTAGAATAAAATCAGATATAGTAGTTGAGTTTAGTGTGTGGTAAACTATTCATTATCTCTAAAACAGTTGCTAAATTGAGGTGCTGTAATTCTACTTCAAATAGAATTATATACTACAAAATAACAAAAAATGTTCCTATATTCTCAGATAAAAAATCAGGCATTTCAGTTGCTTATGAAAAATCTACTGCTATGTAAAAAAAAAAAAAGTTTCTTTTGTTTTTCTGTTGTGTTGGTTTTTATTTTTTTCTCCCCTTACATTAAAGAATAACTATGCAGTATTTGGAATGGTGAACTTCCATACAGAATTTGTCAGACTTCTGGTTATGAAATGTTTTCAGGGACAGAATAGGAGGCATTCAGTTTGCTGATAGCTTAGAATTTAATTTCCTGTATAGTGTAGGTGTGTCTGCACATACATGCACAGCTATATTTCTAAGTATATCTTACTGGATTTAAAAGAAGAGAGGGGTGGGGTGTTGCATCCTAAAGGTGATCTCGGGATTAATGTCCAGTGATTCACTCACTAACTCCAGTCAGTTTTTCATCAAAATGCAGTTGGTTGTGGATGCTGTCAGCTGAAGACAACTAAGTTTCCTATTATTCTCTTGGTGAAGCCTACTTACCTCTGCCTGACAGAAAACAGTTGTAAAAAATGTCTTATAGTTGATAATGTGTTCTTCATTCAGTGGTGGCAAGTTGGTTTTATTCCCCCTCCACTAAAAGGCCTCTTTTCTCTTATTTATCATTGATTTGCATATATTCTATGTTGTATTCTGTTCAGTAGTTCTGTGCTTCTTATGCAGTGGTGTCTCTCATTTTTCAGTGATATCTGGTTTCAAGAAGAATTATTTCTGAGTTACTGGTGTCTCCTATTTATTCTCTGATGGTAGAATTTGTTTTATTGATACTAATGCTCCACAGTAGGTTTCTAAATTGTTAATAGTTTTATTTTACTATTTGTTTCTTATGGTGATAGTGTGCTGCTTTCACTCTGGTCTTTAGAGCAAGTTCTGGTTTGTGCTGTTTGCCTTTTCAATTAATTTTCAGTTGTAAATTTAGCAACCTTCACCTGCTGCTTGCAGTTTCATCTCCTCTCTTCTGCTTCCAGATTATACTGAAGATGAAAAAAAATATATATATATTAATTATGCCTGTGGTAGTCAAGTCCTAGGCCACAGTAGTGGCTTTCAAAGGAAATTCATCTTGTTATCATCAAGCAGTGCAGGTAGCTAACATGCACAACCGCTTTTCTTCTTTATTGCTTGCAGTATTTATTTGTGTCTTCTTTCAGTGAAGCAGTAATCTTGGGGCAATGAGAAATTTGCCCAAAATTGATGCTATGTTTCTAGAGAAATGCATAAGGAAGATAAGTTTCCATTGTTATGTACTACTTACTGTCCCTGGAATAAGGGAAGAAGAGTAAATGTGCTAAGTTGAGAGAGAAATTTTATAACACAGTGTGAGTTTCACAAAGAAAGTATGTAAAGAAACTTTGAAAGCTGTAGTAGGAGTTGATATTGAGTAAGTAAGGGAAGTTACTGTGCCACCCATACAAAATACAAGAGCCTTCAGTGGAAGAGCCAATGAATTAATACAGGTTGTCTTCAATCAGATATGGTTATTTGAAATGTATGCTTTTCTCTAGGAAGTAAAAGAGATGTTCCTTTAAGTCGTCTACAGCCCAGGAAATGGGGCCAGTCATTGTTGGTGGTGAGGGGCAAAAGAAGTAGTTTAACTCCTGGAGAATCAGGTTTGTCTTTTTGTCTACTTGCAAATCTGAGGCAAGTCTTGTTCACACTTGTTGCAGAGCAGGAGCAAGAACTGACTGAGGAGGTTCTCTGGATGTTAGCTGTTGTCATTGTTATTAGAAAACAGTGTGTATTTTGGTGAATTGTGGCATGGAGAAAGGAATGGAAGAGAAGTCTTGCAGAACATACTCTTTTGATACTGAGGTGGGGAGAGCAAGCGCCGCATCTACATAAACTCCTGCTTTTCTGGTCTCTGGATACCTTTCAAATATTGACTGCTAGTAGATAGCATGATCATCACTTCAGCGTCCAGCACTGCCTACGTAATTATCTTCTTCTCCAGAAGAGCAAAATATCCTTTAAAAGCTAGTAACATTTCATTTCTAAACATTAGTGTAGTATGTATTTCATTTGTGAGGAGTCTACTAATATCTGCCTCTTTGAATTTGTCATGTGGAATTTTTTTCATGCCTCCAGTTCTCATTACCTGCTCACAAAGTCCATCTATTCAGGTTACTGCTTCCTAGAGAAACAAGAAAAAATAAACGGGAATTGTTTGTTTGTTCCCTCTCCTCCCCAGTGGAAGGCATGTCTTTATATACAATACTGTTTTCTGTTGTGAACTTTAAGGTTTTGGTAATATCCTGAGGCTTTGAATTTGTAATTTTATACTGTGTTGTCTGCATTAAACTACCATATTTTTCTTCAACAGTCAATTTATTACCCAGTAAAATTCAAATTTCTTTCACTGTACATTACTGCCCAGCTGTTGCCATGCTAACAATTTATATTGCTAGCTTTTTGGTTTTCTGTAGCTGTCAGTGTTTCTTCCATGTTTTAAGTAAAAATTTGTTGAGTGGTCTCCTCTGCTCTCATCATTAATATATTAAAGAATTAATAATTAATGTTTTGTCATGTTTGGCGATTTAGTCCTACTACTTTCATCTTAGTCAGTCATGCTTGTCACGAGTAAGAAAGGACATAGTAACATCATCTTCTTTAGAAACTGTTGAAAACAGCTGTATTGACTTTTATTTTCCTTTTTAATACAATGGTTTAACAGTAATTTGAATTTGTGCTGTAAAATGCAAATAATCTCAACCAGTGATAACAGTAAAGTTTTGTTGTATTTTTCTCCCCCTTCATATTAGTTGAAGTAGATATAACATCATCCTTTTCTTTTATGAAGTAGACTGCAATATGTGTCAGTCCCTTTTGTATTCAGTATTTAGAATTTTGGCTTTATCTTAGATTTTTGTTGTCGTATACTCCCACCTCTAGGGTCTTTTCTTCATGAAAAGATACCATGTTAATAATAGCCAAAACTGGCATGTGCTTCACGAGGTTGTTTTTGTTTGGTTTGGGTTTTTTTTGAGGGGGAAGAGGGGAGAAGAAATGTTCTTCTAACAACAGAGATGAAAAAAAATTCCTTTCCCTTTGAAATAATAAATAGTGAACATACAAGGATTTGACAGTGCATTTCAAAAACGATAATGGAATTATTTTTCCTTTTGTGAGCACATATGAATGTTTTGCTGGCTTTTTCCAAGTTGACAAATATGCTAAGCTTTTTTCTTCTTCACTGTGTTGTATTTGTCTGTGTCATAAGAATTGGTGGTTCAATTTGTGAAGTCAGAATGCCCCCAGTCATGAACTATGATGTCATAAGAGGGGGCTTGTAACTGTCATGTCAGAAACGTTGACAGTAGTGTGTTACTTTAGTTTGCTTTAAATGGAGCAGGTGACAGATGAGTACTGTTACTTCTCTTTTGGTTTTGTATCCTATAAGCCAGCGTCTTTTCCTGCAGCCATTCCTATATTTGTTTCCTGCTTCTGCTATGGTTGCCACACTGCAAAGCAGCTGCGGGTGATTGTTTTGCCAAGTTCCTAAATTCTTCAGGTTTCCCTTTTATCTTCATGCAGCCTTGAACAAAGGGAAGGAAGTGTACAGCGTTGTGTAGCAATCTTCCTTTTGATTTTGGGGTCTTTTTCTTGTTAATTTGTCACTACTAGCAGTTTGCAAGGCTGGCTCCATTGAGTGTACTTACAAATCCATACAACGTGGAGAAATAACAATACCTAAAAACGAGGGGTTTTTAGCTTCCTTAGAATTCTTAGTGTCTCAGGATGATTTAAATTGGTTGCAGAAGTGGTAACATAGATGGCCTTTGCAGTTACAGATCTGCTGAAATGAGATCTTTTGATTATTCCTTCAAAGCAACCATATACAGATACATGTGATTGTGACCTCCCTCTTCAAAATGCTTTACATTCGTTGATTCAGCTGAGAGACAGATTCTCATCTATGCAGGAAAAAATACTTGTTCCTTTCTAAAGATGTTTGTGAAGAGGTTTTATGGGGAAGGAAGTTTTGTGACCAGAACCGAAGTTGGATTAATCAGTTTGTGTAACTGAGTCTGCTCTAGCTACTAGGAATAACGAGATGAGTAGTGACCAAGTCTGCTACTCATCCTACAGAGCCTTGGAGGTTGAATTTGGTATTCCTGCTGAGGAAGTAAAACATGCTCTTCGTTTGTTTCATTTAATTAGAATGTGCTGGAAGAATTTTTGACAATTCATATGAAACAGCCTTCACAATTTTAAGTTTGCGTAAATGTAAATGTTTTTCTGATAATGTCATAAATAGGTTAGAGATCAACTGGGAAGGGTGTACTTAATGGCATAGTTGTTCTTACAGTAACAGGTAACTGTAAATTAACTGTTACTTAAAGGGGAAGTTCTGTTTTGCAGCTCTGGTGTCCTATGCTTTGCATTGTGCTGGCCTTGGTAAGATGGCTTTGTGAAATCTTCAAAGTGTACTCTAGTGCAAAGGGAAAATCTGCCGTGTTGAGAAGTGGTCTGAGTTGTGTGAGAGACTTGGGTGCATTTTTTTGCCTCTATATAATAAATAATATATAATATATAATTTACAATATATAATACATTACATGTGATATAATTTTTATATCCATAATTTTATATATAGAAATTGTATATAACTTTAGATAATTGTACATCTTTTAATGAAGATTTACTTAAAAAAGGGCTGGGGAAATGTTAAAGATCTCCCAGGTGATTTCCTGTTTAAGTGTATGTGATTTATAATTTGCTTGAATATCTCTATAAAAAAATCCTTTTATATTGGTTCATAAAGTCATAGGTTCGCTTTAAATATCTGTAGCCGTCTAATTCAGTAAATTACTCTAACTTCCTCTTCAGCAATTTTTTATAAACTGCCTGTTGTGTAGTAGTTTTTATATGCTCTGAACGGTGACTGAATTGTAGAAGACAAAATATTAAAGAAAATGTCATAGTGTGAATATTCTCTATAGCAGCTGCAGCATGTATTGCATATAATCAGAAAATGGAAGGCCGATTTGCAAATTAATCTCTGTCAGTAACATTAGGGGCACCAGCAAGAGTTGTGTTTCAATTTTTACAAATTGAGAGGTGAGACCAAGAAGTGGGGAGAGGAAGCAAGGCACAAACCCCAAGATTCTGCATTAAAACATATGCAGATGGAGTAGGTTTAGCTGAGGAGCCTGAATGTTGAGAATTGCTTCATACAGAAATTGCTTCTGATTCCAGGGATCATATTCTTCAGATTGAGAGTTTGCTGACTCCCGAGAGGTACTCAGAGTGGTGGAAATAAAATTAAAGTAGCTCTGATTAGCTGTCAACAAAAATCCAGTCCTTCCAGTGCAGTTTTGCTAAGGCAGAACTTGGAGCATGAATAAAAAATTCTTCAGCAGCTCTTCGATGTAGAGAGGCAAATGCACGTCTCAGTCTCCTCAGAGTATGACCAAATAGCTAGTTTGAAATTTGGAATTTAAATGGAGTTATTAAATAATTTTAATATTATGCATGCACCTAACAGATTTGATACCGCTGTCTCCCATTTTGCTGCAGTGTTGCA
Source organism: Myiopsitta monachus (assembly GCA_017639245.1). Taxonomy (NCBI): domain Eukaryota; kingdom Metazoa; phylum Chordata; class Aves; order Psittaciformes; family Psittacidae; genus Myiopsitta; species Myiopsitta monachus. Next base: position 16,517,515 of record CM029927.1, on the reverse strand, counting down.
GGATCATAGCTTTGGTTTTATTCATCAGAATATTGTGTCTGAAAACAGCCATAAAATATGGCCATTCTGGTCTCCGAAGTAGGTGAAAATGTGTTTAATGCATCTCAAGCTTGGGATACAAACTGAGAGTCACTCGTCTGGTTCCATGCATGGCTTTGTGTTCTTTGAGTATAGCAAGGCCTATCTTATTATGGCGCTTAGCATTTAAAGAAGAATTTTAAAGGTAGCATAGCAAGGTAAAAATGGCTGATTTTTACCTTGCTCTGATTTGGATTAGCTCGGTGGTTTGGATTCTCCACATGTGTGTTTTAACTGTCTCTTAACATTTCCTCTTTTTATTATAATATTTCTCATTTCAGTGATTAATAGAAGTGTACACAAAATCCTAAATATGGACAAGACTGCTAATTCAGTGTTTGGACTTAAGTATTACAGGATCATTTTTCCCCTTTTGAATTTCTGGTTTTAATAAAATGACTTAATGAAGCTCATAATTTCAGATTAAGTTTAGATTAAAGTCTTTTATTACTGTAATATATTAAACCCAAGCAGTTCATAATTGCAACCAAATTTGAAACACAGTCAAAAGTTGATGAAAGTCATGGGTTAACCAGCTGGGGACCTTCCTTCCGGATTCAGGTTTATTCAGCAACTTCATTTTAGTGGCTATCATGTTCAAAATCAAGAAACTGGAAGTTCAAAAAGTTGGGAAACTGATTTTATTTATTCATTCATTCCCAAAGTGTAAGTAGGGTCTTGAGGTAAGAGGTTAAAGGTATGTTATAGATGATTAACCATTATGGTGAATAGGATGTATCACTTCAGTCCATTAAAAATGTGTTTGCAACACAGAACATCCTTTGAATGTGCTGCTCAAAAGCCTGTAGGGCAGATTTTCTCAAAGTAAAATTATTTTCTAATTGGATTCATGCATTCAGCTTTACTTAGTCCACAGTAGCAGTGTAGCAAGTAGAAGATAGTAAACTGTATTTTGTGACATGATAGAGGTATGTGAAATGAATCAGGTCTTGGGAAATACATACTAAGGTATATGAATTGCCTAAGCAAGCATGTTGAGGTAACATATTCTTCATTTTAGCAAAAAATACTGAAAAAGTTGGTAAAATGAAATGTGAGTCCTTTAGAGAAAGCAAACACAGAACAAGAGTTAAATCAGAGAACTTGCTTTCTTGCAGACTGGAGGAATAAAGAAAATAAATTCTTTTGCATTTCATTGACTTTTTTTTTTTTTTTTTAATCAAAATCGTCATGTATATTAGAGGCTTGTTTTTTTGTGTTTAGGAAATTGAATGTTCCTGGAGTTCACAAATAAACCAGAGAAAACTTATATTGTTCATTTGCTGTCAGTTTTCATTAGAATCGGTGAACTTGAAAATCTGTTTTGTCTAGAATATTACATTTCTTCTTTGAAAAATAATGCTAACCATGTTATTGAGAGTTTTTGTAGACTTCTTGTCTTGCACACTTTTACAAGAAACCTTATTATTTCTCAGAAAATGTATAGAAAATGTATTAATTTGCTTTAGTTAAATACAGAATTTTGAAAACCTTGTATTTATTTTTCCCAGGCTGTTCGCTGCTATGAATCGCTAATTTTGAAAGCTGAAGGAAAGGTCGAGTGTGATTTCTTTTGTCAGTTAGGTCACTTCAACCTCTTATTGGAAGATTATCCAAAAGGTAAGGCTTTTTAGTACTTCTGATAAATGTAATTGGGGGATTGGCATTTGAAGTAGGAGACACAATAGACTGAAAAACATTTGGATAACTCACTGTTTTCTCAGTCTGTACTGTATTTCAAAGCCTATTAACAGAATAAGACTGATGATGTCTTTACAGAAACAATTGTATTCTAACTTCTCTTTTTTTTTTTTTTTTTTTTAATTGAAATTAACAAACCAAACCACTGCTGGTTCAACAATGAATATGAAGTTTCTTTAGTTTATACAGTGGTACTGCACTGCCTACTTCATTTTTCTGGGTCATTATTGCATGATTTTATGAGCAGTTGAACCCATGCCTCTGAAAGTTTCCTATGGGTGGGAGGCACTGGTGCAGAGAATGATAGCCAGTCTTAGTGCTTTTGTGGATGTCCACAATCTCAACAGGTAAGGCTAGGCTGAAGGCATTAATTCAAAAGCAAAAATCTGTGCTTAGTATGTTTCCAGTTGTGTTTTAAATATTGAGAGGCAGAATGGTGTTTGGGCGTCTAGGGACTAGGTGGCTTCATTCTTTTTATGTCTCTGCTTCATCAGTCTTTGAAATTACTTAAGTGTCTTGTGCCACCATTGCAGCCAGTGAACACAGAACCTTGTGTACACTTGTGCTTTGTTGCTTGTAGTCAGTAGAGTGCTTTTTATGAAAGTGGTGTGGATTCACGAAGATACTCTGCTGTGTGCTGTCTGAGACATGGGCTAGGTTTCAGCTTGTTCTGTTTCCATTTAATGTCATGCTGGGTGTCTGGACCAGTCTCTAATAGCTGCCTCCCTTCTAGTGACCGTCGAAGGCATGGATGAGTAGAAAGTCTTTTTGGGTGTTACCCTACCTTAGCTAATTAGAACAGGTCAGAACATTTTTTTTTTTTTTTTTAGTGGCATGCGTTTTTCTGTTGTTGCTGCTTTTCAATTTTAGTAAGAATGCAGTTGTGTTTGACTTTGTGTAAGGACACAAAGAACACCTTCACCCTGAGAATGCCTTTATTCCAGACACACAAAAATACTGGTTTACAGTTACCTTGGAACTTACGAATAGGGAAATGAATTATAACTGATAGTAGTTCAGAAACATATTTTAGTGATTCAGGCTGGCTGTGGACCCTTTCATAACAGTGTGTCTGTCCACTTATTCACTATTTCTTACATAAGCCAGTGTGAGTTGGGGTTGCTGGAACTTTCATTTTTTATGTGAGAAGTGTTTAAATATGATAGTACTAGGGAGGAATTTGCAGTTATCTGAATTCAGTAACTAAATTCAGAAGGCTTTGAGTTATTGAGGCATCTCTCTCTTTTTGTTGAATATATGGGCAACTTAGGGACCTTAGTATCCATTATTTGTACCAACAGCTAGAGAGCCCCAGCTTGTACCTATATCCCATCCAACTAGTGTGATATAACCACTGGTGTTTCCAATTCCAGAGACATGGGAAAACCTGAAGGGAATGTGGCAGTATGCTGGCTGTAGAATTTTTCTGGAGGATAGTCTGTTCCCATCTTTTTATTTTTGTTTTCATTTTTAAGGAATTTAACCACTCCTTCTTGCACTACTGTTTCTGATTAGCCTGATACAGCTTGGTATGATGTGAGTGCAGTATGGCTTATTGGATATGTTTTACTTAGCAAAGGCAACGCAGGGTTTTGGACTGCATTAACTCTGCTGTTGAGTTGATAACGGTTAAGACCAGTAGGACTAGGTGTTGCTATGGATCAGAGACGAGTTTTACTGGTGGGGAGTCTGCTTTGTACTGTGTATACAGTTTTAAAGAACAAGCATTAGAAATACAAATGATGGTTGAAAATGCCACCTCTCCAGAACTGTAAACAAGGATGAGCAGAACTGTGTGGGAAGAGACATTTAGGCATTAAAACCTGAATTAAAATAGTTAGTATTTTTTTTTGATGCTTACTTAAAGTCACATCTCAGTCATTAAAGAAGTTTCAAGAAGTGCAAAAACCTTTGTTACTAATAAATATATTTTAAAAAAGATGTATCTTTATTTTGAATGAGATGGGGTGGTACTGAAAATAATACTGGAGGAATTTTAATTGATGGGAAAAGGGAATTTATAAAGGTTGTTTGTTTTCTTTTGTTTTTTTCCTGTTAAGTGAGGGCCACATTTTCCTGTTCACAACAGTTGTTGAACTCCAGTACCAAAGACTGTAAAACTATTAGCTACAATGCAAAAGTTGTAAGTGTTCCGTAAATAATTTACTACTGTTACTTGAAAGAAGTAGACTGCTGATGCATTGGATTAGCAATTTAATGTACAAATAAACATTATTCCATTCTATAAATCCTGTTACTTTAATTATCATACATTCTAATTGTAATGATAGTTAAATGCTTTGGAAGTGAAAAGTAAAAGGAGTTCAGGAGTGTTTTGGTCCCAGTAATGTATATTTTATCCAGCTTTTAGGTCCTGAAATTCCAGAAGTGTAAAATGCTGAGACAGGATGATTTTTCAGAACTATAAATCTGTCTAGTCTGAAGTTAGTCTTGGACAAAGTTATGGAGAAGTTGATACTTTATTAATTAGATCCTATTTATTAAACATATCACAAGATAGCAGCATGACTAATGCTGCACCTTCTTTTTTTTTATCCTTGGAAGCCTATTATTTATTTATTTAACTAAATATAGCTAATAAATTTGTACACCTTTATAATGTAGAAAGGTGTGTCTTTATTGAAAGGCAAATGTGAGTGTTGTTAGTTTTAAAGTGCTTGCAATACAGTTTGTGTAAAGCAGAAAAAAATAACTGCAGAAGTAAGATCAGCGATTAAGATGAAGCAGGACTCGGTTGATATAGATGAGTTAGGCTTCATGTGTATAGTTTCTTCTGTTTTGATATGTCTCATTTTTTCCAGATATGTTGAAAGACATGGTTCATTCAGTTCAGTGAAGGTTAATACTCCACTGCATGTTAGTATTTTCATTTAGCTAATACCTTCTTATAAATGTAGTAACAAAAGCTGTAGGTCATTTGTATATAAGAATTATATGACTTCTTAATGACTTCTTTGCCTCAGTCTTCACTGGCAAATGCTCTGACTACACTACCCAAGTCTTTGAAGGCAGACTCAGGGACTGAGAATGAAGACCCTGGGCCCACTGTAGGAGAGGATCTGGTTCGAGACCATCTTAAGAACCTGAACATGCACAAGTCCATGGAACCTGATGAAATCCATCCTTGGGTCCTAAAGGAGCTGGCGAATGAAGTTGCTAAGCCACTGTCCATCATATTTGAAAAATCATGGCAGTCGGGTGAAGTTCCCGACAGCGGGAAAAAGGGAAATATCACCCCCATTTTCAAGAAGGGGAAAATGGATGAGCCGGGAACTACAGACCAGTCAGCCTCACCTCTGTGCCTGGCAAAATCTTGGAGCAGATTCTCCTGGAAGGCACATGAAAAGCAACTGTATGCTTGGTGACAGCCAGCATGGCTTCCTAAGGGGAAATCCTGCCTGACCAGTTTGGTGGCTTTCTAGGATGAGGCTATGGAACTGATGGACAGGGGTAGAGCAGTTGATGTCATCTATCTGGACTTGTGCAAGACGTTTGACACTGTCCCATATAACATCCTTGTCTAAATCGGAGAGACATCAATTTGATGGATGGACTACTCATTGGATAAAGAGCTGGCTGGATGGCTGCACTCAAAGAGTTGTGGTCAATGGCTCAATGTCCAGCTGGAGACCAGTAACGAGTGGTGTCCCTCAGGGATGGGTGTTGGGACTGGTCTTGTTCAACATCTTTGTTGGTGACATGGACAGTGGGATTGAGTGTGCCCTCAGCAAGTTTGCCGATGACACCAACCTGTGAGGTTCGGTTGATAATGCTGAAGGGAAGGAGTGCCATCCAGAGGGACCTTGACACGCTTGTGAGGTGGGCTGATGCCAACCTGATGAAGTTCAACCAAGCCAAGTGCAAGGTCCTACACCTGGGTCGAAGCAATCGACTGGCTGGCACAGCTACAGGTTGGGCAGAGAAGAGATTCGGAGCAGCCCTGAGGAGAAGGACTTGGGGGTGTTGGTAGGTAGGAAACGTAACATGAGCTGGCTTCAGCTGTGCTCTCTCAACCGAGACAGCCAACTGTATCCTGGGCTGCATCAAAAGGAGTGTGACCAGCAGGTCAAAGGGGATGATCCTGCCCCTCTACTCAGCTTTCATAAGACCTTTCTTGGAGTACTGTGTGCAGTTCTGGTGTCCTCAGCATCAAAAGGACATGGAACTGTTGGAAGAAGTCCAGAGGAGGGCCATGAGGATGCTCAGGGGACTGGAGCACCTCCCGTGTGAAGATAGATAGGCTGAGCAAGTTGGGACTGTGGAGCCTGGGGATAGAGAAGGCTGCATGGAGACCTCATAGCAGCCTTCCAGTATCTGAAGAGGGCCTATAAGGATGCTGGGGAGGGACTCTTCATGAGGGACTGTAGTGATAGGACAAGGGGTAACGGGTTCAGACTTAAACAGGGGAAGTTTAGATTGGATATAAGGAAGTTTTTTAGTGTAAGGGTGGTGAGGCACTGGAATGGGTTGTTAACAACAGGAAAGTTGTGAATGCTCCATCTCTGGCAGTGTTCAAGGCTGGGTCGGACAGAGCTTTGGGTGGCTTGGTTTAGTGTGAGGTGTCCTTGCCCATGGCAGGAGGGTTGGAACTGGATGATCTTAAGGTCCTTTCCAGCCATAACTATTCTATGATTCTGTTAGGACTTCTACCCCAGAAAACAGGGACCTTGAAGAGGACTCAATGGTAGGTTACTGTATGTCATTATTGGAACCAACCAGGGAAGTATCCTTTAGGATCAGGCTCCCTTTGAATGTGTAGTAAACAGATGACTGATGCCTTGCTGGGGTCTAAATACATGTAGCATCTATATTTATACTTTTAAATGAAGCCTGTTAAATATTGCAGTAATTTCTGTTGAAGTGCATTATGTTTTTTGTAACTTAGCTGCTGAAGTCCAGATGTTATATGCTTTTTTTATTTCTTCCTTTTTTTTCTCTTGCACAAAAACTAAGTAGTTTTCTCCAACATAAGTTGTGGGTTTACCTCAGAAATTTCTGGATGAGGCTCTTTACTCTGTATTTATCTGAGGTTAGGCTAGAGTATCACAGTGGTTTTTCCTAGCCTTTAAAATTCCCAAGACTAGTCTGCAGCTTGCAGATTTCCCAAAATGCAGGGTTGTGTTCAAGTTGCTGTTGTTAAAGGTTTTTCTCTGCCGCCATGAAATTGAGTTGTCTTGTTAATTGTGCTCCGCTACTGCAAGAAGGTTCTAGGCAAGTTATTAGCCTTTTTGCGGATTTTCAGTACTGTGAGCCAGTGATGTGTATTCAGATGATTATAACCAGCACAAATTGATTCAGTTTAGCAAATACGTTCAAGCTCATTTCTGTGTCCAGGTTTTGCTGTCTTGATCATTACTGGTTAGACTTTGGCTTCAGGATTTCCCTAGATGAAAAAGTTTGCTCCTCCCAGTCAAAACTGTTCTGTTTCCTCAAAACTGTAATCTGGTATCTTCCTCCTTTTTAATCAGGCAGCTATTCCCCAGCTGTTTGGTTGTTTCAGAGGTTTCCAAACCCGTTGTTCCCTGGGTGTGTCTTTAGTGGCAGCCCCCATCTGCTTGTTGCTGTTCTCTGCTTTGGGCTGGTGCAGCTGCACGTGCAGCTGTCTGGGGAGCTCATCTGACTGAAAAATAGCCTAGAAGAAAAAAGTGACGGAGTTGGCCCAGAATGTGAAACCTCAGCCTCAGGTTTTGCTGGAGGAGGTTGATGAATTGTCATGTAGATTTTTGAACACTTGTCAGAATTGTGAGTCCAGCTGCGGCTCCGTGCTGTCTATATACCTGTGAACTTTGTTACTGTATTCCTTGGGAGGGCCAGCTGCAGTCCACAGAATGGCTGTGCTGCTAGGCTAGGAAGAAACTGATGCTACATCAGCATTTGGAGATTTTAATTTTATTTTTTTTTCCTCATGACTGGCTTCCGTAAGGAGTACAGAGCATAGACAGTGATGTTTAATGCTTGGGTTCTAGTCGAATGTTGTTTAATGAGCTCATGGACTTTGACATCAACTGTGGCTTTCCTTAGGGATCTTTCTATCTGTTTTGTAGAAGGATCATATATACTGACTGTGTTCCAACTTAGGACTTAAAGGACAGCTGACAGTCGCACAGGTGGAGATGTACTTTTATAATTTGCCTCCTTGAACTGCTGTTCTCTAAGAAAAAATCCTGGAAGTGGATAATGCAATTAATGAATGATTTGGGAAAAACGTACTGTTGTTCAAATCGTAGTTACTAAAGCACAATATGTACTGCACTAAAATAATTCTTACTGCCATACTCAAAGTTGTGATCACATTTTTTTTCTGTACTACATCAGAACAGTTTTAGTAATACTTATTTTTATTTACAGATAGTAACTACACTGTCAAAAACACCAATATAAAAATAAATAATATATAAGATAGAGTTAATTAGTCCAAGGGCATTTTTCTAGCAGTTGGTAGGCTAAAATGTAAAACAAAACTGAGGCGCTTCCCCCTCCCCCCATTTGAGGTGCTGGTTTATTAAGATACAGCCTAAACCCCAAATTTAAAAGCTTTTTGATTGTTGTGTTTGGTTGAGAGAAAACTCCCAAATTCAACAAGGTAGCATGTGTTCCTTTGTATTATAGCTCCGTAGAGGATTTCTTTGAGGTGGCTGATGTCTCCATCTTGTTGGAGTTTGATGGAAAGTATTGTCATTAGGAAGCATTTGAATGTGCTGTGTTCTGACACATAGAGTAGTAGGAGTCATCTTTTAAAGTAAGAGAGAACTTTCTAGCATACGCAGGGTTGTGCTGGTTGCTGCTGTGTCTTCTTTTACTGATGAGTCCTGAAGAATTAGGATAATTTTTTTTTTTAAATGTTTTAAGTAGCACAGCAATCTGAGTTGTGAAAGAGATGACTGTGTTTTAAATAAGTTTGATTTTTAGGTTTAAGATTTTTAGTTTTGTTGTCTGTAATTGTTAATAACTGGCAGAAATTGGGTTGCTTCTACTTAGAGCTGCTGAGATGCTGCTGTTAAATATTGGGTGGTTTAATTTCAGGCAGTCCAATCCATTATGTGAAATTTCTTTAGAGCAAAATAAGAATGTCATCTTAAGCTTAAAACATTAAAATATTTTTTATAAATTGGGGAGGGCAGGGGTTAGCATTAGAAGATTGTTACAGAATATAGCTGGACCTTGTTATTTGACTGGTGGTCTGAAAATTCTCATTTTGGGCAGTGTTCTAAATAAACACTTTAATTGTTAAAAGTAATTTTGCAGAATATGCTGTTTGAAGGATTTTTGAGCATCATGTGATTGCATTGTGTTCCTTCATTGATACTTTCAATATTTCAAGACCTTTAATAGAGTTCATTATCTAAAGGATTTCTGTAACAGTAAACTCCTTGTAAAACTCCTGTATGTCTTACCCATCTAATACCACTTAGTCTCCTAGGCAACTGATAGCTGGGTATTACTGTGGGACGGTGGGCTTCTCACCATTTTACTGCTATATTGTATTTGCAGATGAGGATGTATAGTTGCTAATAAAATTGCTCACAGGATTAATTGGTGATAATTTTTTTTTTCTCTTCAGTGTATGATTGTTTTGCCTTTGTGTGTCTGCCTTCATTCTGTGTTAAAAAGAAGACATGCTTTAGGCTTGTTTCATCATCTCTTTGGTACTTTCAGTACAAATCTCTGCAGGATATGGAGAACAACCTCTTTCTTGAGGCCTTGGAACAAAAGAACTGAGCTGCATTTTGCTGCTCTAGCTTCCACAACATTTTTTTTTTCCATTATGGAATCATAGAATCATTTAGATTGGAAAAGACATTAGGATCATAAAGTCCAACTGCTAACCTAACACTGCTGAGTCCACCATTAAACCGTTCCCTCAAATACCACATCTACACATCTTTTAAATACCTCCAAGGATGGTGACTCCACCACTTACCTTCACAGCCTGTTCCAGTGCTTGACAATCCTTTCCATGAGGAAATCTTTCCTAATACCCAGTCTAAACCTGCCGACGTATCTCTTGTTACTTGGGAGAAAAGACTGCCTCATTGCAACCTCGTTTTGAATAGTTGTAGAGAGCAATAAGGTGTCCTTTCAGCCTCCTTTTGTCCAGGCTAAATTGCCCCAGTTCCTTCAGCCATGCTTGTAAGTTATGCTTCAGACCTTCACCAGCTTCGTTGCCTGTCTTTTGACATGCTTCAGCTTCTCAGTGTCTGTCTTGTCATGACAGGCCCAAAGCTGAACACAGTATTTGAGGTGCTGCCTCACCAGTGCCGAGTACACGGGAACAATCACTGCCCTGGCCCTGCTGGCCATGCTGTTTCTGATATAAGCCATGATGCCATTTGCCTTCTTGGCCACCTGGGCCACTGCTGACTCATGTTCAGCTGGCTGTTGACGAGGACCCATGGGTCATTTTCTGCCAGGTGCTTTCCAGCCACTCTTCCCCAAGCCTGTAGCATTGCATGCAGTTGTTACTCATGTGCGGGACACATCGCTGAGTCTTTCTGAACCTGATACAATTGGCCTCAGCCCATCTATCTAGCGTGTCTAGATCCCTCTGTAGAGCTTTTTTACCCTCCAGAAGGTCAACACTCCTGCCCAACTTGGTGTCTTACAAACTTACTGAGTGTGCACTCAGTCCCCTCATCTAGATCACTGATAAAATTGTTAAACAGAACTGGCCCTGGGGAACACCACTTGTGACCAGCCACCAACTGGATCTACATCGATTCACCATGACTCTTTGGGCCCAGCCATCAAGCCCATGTTTGACCCACCAGAAAGTAAATTCCATTATCTCAACCTTGGAATTTCCTCACCTTTTGATGTCTTTAGTTTTATTGCCCCGCAGTGTTCATCTTGATAGGTTGAAACACTTGTAGATAGCACCTGCACTATGTAATAAGCTGTTTCCATAACCTGTGTGTGTCTCCTAGGTGTTTTATGAAGATTTGTTTTTCCTGGAAGCATTGTCAATCTAAAGCAACGCATGCACCCTTTCATTGTTTCCCTTGCGAAGTTCTTCAGCTTTTTTTCTATCATAGTGTTTGTTTTCACATCAGCTGAGCACTAGGAAATGTCAGTGCTTGATTAAAAATTAACATTAAAATGAATTTTTTTTAAGAAAACTCTTGATTTACATGGAAGAATATGGACCTTTGAGTTGTTTTAAAATTCCCTTTTTCAGGAGTATGTCATCAAGTTAATGCTTTTAACTTTCTGAAATTCAGCAAGCCAAAAATCTGTTAGTCACCTTTAGCCTTGCAAGGTGCCACTAGATGGTGTCAGCATCTAGTTCCGTTTTTCCTTACTCAAGCACTAAATGCTGAAACTGCTCCATGTTTGCATCACTTTAAAAGACCTCTTAAATTTTCAAGTATAAAGTAGGTTTGTTTAGGACAGATCATGAAAGTCATTCTGTTACTGTGTGATTTGTGATTAGATGTGCTAAAAATGGCGGGTAGGTGGATGTCATTTTGCTTCCTATTTTCACCTTACTTGTTTGTTAGGTTACAGTTTTAGACTGGATATGAAGAGAGATTGTTGTATTGCTGATACAATTATGTATTTTATGAAGTTCTACCTTTTATGAAATTAACTGGATTAAAAAAACCCAGACCATTAAATAACAAGATAACACCTGGAAATCCCATACCTGGTAATTACATAAAATCTGGTTTGTATTCTCTGTGTGAAATCAAGGAAGCTTACACAGAGGTGACTAAGAAACCTGTATCATCCCTGTCCTAATTATGAGATGTCCCTTGACCCCTAGTCATAGTAAAAGGAGAAGGCAGATTTTTAGATGACAGATGATGAAGGCTGACTGTTAAAGTCGGTAGTTCTGGGAGGCTGTAAAAACCTGCAAGAGGAAACCAGTGTACTGTAACTGTATGAACTCAGCGAGGGTCAGCTCTGGATAGGAGGCAGAGACTTAAAGACAAGAGTCCAAAGTGAGCCTGAGTTGATGAGGTTTCTTACTGTCCAGTAATTTCAGTTGTTTGTGTGGAAAGATGATGTTTTCCTTCCCAGAGTGGTGGCAGGTAAAAATTCTTTTATTCTATTCAAACAGTGTAGCTGATGAGGATTGATCTGAAATCTACAATGCAGCTTTGGGGCATATACCACACCCCCCTTCCTATTTAGAGTAGGGTGGTAAATGCTGTATCTGCCCCTTGGTTTTAAGGTTTTCAACAGTCTGATCCTAAGGACTCCCTGTTAGGCAAATAATGTAAATTGCCAGGGTTTGGAGAGAGATGTTAATAGGAAGAGTGTAAATTAATACAGTAAGTAATGAAATAGTGGGTAGAAGGATGGAGATAGGTAGCTATGAGCACCTTTTTTAGGAATTCTGGAGTCACTTGTCCAGTATTGACTTAGATGTCTGAATGTGCTCTCTCAGCTTTGTTCTTTTAAGTGAGTTTTCTGTGGTTGACTAGATCATTTTACATATATAATTGAGAGTGAAGCAAGAAACATTGTCCTGTTGTTGGTACTGTCCTGTTCTGGACGTGTCCAGGCATGCATTTTCTAGATGTGCTGGAGTGTTTTGCATGCTGAAAAAAAAAAAAGTTTGTGTATTTGGCCTGCAACAGTTCCATATCTGTAAGAATTTCAGTGGCAAACTTGGAGATTAGAAAAGCTCAATAATAAGCTCCTTATCAGAAGGTTGTCTCAGAATTCTGGTGCGAGTAGGAGTGATTTAAAAGTGCTCATTTCATTAAAGAAGGACATCTTAACTGAAATAGGGTAATAGTGTCTGTAAAAATGAGAGTTGATCCTATGTTAAAAGAGGGGCAGGAGTTCATAGAATTTTTTTTTTCTTTTTGACGAAAATTGTCTCACCTTGGGATGACCGGTCTTGGATGAAAAGTAAAGGTGTAAATGATATTGCAGCCTTCAGGGTTGCTGGGGTTTTCTGGTGGTTTTGGTTTGTTTTGGTATTTTTTTTAATTATGCCTTTCTGTTGGGAAGTCATTGATATCTGGGAAAACGTGAATCTAGAAGGAGCATTTGGGGCAGGAGGTTTTGTGTTATTGCGAGCATACTTTATAACACAGCCACAGAATGTGACTGAAATATGCTTTGTCATAACATTCTTAAATTTATATTGTCAGACTGCATTCATCCTTCAGATTGTACCAAATTTTGGTGGGGGCAATGGGGGAGTAATTGTGTTCTGAAAGGCTTAGCCTGATGGATATTTCAGGTGATCAACTAAGTTGCATGCAAACATCTACACATACTGCATGTTGATAGCATATGGATGATGAGTGTTCTGGGTTTTTTTTTCCTACTCCAGACATGTAAATGAATCACAGTTTAGAGCATCAAAATTAGAGGCTGGCTTCACAAGCAGTTCCAGCGGTGACGGGCACCTTATGAGCATGATTTGGCATCTGTCAGGCATTTAAAAATACAAGGTTGTGAGGCTCCGTATGTCTTTGCACTCATCTGTCTATTCTTCGGAAAAGAAAGCGCTGTGTGCCTTGTCATTATGCGTATGTTGTTCTTATGTTTGCTTATACTTAAGGACTTTTGTTAGGTTATGGAAATGAATATGTAAGATACGCATTAGAAGGGTGATAAAATTTAGGGACATTGTTTACCCGTGGCACTTACAGGAAATGAACGTGCATGTAAAGTACATATTGTTCTTACTGTCTTAATCTGTTTAGACCTTGAATCTTTTCAAAGCAGAGTTCGCCCACTTTTGTTGTTTGGAACATACATACTGTACAGAAACCATTCTTACATTTTAAGATGCAAATACTTGAAGAAAATCAAAATCTTGGTGTTACCACAGAGAATCTTTATTTAAAACTCTTAATTTTTTGGATGGTGCCTAGTGCAGTGTTCTTACAAGAACGTTGTTCTTACTGTACAGTCTGATGTGGCCTGTAAACCTAAGGGCAGGGTGAATCAACCAGAATTTTTTGTGGGGAAGAGCAGTGCAGGAATCGTGATTTGAGAAATATGTCGCCAAGTAGGGCTACTGTTCTACCAAACAGAGCTGCTCTTAGCACTGTTTTCCAGGTTAGTTTTGGTCTTGGATGTTGAATAAAATACAGGCTTTCTTCTGCCTGCTTTTGTTTCTCTAGTTACTGAATGAAAGGGCATGTGAAATTGATTTCTCTTTGTATGTCCCTCTGCACCAGTTCTTTAGAAATTACAGGACATCAGGGAGCATGGTAAATGAGCTACATGATTAAATTTTTAAATCTTACAACAGCTTTGTCCAGGATGAAAATCCCAAAATTTCAAATTATTTTTTTATTAGAGGTTTTCTGTAAAATATTGCTTGATTTACATTCATAAGATTAATAATAAATATACTTTTAGGTTGACATTTCATAAAACAAAATTATAATCTCAAGGAATGCATTACCCACAACAGTGTGCTTATTGTGGCAGTGTTACTTTTATTAAACCGTTTATCATTTTAATGTTGTGTATTCTGACTCCTAAGGTTTTCTGTCTTTTTCTTCAAAGAAAATGTAAGCAAACAAATTCAACATTCATTTTTCTCTCCTACAGCATTATCTGCATACCAGAGGTACTACAGTTTACAATCTGACTACTGGAAGGTCTGTATATGCTGACTTTTTTTTGTTTGTTTATTTTAATTAATATGTTATTGTAAATGATCAGATTTCTAAAAAAGATTAATTTCAATATAAGTTTGGAGTATTTACCTACAATAAATTTTTGGCATATTGTGTTAATGTCAGTGTTCACCTATATGTACAATTTATTATAAATAAAACTGGAAATAAATATTCATGCCACTTGCTGAAATGGCAAATCAGTTAACTTGACGCAGTTTAGGTTTTTTTGAATTATTATCCATTCAGTTTTTCTTATGTAAGCATAGATATGTGGGTATGTATGAGTATTGAGAGAATCATAGACACCTGAAAGCTTCTGCACAGGCGTTGGACTTGTACAGAGAAAAATGTCCTCAGGTTGCTTTTTATTTCTGCAGATGCCAGATTGTTTGAAGTACCTTTCAGTATTTTGGATACTGCTTTTATGTAAGACAGGGAAAAAAATCCTGTATAGTAGAGCTGTCTTATATGTAAAGTCTGTGTAGAGGTGCCAGGACTTCAGATTAGTAAAATGAAGATGTTTCTCACAGTGATATTATCAAAAATGGTTAGCATTATTATATTGTAATATGAAATAATTTGAAGCTCATGACTGAGACAAGAGGTGCAGGGAAGCATATAGAACAGTAGGTAGTTGTGTTGTCTTAAATACTTGTTTTCTTTAAAAGTGTGTATAAGTGCATAATTTGAATAGGGAGGACTCATTCTGGAAAGACATCAGTACTAGGTATATGCAGGCATTAGGGCAACGTGTTCTGTGTTCATTGCATTTTATAGGGGCTCTTAAGTATGTTCTGAAAAATTCTGTGACAATTTCTTCCATTTGTGTCAAGGAAAGGGAGAAAGGCTAAATAAAGTGTAAAAGAGTGAACTGAAATAAGTGAATTCTGGCATATGTAAGGAGAGGTCAAATTGGAAGATCCAAGGGAAGTTGTTTGTATTGTCTTGCAAAGCCCCGGCTCCAGTAGAAGTTGTATGATGTCATTAAAAATTACAACAGTGAAAGCATTCATCTAACCTTACTTCTTACCTACTCTTGGAGACTTAGTTTAAAGATTGCTGTAAATGAGTGTTGAACTCAGTCGATTAATTAAACATTTGTTATAATAGTTTCTGTTGCTTGTAGTCTTCCCATGTTAAGCATTTCAGAATAATTGTGACTTGAATTATTTTGTCCTGCTTTTGTTCAATGGCTCATTAACAGAAATGATAATAAGTGGGGCCTGTAAGGATGCTGGGGGGGGACTCTTCATTAGGGACTGTAGTGATAGGACAAGGGGTAAGGGGTTCAAACTTAAACAGGGGAAGTCTAGATTGGTTATTAGGAAGAAGTTCTTTACTATAAGGGATGTGAGGCACTGGAATGGGTTGCCCAGGGAAGTTGTGAATGCTCCATCGCTGGCAGTGTTCAAGGCCAGGTTGGACAGAGCCTTGGGTAACATGGTTTAGTGGGAGGTGTCCCTGCCCATGGCACGGGTGTTGGAACTTGATTATCTTAAGGTCCTTTCCAGCTCTAACTATTCTATGATTAGTAAATTATTTTCTCTGCATTTTCAGAACTCAGGGTGAAGTGTAAATGATTATATGTATTTCCATAGGCATAGAGTCTTTCAGTATGGCTCAAGAGTATTATCTGCAGTTAAGATAAATGGTTACTGTGGTTGTTTCGCAGTTTCATTTCAAGCGTATGGGTGGCAGTAAAATGTGTGATCTATGCTTGACTTACTGAAAGCAAATTTTGTTTGTATGCAGTGTGCTGATATTCTTACATACCCATTTCTTGTGTATGTCTCAAGAGTTCTGCCATGCAGAGATTATTTCAAACAATTGTTTATAGCTGACAAAGGAGCATTTTGATGTCTAAAACAAAAAAAAAAAAATAGGGGAGGGGGAAGCCACCAACACCTCCCACTCCCATTCCCCAGCCCTCCAAACTCAAATCCCTGGTAATTTTTCTTAAGGTTGGCCTTACCTGGGGAGGATATTATGCTACTTGTTCTCATTATAAGCTTCCTTATAAATATGTAGTATAAAGTGGTTTGGGTTTTTTTTCTATAATTTCCGGGATTATCTTCATTTTTATATGCATGAAGAAGAGCCTGAAAGAGCCCCAAAATATGTTTTCAGTTAAAACCTTTTTTGCTGAAACCAGTAAAAAATAACAGGTGAATCATATTTCATCTTATTAATGGGTGATGAAGCTAGTGTGGAGTTGGCAGTGGAAGCTTTGGGCTAAAGAAGAGTCTTCCTCTCCTTACCCCAACTGAGAGGATTTCTCGTTTCTTGTTATCCTTAAAGCTTTGTGTCTGTAAGAATCCATCTAGTAAAGAATAGTAAGCTTGTGGTATGTTATTGGTTACCCTTATATGTTGTTTTGTTGTTGTTTGCAATTAACTTTTTTTTTTTCCTAAGAGCTACAGATGACTAAAAGAAAAAAAAAAGTCACATTTCCTACTTTTAGCTCTTACAGGGTTAGATGTCATCAAAGAAATTGGAATTTGTGATGGTAAAGGGAGAAAAGTGAGTGAAGAAAGGGTAATATTTATGAGCTGTGAGGAGAGCTGTGTGAGAGAACTGAGAGGTTGATGGAGAGTGTTGAATCACATGAAGGTTATTATATAAGGAAGGTTTGAAACCAGAGATGAACAGTCTTAGCATATCTGAAATTACTGTGATGCAGTGCAAATTTACATGGTTGAAGTAAGTGTCCTGTATGTTCTTTGATTTATAAATAGAAAACTTCTAGAAAGATTATTTAAGTTGCTTTGGGTATAGTTTGGCCTCCTTATGTCGTCTTTATAGTCTCTGCTACTTTGGGTTTTTGCTGTTGCACAGGGTTAGTAATTGAGCATTATTTTCATTCATTGTTCATTATAAGATATTCATTCTACAGTTCATCTCTTCTCCTTTCATGAAGAAAAGCATTCTGCTTGCTTTTTTTAATAGAATTTTCTGATATCTTAAATTTTTCACTAGGTTGTTTTCTGTCAGAATTTGACGCATGGGTTTGTTGGCAATACACTAAGCATTTTGTTGATCCTATGGAACAAAAAGAAAAAAGACTTCAGAAAATATATTCTGGGTATAAGTTATAGTGACAAAAGTGGGGGTGAAAGGTTAGGAAGATGCTGTGTTTTGCCATTTACCACTTCAGTACTTCACTCCACTCTGAGACATTACTTCCTTTCAAAGAGGTAATACCTGTACAGATAGTTTTGAAAGAGCTGGCTTGCATTATGTCTCATGTTCCTAGATAGAACACTTTTTGCAGTAATGTCTTTGGGTACCCACAGATCCACATAAAATGTCCTGTAAAATTATATAGTTTCTGCAGTTTTTATTCTGCACAGGCACTGTGGTACCTTATATCTGTGTTTAAAAAAAATATTTGACTTAAAATCTTATGAAGTAAATACATCAACTTGGATAAAAGCTGAGATAACTTAATAGAGTTCTTGCATTCAAGTAGTTTTCTCAATGCTGCTGCTTCTTATGTGCCTATGCTAAAATAAATCTCCCTTCTGTGCAATGTACTTCATTCTGATTTCTTTTTAAAACTCCTGTGTCAACATGTTGGGGGAGGTGAGGAGGACTGTGGGGGATGAATGGATAGGAAGGGCAGTTCAGGAGAGGGAGACAACTAGAACTGCAGTTTGTAGATTTTGATGCTACTGAGAAAATAAAGACATCAAGTGTAAGTGTCTGCCATGGTTATCAGTTTTGACATATTCTGAGGAGGCAGGATTAAAAGCTCAGCAAGGAGTAAGATATTCTTGATTTTATCCAAACTTGATGGCAGATATCTGGCACCTGGAAAAAAGTTATTTTAATCATCTCATGTGGTTGTATTCTTATGCAGTTGATCGTATTGAACTCTTTTATATAACGTCTGGGTTTGGCTAGGTCTCTTATAACAGAAATTTCATTATATGAGCGAATTGAGTGTAAGTGTAAAACATCTAGATCTGTTACACTGGCGTGGTTGCCCAGGGCAGGGAAGACCTAGAGAGGCCTTTCTTCATGGATATGGGGCTACAAGAGGTTTCAGTGCTCACTGGAGTGATTCCCAAGAGGGTACTTGAGAAGAACTTGGTTGTCTGGTACTTTGGTTAGACCTCTGCTTTGGCATCTCTGCTACTGCAGCCCTTATGTGATTTGATAGTTTTGATTATATAGTATATATTTGGCCTTTGGCAGGTAGGTGAGTGTTCACATATTGACAGAAATTGTGAGCCTGTAGTTTTTGCAACACAGAATTTGAATAAATAGAACTTTTTGGTATGGGTATATTAAGGAGAAGCGAGATCCCATATGCTGATTCTCTGCAGTGTTTCCATGTCACCCATATGGGAATCTCTGTGGTTGGGTGTCATGGGTTCAGCAGTAGCAGTCATTTTTCTCCTTCTTGGTAGCTGGTGCAGGACTGTGGTTTTGATTTTTGGGCCTGGGAACAGCACTGATAACACCAGTGTTTTCAGTTACGGCTTGGTAATGTTTTGGTCTGGCCAAGAACTTTCTGAGTCTCATGCTATGCCAGGGAGGAGGGGAGCCGGGAGGAAGCACAGGACACCTGACCCAAACTGACCAAAGAGGTTATTCCATACCACAGCACGTCATGTCCAGGATGTGAAAACGGAGAGCAGAGACCTGGAAGGGTGTGGTGGTGGTGGACTGGGGGTGCATGGCATGGTCAGGTTTTTGATACTGGGGGGTTCACTGCTGGGGGGTGCACTGGCTGGGCCAGGCTTGGTGAGCAGTTGTATTCTTTTTCCTTGTATTTCTTTTGAATTATTATTGGTGGTAGCAGTAGTGATTTGTGTTACACCTTAGTTACTAAACTGTTCTTATCTCAACCCATGCAAGTTGCATTTTTTTTTTTCTTTTGATGCTCCTCCCCATCCCCCCAGGACTGGGGGAAGAAAAAGAGGGGAGTGAGTGAGTAAAACTGCGTGGGTGGGGGGCTTAAACCACAACATTGGGGAATGAATAGGTAGCTTTCTAGACAGGATTTTAGTAAAGTCCAGGGGACTGTGGACTAGTTATAAGGAGCGTGAGGACAGTACTGCCGTTGTACCTTAATTCTGAGTGTGTTAATTCATCACTGTATCCTGTATTCTGTCTGTCTTCAGGGATTTCTATAAAAAGCTGTGTTTCATCTGAGTAACAGAGGGTGCACAAATACTTAAATATTTCTATCTATATGTGAATAAACTGGAGGATTGCCAGAGCACAGTGTTTAGAGATGCATTTTAAGTGAAGCTTAAAACAGTGGAAGTTACCGTGCAAATTAGTTACTCCCGTATCAAGGAAGGCTACTGTGAACTAGTATGCTAGAACTTAAATTGAAGATACCTTGAACAGAAAAGAAACTATCACTTTATAGAGAAACGTTTGGAATGGATCAGTCAGAAAATATGAATGTTCCTTGGAATGTTTGAAGAACATTTAATTAGTGATTTACATCCTTCAACATGGGTTCAGAGATACAATTCTTGTTAGCTGTTGACTTTGGCTGCAAAGTTTCCTAGAAGAAAAGTAAATCTAACAGGCACTCTTTATCTCACTGTTATGAAAATGGTCCTAATCACCTTTCTTTTAAATAAAGATTTCATTTATGTGGTCAGGGTGAAAACATCAAAGAAGTTTAGTAAATCCCAACGGGGGTGTGTGTGTGTGTGTGTGTGTGTTGCAAAGACATTTGAAAATGTGTTTGTTCCAGTGGATTTTAAGAATATCTGGGTATAGGACAGGTACAAGCTGAATTTGCAGTTGCATGGCTATGCTGTAAAAAACCAAGTGGTCTAGTTAAAAAAAAAAAAAAAAAAAAAAAAAAATTGAAATGGGGGAGGGGAAATAAATCCCATAGTTGTTTTGCAGCAAGGTGTCAGTCTAGTCCTGGAAAGCAGCTGTTTGGTACTCCCTGCACATGTTTACTAGACATGAGAATTACTGAGTTCAGATACTTACCTCAGACCTTCTTCATATTTGTCTTCTAAAATAAATAATTCTTAGAAATTTAATTTTGGCTATATGTTTGCAAATAACAGAATTTCCTCTCACTTTTCCCAGAAAGTCTTCATAAAACTGAGGAGAATCCAAAACCATGCAGAAGTATTAAATAAACCCAAAAAACTCCAAATTGAAAGCCCAGGAAAATGCAGCTCTGTGTGTGTGGTGCTAGTCATGGAAGAAGGATGTGATCTTAGTCTACAACATTGAGCTGTTTATTTGTTAGAAAAAGTGATTTTATAACATTCTTTCTTGTATAGACCTAAAGTGCAATTTTGTACCAGGTAATTTTTCACAATGCTGTTTTATAATTAAATATGTGTAGAAATGTTGCTAGAAGTATTCTCAACCTTATGGCTCTAAACCACTTTTTATTAGTAGTAAGGCTTTTTTTTCCCCCAAAGAACTAAAGTAATAAAAGCTCATGAGTGTTTCTTTCTTAAATGTGACCTGTTGCTTGTTTTAATACTTTTATGCAGCTTCTTTTAATCTCTCTCTACCTTTTTCATCCTGATAGCCCAAATGTTTTGGGTTTGGTTTTTTTTTTTTTTTTTAATGTACTCCTAATGCTGTGAAATATGAAAACAATTATAAAAACATTACTACTTTAGCTTTGTATTTTTTGCTGGCTCATTTTCTCCAGATTGTAAGTCTATTTCCCTCTTTAAAATAGCTGGACAAAAAGCAATTACTAAACATACTGATAACAGCAAAACTGGTGAGAACATTTTGCACCTTAGAGGATCTGTTATAAGACAGCAATTTTCTACTTCATTGAGTCACAACTGTTTTATTTTCAGCAGTAACCTCAAAATACCAAGTAGTGTTTTTAGACAAAATTTATCATGACTTCCATTATTGTTTTTAATTGGATATAAATGCTTGGTTTAATTGAGACAGTACAGTGGTACAGGATCAGTAGCAATTGCTGGAGCAGACTTTCCTGAAACGAAAGTTAGAGAAGGCAGTAGAATGATTTGTGAGAGCTGCTTTTTACTCAAGCCTTTGTCTTTTTAAACTTTTTGAGAAAATGGATATCCCATATAAAGGTAACAGTCAGATTTCCCTGTAAGAGTCTTCAGAGAACAAAATTTTAAAATGATAGAAAAAGCCTTTAATATAAATTATTGCTATGTAGCAGCATAGGATGTGTACAGGAAAAGCAGAAAAGACAAGCAGCCCCCTTGGTTGGAGGAGACGTTAGCAGAGAAGCATTCAGAAAAAGACCTGGATCAAGAAAGCAAGTTTCAAAAACCCTCGCTGAAGGTGACATTTGTTGGCATTAAGGGCTTTAGAGAAGGAACTGGGAGATATGGTAGGTCATGTAAAGATGGCTAACTTGAAAACCTGTAATTCATGAATATATTTACAAAATAAAATAAAAATGACAAGAATAGAATAAATAGACATTTCAGAGGAAAAGGAGAATCAGAAAGTGAAAAATAAAACCAGAAATCAAATAAAGATTCAGCTGCTCTGGAAGGCATTGAAAAGGGAGATACTGTTAATACCTTCTGTATGCTCTTTACTTCTGGCTGGTAATAAAATGGTCATCCGTGCAGCACATAGGATTCTGTACCACTGCTCATGTTTGACTAAAATGAAAGGTTTTAGATTGCAGGCCTTTCACGAGAAGGCTTTTGATGAAGACATTCTGGGCATGTTCTGAAAAGGTATGAAATACAATTTTTCGAGGACCTATTGTAGACAAAGAGGGAGAGAGACATGATATGTGTTATGGAACAACAAATACAAAATAGAGATCAGTTTTAATGTCTTAATTTTTTAATGCTGAAGACAGGTCTTTGTAATGGAGTTAAAAATATTTGGTATTTAACGGGATAAGTATTTTCAGGAGACTGTATGGTGGAAAGCAGTCTGGAAATAAGTCTCAGTCTGATAAAGCATTATAATGTAGGATAGCAAGCTATTATGCCCAGAAAAAGAACATAAGAGGAGGAAGGAGGCTAAGGAGAGAAAGAACTGTAAGACAAAGTGAGATTGAACAAATAATATGAGGAAGACAAGCTGAGGAAGAATCACAGGGAGTGGGGGAGGGAAGATTGTGGCTCTGCTGAGAATTTGAATGTAAAGAAGATGAGAGAATTAAAAACAAACTTTAAAGTTAAGAGCATATGGGAAGAAGGGAGGAAGGTATATATAGAATAATACAGGAGTGGACTGTAGGAGGACTTAAAAGGAGACTTTTGCCAGCTTTCTCCCCAGTAGCAATCTCTGTCATACATTCACCAAAAAAGAAATCTGAGGAAGAAGGTAAGTGTTCAGGTGAGGAGCACAGTATCACTCTTCACCTGACCAGGATGTCTTCTGTTTTGAGGAAGACAGAATAAGGTAGACTGCGAAGCACTGAAGCTCACTTGGGAAGCAAGGGAAGTATATAATAAAAATCTGGTATGTTAAAGAGTAGAGGAAATTACAGTAATGGGGCTTCAGGTGATAGAAATTAACTTTCTGTCCTGAACTTCCTGGAGAGTCCATAGCAAGGGGAGGAGGGATTTAAAATGATGGAAACTCCCCTCTTACGAATTAAAAAATGAAGATTTTTAATGTATAGCTGTTACTGCAGCTGATAATAACAATTTTCTGTCATGAAAGGGTTTTTCAGGAAATCAGACCAAAGGATCTAGCAGTTGCATGAACATGAAATGTTGGTCTTTTACTGTACTGCTGATGAAAAATAACTGAGGACATATTTTCCACAACATTAATTTTTTTGGGCCATGTATAAGTAACTATGTTGGTGAAAACTTTTCACTTTGATCCTAAGGTGTACTGGCAAAACAAAAAAATGGAGAGGAGGAGAAATCAATGTAACATCATCAAAGTAACTTTTAAAGAAAGAACAGTTAAAAATCCTGTAGCAAAGCGCATAGCAATATCTGTTTCTCCAGAAATTTTTAAAAGTTATTAATACATTTAGATCATGAACTCATATTTTCAGTATGTTCGTGATGTGTAGGATATTGCATTTGAGAAGATACTTGAAAAGATAGAAGAGTTTTTAAAAGAACAAGATTTAGGAGGATTTTGTAGTACAAATATTGCTAAATTGAAGGGCTAAATTTATGAACTGTGCGCCGTATAATCTTTCTGCTGTATTAGAACACCTGGTAGCTTTGGAAATGCTGAAATAACCTCATTTACAGTATCCCATAGATGTGATCAGTTAGCGTGATGTTAAAAGATCGAGTTTCTTAAATGCAAACTATGAGTACTGACTGCAATTCTGCCTGTTCCTGAGGATGAAAGAATGGTGTAAGCTTTCAAAATATTTCAGAAAAAAAATATTACTAAAAAGAAACTCTGGAATGCTGGAAAGGTACTTACGATTGTGTTACCAGTAACACCTGGTCCATCTCTAAAGTACACAAATAATAGAGGAAATGAACAACTGTATTTGGGTTTCAGGAAACGAACAACTGTACTTGGGTTTCAGAAAAAGGCCTTTTAATGTTGGGTGCTGAAAATAAATGTTGCATAAAGTAGGGAAGCTGAAGGAAGTATACTTTTTTTTTTCCCCCCCTGAAGCATGTTGTTAAATGAATGCCACCTAAAAAGTAAAGAAAAAAATTTGTTGTATTTCATGCTGTTAGAGTAAAGCATGAGTGATCCTGGTTTGGGAAAGAGGATATATTTATACAGATGTTTCTTAAAGGGTAATAAATCTTAAGAGTTACATTTTGGGGGTTTGTGCGTTCTAGGGTGTGTGTGCATGTCTAAAATTCTATCCCTCTATCAACTAAACCACAGGGAATTCTTGGGTTGTGCTGTGACAAAGAAAAAAGCAGATGCTGGTTTTTACTATTGTTAATGCAGACAAATAATGCAGCTTGTACAATTTTGTGTACAGTAACATCAAACAAGGTTCTAATAAGTAATCTATTATTAGATGACGTATCTAATGAAATTATGACAGGATGGTATACTCCCTCTTCTTGAAAGGAATCAATAGGTGTAAAATCTTAAAAAGAATGAGACTGACAGATTTAGCTAATAAATTTTGATGTTGCCTTTGACCTCCAGATAAATTTGATAAATTGCCTCTTTTTTCATGTCTCTTTTTATTAACTGTCATCATATAAAATAAAGGAATCCTCCTCTGCATGTATAAGCCATGTACCTGTTTGGGTCACAAGAAGGATTAGGTATTTTTAGGGAGCATGTATGTTTCTATTTGATTAGAAATATTTTGCATTTGCACTGAATTAGAAAAAGGTTTTTATTGCAATGTCTGCAGTTTTGAATGTTTTTTTTCAATGTGTATTCATTCATTAAGCCACTCATCCCTTTTAATCAGTGGTTTTATAAGAACTCAAAACTCTGGCAAATCTGTAATACACTCAGAATATTAATAGAAAAAGAGGAAAGAATGTGCTTTGAGGAGAAACTGTGCTTGGGGCAGGAGAAAACAAGACAATCTCAGAGGAAACACTCCCACCTCACCCTGGACATGGAATCTGTTTCCAAACAATCTTCATAACATTTTCTAATAGTGATGTTTCACTGTGGAAATTCAGCAGGGACACTTTTCTTGTCCTCCTGTATGTATGGTCTGTGTTTAAAAATCCAAATACTCTGGGTGGAAATATCAGTAAGTATCATCAGGATTGATGGAAAAGTCTGTTCAGAAAAGCTTTTAATGCGTGTTAAATTCTCCTATTGCAGAAGTTTCCTTTGTGCAGAATAAAAACCTGTCATCCTTCATCTACTAGTACTTAGAATAATAGCATGCTTCCTTTCTTCAGTTCCTTCTGATGAGGATGCAGGATGCTAAAATATGAGACACGCTGAAGTGTGACAGTGGAGAATCTCATCAATTCAGATTTTTGAGAGAGAGGCATATTTAGTTGAGAAGAGTTCTGACTCAAACAGAGGACACATCTTCAGTGTGCAAGAATATTATTTGAATGTTGATGTTAAATGGCCAAATGTTTCTTTTTCTAAATATAAACAACCATATTGACAATGGATGGGATTCTTGTTTCTTCAGAAGTATTCTGTTGTTTGCATGATACAGTTACTTTTGCTCCATGTGATTGCTCTTCTGTTGCATGGAAAAGGTTAAAACAAAGCGCACCACCCTGTTTTTCTTATTTGTGTTTTGTAGATTCCAGTCTGATCATAAACTCTAAGGAGATGCTGTCTCATGAATGCGTGGCATTGCTTTTCTTCAGAAATTAATCTTTTGCATTTTAAAGTTCATTCTCGAAAAGATTAAATACTTGCTTAGTTTTGGAAACAAAGAATTGCTTTATTCTCCATATATATAAAAATATATATGTAAATATGTAGGTATTTATTTTTATTTTATTGTTCTCTCCAGAATTGATAATTGAGTTCTTTGGTTTTTTTGAATACTCCTTAAGCATATACCTCATTAAAGTATTTCTGCTGCTGCATTCTGTATCCCCTCCTTTTCCCAGGGATACAGATGCAGTCTTTTCTGTGTGGTGGGGAAGGGTAGGGTAGGAGTGGTTGAAGTGTGAGTGCTTCTAGTACAAATAGATGGAGAAG
Organism: Myiopsitta monachus; assembly: GCA_017639245.1. Taxonomy (NCBI): domain Eukaryota; kingdom Metazoa; phylum Chordata; class Aves; order Psittaciformes; family Psittacidae; genus Myiopsitta; species Myiopsitta monachus. The sequence goes on along the minus strand of CM029927.1, from coordinate 16,491,575 downwards.
GTGGGAGGATGGGGAGACATAGAACTTGTGTCTCTTTCTTAAAGACCCTGTAAGTAGGTTGTGTGAAGCTAATAAACTCATGCTCTTAAGAAAAGGCAAATAATTTGAAATGTTTTGTATGTTTGAGCATGAATTTGCTCTGCTCTCTGAAGCGCCCTTACAAAGATGACTATTTAGAGGAGAAATAGGAATCAGTTCTGCTAATGTTTACTTGTGTAAAGGTGTAGCAAGAAGTAATTTCTGATGTCTGCTTGCTTTTGTGGAGTGTATCAGGTGAAGATTGATGCTGAAACCACTGAGTATTTTTTCACTGAAGGGAAGGCCAGGTGCCGAAAGAACACTGGAAATTCAAATGCTAAAGCATACTAACCACAAACAAAAAAGCCTTGGAGTTTAGATAACCTCAAGAATATCTAAATATATGCTGAGAAAGTCTGTAGCTATCTAGCAAACCTGCAGCTAATTATCTGTTCTTACACAGCTTGCAGTTTTGTGGTAATTAGGAAGGGATTTACCAGCATGCAGAAACAAATAGTAGCTTGGAAAAATATTAGCTTGTTACCCTTAGCCTCTTCTCTGGGCTGCTATATTCAAATTATTTCCCACTAATTCCTGAGTCACTGTGCAGTGTCATTTTGTACAAGCTATCCCTTCCAACTTCTCAGGGATAACTCAGAACTCATTACTTCTATTCTTCATGCTGCATCATATTTCTCATCTAATTTCTCATCTAAAAATGATACTGATGAGAGATCCAAGACCTCAGATACAGGAGAAGTCTCTCTTCTATAGAGGAAGATCTTCCGCCCTGTTTTCTTCTTTCCCAGCCTAGTCTTTGTTCTGCAAGGCTAAAAAGTTCCTCAGTTATGTTTTGCCTGGTATTGCAAGCCAAAAGAAATGTAGCAATTGTTCTTAGTTTCTTCATTCAGTCTTTCTTTCTGGATTAGATTTTTAGTTAGTGTTTTTCTTTTTGCAGGCATTATTCTAGCTTTTTCTTTCTGAATTCTCAGGTTCGACAGAAAAACAGCAATAAAACTGTATTACCAAGCATCATAACTCTACTGATGCTGTCTAATGTGTTTTTTAGAAGTATTTGCATTACTGCTTTTTCCTCTTCCCAAAGAGAATTCGAATCCATTTCATGCATGCACCTGTTGAGTTCTTGAGGTCAGACACAGATTGATTCCCGGCTATCTTAATGATGTAATCAGAAATTTGTAAACTTTTGCTGAAAAATAACCTGAAAAGTCTTAATCTGGTCCTCTTAAGCACTGTAGAAGGGGAGATGGATAAAAAAGGGGGAGGCATAAAGCAGAGATTGTCATGTGCAGTTAGCTTGAACTTAGAAAGGAGGAAGATAAACTGGTTATTATTCCTAATTATTATTTTCATTATGGCTAGAGGATGAAAACCCACAGTGGTGACAGAGAAAGGGGAATCTCTTTAAATGAGAATAGTGCTGCTGCTGCAATTTTCTCTTGTCAACTGCTGCAGGAAGTTCATGCATACTACATCTTCCAGTTTTCATTTCACTGGTTGTGTAGGAAGTTGCATCAGTTTTGCAGAATGCTGCAGACTGACAATATTTTAATGGTTTTGAAAAGCAACTGGGCAAATCCAGGGAAGAAAAATCCATTAAGAGCAATTAAATATGAAGACATTTTGTCTGGCTTTAGAAACCTCTGAACCACAAATCACTGGAGGTTGTGAGGGTATTCATGGGAGGGAAAGGCTTAAAATAATGACAGAAAAGTAAATGAAGTTACTCTTCGTAGTGACTTCAACAGCAGTGTTTGAAAAGTTAAATGTTACTGCTGTATGATAGCCTGCTCCCTCCCTCCAGGATCACCTACTTGGAGTTATGTTTCCATTTAGTGACATAGTCTTTACCTTGTGGAGGGGAAGGATAATTTTCTGATTAAATGCAATCATTGGATGCTATCTACAGCAGGATTACTCTGTGGAGCTATGTAAGAATTTCAGTACACTTTAGCCACTTCTCTCTCTGTTTGAAATCCATAAAAAAAATAATAATACAAAATGAAATCATCTAGTTCTTAATGGAGTATTATAATCCCATCTAATTTCTGTTTCTGATCTCAAAATCTAGGCAAACAGAGCCCTCTGTCTGAAACTTCTGAGTAAGATCTGAAGAAAAACTTGTCTTGAAGGCAGTACCACTTCACTCAGACAATATGCCTTTTTGAGGCATGTCAGCATTTTTTTTCCTAAACTTTCTTCCCTTTACAATGATGTCAGACAGACTCCTTGGAAGTCTCTCCTTGATCGCAATGCCTGTAAGCCTGGCTTTTGTAGATAGAGAACATGTAGGTACTCCTTGCTTGGAGAATTTTTCTCACCTTGGCTTTGAGTAATGAGAAAACAGAAGCAAACAGATGAAGAATGTCGCTTCTGAGATGAGGACAAACCCAGATGTCATGTTTCCATTTGCAATTTTTCAGATGTTAAATTGTTAGAAATAATTAGCATCATCAAACCCAGTCCTGAACTAAGAATGGATACTGAGTGCTGCATTGGAAAATCAGTCGAAAATAAAAATTACTCTAAAAGAAGAAAACTGAAATTTTGGGTTGGTGGTTTGTGTTGGTTTTGGGGGTGTTTTTTGTTGTTGTTTTTTTTTTTTTTCTTTGAAACTACTTTTTTTTCTAAGTCTGGTATTTTATGTAGATCTGTAATTCCAAATCCATGTGTCATCATTCCGTGTTCCCTGGTAGCTAGCCTTTATAAACTTTGATTTTTATCTTTTCCTGGGATTCTAGTTTTCATTATATGTTCTTAGTCTTACAGCTTGTACATACAAACTTGGAGGTGTTGTGTGTGTCTTGAGATACTTTGGTGATTCAAGTTCACGGAGGAAGTACCAGTGGTAGGACTTTGCTTTGTTATCTGGCTGGAACACAGTGAATCACTGAGGTATTGGAGCAGTGTCTTGAAGCACTGTTCCATTCCATGGGGACTCATCTGTTCTGGCTGTGAAAAGAAGGTGGTTGACAGTGTTTTAATCATTGGAAAGAATGTGATCTGCCATGTCAACAAAGGATTACTTTGTCATGCTGTGGAACAAAGTTTCCCATCTCTGTGCTGTGTCATTCAGTGTGAGGTGAACAGCAATTCACTGGTTTGGGTTATCAGACCGAATATAAATCCAGAAGTGTGCCTCTTCTCCTGAGTCGCTTTGGTAGACTTTGCTTTTGGAAAAAAGAGAATGAAGGGAGAGCGGCCGTACGTAAGAAGAATATAAGACATGGCTCTCTTAAAGTCAGATTACTCAGAATTGTAGGTATAGGAGCTCCCACTTCACTGAAGTGGAAGTAAATAAAGTGGTATTTTCTATTTTACTCCTTTCACAACAGGCATATTGCACAGACAGCAGAGTTCTCTGAGGGATTTGGGGAGGGCTGAAGCAGGTTGTTAGCCTGAGGATTCTCTTTGTTTTCCCGAAAAGGGTCTGAATTGTAGGCCTGAAAAGTCTTGAAGGCCGTCACAATGAAGGCACTAAAAAGGTTTAAAAACGATTGAGAGGCATAGCTATCATACTGTGAAATTATAAGAAATATCAAGAAATAAAATACATCTCCCAGTTGATATAGAATCAGATAATTACCATGTTTAGCAATTAAAATATAGCGTGAACTTCCTACAGCACATTGGAAAGTGTTTGTGTTTGTGTTTAAGAAAAGAATTAAATGATAGGAACCAGGGTACATCAACACTTACGTGGATTACAAAGGAATTCTGCTGACTTTTAGTGTGAGAGTAAGAGAAGGTATCCACTCACCCTAAAGAGCAGCAGTTCGAATGTAAAATTATTACATGGAACTCAACTTGGCAAGGTAACTTTAAATAAGAGTTCCCTTGAGTCTTGCAAAAGGATGTCAGATGAACAGAGGAGGAGAAAATCCCCATACTGTGGCATTGGTTAATGGGCTTTCCTGTCCTCTCCTCCCTTCTTCAGGCTGGTGGCTACCTGCATAAGCAACAGAGTTAGGAATAAACTGCCCCAGATAAAAAAGATTTTAAAATTACCATCTTTGAGAGGTTTCTTATAACCTTTCCTTGTGATTGTCAGGCAATAGAGCTGAGGGGAGATCAGTGGATTTAAATTGGTCAAGTTCCTGATTCAGGACAGTTGTCATGTTTCCATTTGCAATTTTTCAGATGTTAAATAGTTAGAAATAATTAGTATCATATACAGCAGCAGTGACACAGTGGTAATAATGAGGGGGATTAATGGGGGAAAGCAAGCTGAGCTCTGGAGTAGATGAAGAGCGAGCCAAGTAGAGCAGTGCAGGATTAGCAGGGATGGTGGAGAGTGAGTGTCCTATCATTCAGCTTGTTTGTATTTTTTCTCTTTATTTGTTTTGCCTTTAGAAATTGAGGGCTCTTGCACTCTCTGGTGTGTGTATATTCATAGAGTGGGCTGAAAATTCACTGATGTACAGTTTTCTGTTAAGAAATGATGATTTGATGGGATTGAAGTATTCTGTGGGAATGGTTGGTGGGCTGCCCAGCTGCTCTGCTTTGCTCTTGGCTGCTGGCCATCTTGTCTGCTCCCCCAGCTGCCTGTCATGTGGGCCTGCTGCCTTGTCTGTTGTATCCTATTTTAAGTATTTGTACATTCTAACAAATAAAACAGCAAATCACCAATTAGAACACCAATTAGTGTTACTACTTAACCAACTACGAATCTAATTGGAAAATCATTTTCAGTAATAATTGATTGATATCTAACTAGCAACCATTACACAATGAGCTTGCATCTTGATACTGAAAACCGTTAAATCTTTTAAAAGTTACACATTCTTATTTTAATATTATATGTATTTATAACAACACAAACTGTATGCTGTTGAGTAACATTTCCTATCTAAAGGTGTTACTGACTAGTGTAAGAGTCAAGTAAAAATTGAAGCAACCACTGCGACTTTTTTCCTAAAGCTGATACTCAGGACTTTGTTCCAAATGTGGGATTTTGTTCAGTTTGCAGTTTACAGAACAAACTGTTTTTATGCCAGAGTTAATGAAGCCTGGGTAATGACAGGCTGGTGTCTGTTGTCCTTCCGCACCTTCCGTCCTTCCTTCTCCCGCTTTACTTTGCAAGCACACATAAACTGGCATTCCTCTAGTTTTCCTCGTGAAGCATCCTGAATGACATATTGTTTTCTGTGACATCTCTGAACAGGAAAAGAGCACGCTTGATGTAAAACTCTGCTCTTGAGTTAAGTGTCTCTTCCCAAAGAGGGGAGAGTAATTAAACTCTGTCTGCTTTCTGCAAGCAGGCCTTGGTTTGGGGGCTCTTTCCTTTATCCAGCAAGTATTTTCAGTGACATTTTCCAAGTTTTCCATCTTTGAGATATTCTCTTTTCTTCAGAATTCATTTAAAGGCAGCTAGCTGGTTTAAGAGTTACTCAGCTGCAAAGAACAACATATAAGTAGCCACAGCATTCTTTACCAACTTCTTTATTCAACTTACTTATTTCCATTAAGCAGAATTCCAGATTCAGTATGGTTCTAGGTAGCACCCAGCACAATATGGCTTTACGATTCAAGGGAACAAGCATAGACAGTTTTACCACTTCATTTTTGTAGTTGTTTCCTTTTTTGTTTTTTATTGGTTGGCTTGTGTGTATTTGAATCCCTTTGTTGTCATTAATGCTTTGGTATTCTGCTTGTCCACTCCCATTTGATGTGGAGGGCCTCAGACAGAACAGCTGTGTAATTAATGATATTAAGGCTTTTTCCAACGTAATAGTGATTCTCCAGCAGTGAGAAGCTGACAGGGAAATAATGGGACTACTTGTAAACTCAGTTGGATTCCTGTCCTTACTGGAAAGGGTTGGAAAATGGTGAATGAAGGATGTAAAATTCCATACTAGTAGATCTATTTCATTAAATGTTTTGGGCATAAATAGTGATGATCACTTGCCATATAAAACAAAATAAACCATTTCAATGAACTGTCCACATGTCATTTTCCAAGAAAGATGTTTCAGTAATATTTAATGTCTCTTCGTGTATGCACACCATTTCTGTAGTTTTGATTGAAGACACTTGTGAAGAGATCTGGTGATTTTTGTTAGGCCACTGTATCTAGACGGAAAAAGAGAAAGACCAAATCCTGTAACAGGTATGAAATAAAAATGGTAGTCTTCAGGAAAAAAAACCCAAGGTTGGAAAGAGCTGGTCTCTGTTAATCTTGCTTTTGCTCATCAACACTGGGGCCCCACCACAAGAGTATGAAAAAAAATAAAAGCCTGCAGGACAGGATTATGAGTGTCCTGGTTTTGGCAGGGATGGAGTTAATTTTCTTCCTAGCAGTTGGATTCTCCTCCAGGGGGAGGGTTCCTGAGGCCTGGAGAAAAGGAAATGTCACTCCTGACTTCAAGAGGGAGGATGTCCCTTTGTCATACAGGGAGAGGAGACTAACTGAACTGGGGTTATTCAGCCAGGAGAAGAAAAGGCTCTGGGGCATCTTGTTAGGGAGTATGCAAATACCTGAGGTGGGAAGTGATGCAGATACAACTAGACCTTTCTCAGTGGTGCCTGCTGAAAGAAGGAAAGGCAGCAGGCACAGATTGAAAATGCAGGATTCCTTTCAAACACAGAAGACTTTTTAAATTATGAAGATGATTGAAGAGTGGAGGAGGTTGCCTAGGGAGTTTGTGGAGCATCTGTCTTTAGAGACAGTCAAAACCCAACTGGACATCATCCTTGGAAACCTGCTTTAGTTGACCATTCTCTGAGCAGAGGGTTGGTCTAGATGATCTCCACAGATACCATATCCTTTTTTTTTGTGCAAACCTTGGACGAATCAGTTTAGTTACCAAGCATCCAGTCTCGAATTCTGCTTTCTCTTTAGGGTCAGGAGACTTTTTTAAAATCATTTATCATGTGTATTAGAAACTTTGTGAGTGTTAACAGTATTAGGGGAATCTTAGGGAGAGTATTAAATTTGCTTAGATGAATAATCTTTAAAATGTCTCTCAAGGTGACTTTAATTTTGTGTGCTACACAACACCTTTGCTCACTCGATTTGTTTCAGGAAAATACTATTTTCTGTTCAAATACGTAAATTAATGAAAATATTTGTATCAAGTGGAAAATGAAGATCTTGACATCAAGTGAAATTTTGTAAGTTTCAGTGGAAGGCATGTAAGTCATAGCAACAGTCACTGTTTAGGCGTTTGCTTGGCTGTTTATTCTTATGACAAATCTGAGGAGGTACACTAGTTGATCAGGATTCCATTTTGCCAAAGACTGTAATTTACTTATGGATAAAGGAATACCCAGTTTACAGAACTGCATGTATTCCATCATCAGTTAAGGTATTTTGAGTTAGTTAATGTTGCTTTGTTGTTTTGTCTTTAATATTAAAGTGGTCCCTTTAAAGCAGTTGTAGCACAGCGTATTACGCAAAGGGTTTTGAAATTATTAATCTATCTTGAATTAGTTCCTGTGTGTGGGTTTTGATAATTCAGTAATAGTCTTATTTTGATGTACCCCATCCTTCTCTGGGGGACAAGCTTTTTCACAGATACTGCTGGAAAGCCATTTGAGGGACTGTGGTGGAACCAGGTTCCCTCTAGAGCTTGTTTAAGCAGGTTTTGCCATCTGTGTCTTGGTCTGTGAGTGAAAATGGTGGGACAGCAGTGTTTCGGAGGAGTTTAAAAAGTAGTGCTCGTTGACAGGGGAGCTACAGGGGATAGGGAAGTGCAGCACCGGTGAGGAGTTGAAAACGATATGAACAAATGTACTGTCCTTCCTAAGAAGGAGATGAGCAGGATGGGGAGGAGAGCATGGTGATTTCAAAGATAGGTACCACTCACAAGAAAGGAAAAAAACCAAAAAACAACTAAAAACCCAAACAAACAAACAAATAAATCCAAAACAAAATGAAAAATGAGAGAGAAGAAAAATATGTTACTTTGTGGATGGCAAGTTTTTGTTTCTTTGGGCTTTATTTGTTATGGTTTTTCCTACTTCACCTTCGTAAAATCTTTTCCTTTGAAAGTGAAGAAGTATTATTTATGAATCAAGAAAGATGTATTACCCAGTTTTCTACAAGCCATAGGTGTGTTTTTGCAATATTACAGCTGTACTTTAAAGATACTGTATAAACGTAATGATTTTTCAGGTACTGTAAAATTTCTTCAAGACCTTGAAGAAGCCAAAACTAATGAAACTAATTTGTAATACCCCCCTTACAGGGATCTTAGTATTTCTGCGGGTGTGGCAAATGTGTAGAACATCTAGATAGGGAGCTCTCTTTTTCATGTTTCTACAAATCTAAACAAATTTTATTTAATCCCTCTCATCTTTCTCCTGAACGCTTACAAGTCTTTGTGACTGGAATTGCTGGAGCTTGTCAGCTCCCAAAGGCACATAGCTGTTTATACACAGGAGCCTGAGTGGAATTTTTTATGTGGTGCATACTCTCCAGGGAACTGCTACTATATATTGAGTAGTGTCAGGAGGAATATTAGGTACCGTAGTGTCAAAACTACTACTTTTGTGGTTTTTTTCAGTAAATAAATAAACATATTCACACATTTGGACACAGAAAAGTTTTCTTCTGCTTGGAACAGGTGGCTGAGAGACCCTGTGTCCACAGAATGAGCTGTAAGCTGTAAAACCTTATTTTTCTACTTAGGTTTCCTGAAGAGCAATGCCCCTGCCCACATGCCACCTCTTCTGCAGCCTGGTGTGATGTGGGCCTGACTGTAGGTTCCGCTGGAGCTTAGGCAGCTGTTGGAAAGGGTGTTTGGAATCCTGCTGGAAGCAATTTTAAGGTGTTCATCAAAGACTTTACAGTCACTGGCCTCATAAGGGTGCTGAACTTTTTCATTCTCTCTTTTTTTTGTTTCGCTGGGTTTTTTTTCCCCCTGCCATAGTTCATCTTTAGGCTTCCACCACCCAACTGCATGGGGCCTTTATTTCTCCTGTTTTGTTTTTTGTCTCATAGTGAGGTGGGGTACACTCTGATTTCTGTATAAATAGTAGAAACCCATTCATGAAGTAAAGGGGTTATTTTACCTATATCTGGCTCTGTCCCTTAGAGTCATAAAGAAGAAATGGTATAATTTGCTTGTGTTTCTCACCCATTAAGGACCTATCTGCATGGTGAAGGCTGACAGGCAGCTGTGGTGTTATTCCGTGTTTTTATACATCTTCTACTGACCCAGTAGAATTCCAGTTAGAATTAAACTTGGCTACCAGTTAGAGTTAAACTTGGGTAGGGATGTTAAAGGTAACAAGAGGGGATTCTATAGCTACGTAGTGGATAAAAGACAGGCTAGGGACAACATGGGCCCCCTCCAGAAGCTATGAGGAGAACTGGCTACCATGGATTTGGAGAAGGCTGAGGTTCATAATGACTTCTTTGCCTCAGTCTTCACTGGCAAATGCCCTGACCACACCACCCAAGTCTTTGAAGGCAGACACTGGGACTGTGAGAATGAAGACCCTGGGCCCACTGTAGGAGAGGATCTGGTTCGAGACCATCTTAAGAACCTGAACATGCACAAGTCCATGGGACCTGATGAAATCCGTACTTGGGTCCTGAAGGAGCTGCAAATGAAGTTGCTAAGCCACTGTCCATCATATTTGAAAAATCATGGCAGTCAGGTGAAGTTCCCAATGACTGGAAAAAGGGAAATATAACCCTCATTTTCAAGAAGGGGAAAATGGATGAGCCGGGAACTACAGAGCAGTCAGCCTCACCTCTGTGGCTGGCAAAATCTTGGAGCAGATTCTCCTGGAAGGCATGCTGAGGCACATGAAAAACAACAAGGTGGCTGGTGACAGCCAGCATGGCTTTACTAAGTGGAAATCCTGCCTGACCAATCTGGTGGCCTTCTAGGATGGAGCTATGGAACTGATGGACAGGGGTAGAGCAGTTGATGTCGTCTATCTGGACTTGTGCAAGACGTTTGACACTGTCCCATATAACATCCTTGTCTAAATCGGAGAGACATCAATTTGATGGATGGACTACTCATTGGATAAAGAGCTGGCTGGATGGCTGCACTCAAAGAGTTGTGGTCAATGGCTCAATGTCCAGCTGGAGACCAGTAACGAGTGGTGTCCCTCAGGGATGGGTGTTGGGACTGGTCTTGTTCAACATCTTTGTTGGTGACATGGACAGTGGGATTGAGTGCGCTCTCAGCAAGTTTGCCGATGACACCAACCTGTGAGGTTCGGTTGATAACGCTGAAGGGAAGGAAAGCCATCCAGAGGGACCATGACATGCTTGTGAGGTGGGCTGATGCCAACCTGATGAAGTTCAACCAAGCCAAGTGCAAGGTCCTACACCTGGGTCGAAGCAATCGCTGGCACAGCTACAGGTTGGGCAGAGAAGAGATTGAGAGCAGCCCTGAGGAGAAGGACTTGGGGGTGTTGGTAGGTGAGAAAAATGAACATGAGGCGGCTTCAGTGTGCACTCGCAGCCCGAAGGCCAACCGTATCGTGGGCTGCATCAAAAGGAGCGTGACCAGCAGGTCGAGGGAGGTGATCCTGCTCCTATACTCTGCTCTTGTGAGACCTCTCTTGGCGTATTGTGTGCAGTTCTGGCGTTCCTCAACATAAGAAGGACATGGATCTGTTGGAAGAAGTCCAGAGGAGGGCCATGAGGATGCTCAGGGGACTGGAGCACCTCCTGTATGAAGATAGATAGGCTAAGAAAGTTGGGACTGTGGAGCCTGGGGATAGAGAAGGCTGCATGGAGACCTCATAGCAGCCTTCCAATAGCTGAAGGGGGGCTAATAGGATGCTGGGGAGGGACTCTTCATGAGGGACTCTAGTGATAGGACAAGGGGTAATGGGTTCAAATTTGAACAGAGGAAGTTTAGATTGGATATAAGGAAAAAGTTCTTTACTGTGAGTGTGGTGAGGCACTGGAATGTGTTGCCCAGGGAAGTTGTGAATGCTCCATCCCTGGGGGTGCTCAAGGCTGGGTTGGACAGAGCCTTGGGTGGCATGGTTTAGTGTGAGGTGTCCCTGCCCATGGCAAGGGGGTTGGAACTAGATGATCTTAAGGTCCTTTCCAACCCTAACTATTCTCGTGATTCTGTGACCCATAGAAGTTGATTTCTCTCAAGTCAAACATTTACGTAGTTTATAATATCTGTTTACCAATTTATAATATCTAAAGTATTGAGCTTTTTTTTTTAAAAAAAAAAAAAAAAAAAAAGGCAGGTTGCCTGTTAAAATCTTTAGGATTTCACTCTTTCTGTTTGAGAGGTCCTTGTAGGTTCAGTATGCATTTCCTTAGTAGCAAGAGATTTTACTTATTTTGCTACATTCCACTCTTTCATTTGTGCTGATGCAGTTGCTGAGGCTGGGGGGGCTACACAATGAACTTGGCTGGGAAACATCCAGTTAAAAATAATCCTTTTATTTTATCTTTTTTATCTGTATGCTAAGAAATCAGTTCTGTCATCGAGTTGGCTGTAGTGCTATACAAATGACTATCAGCAAAATTGAGAGGCAGTGTTAGGGAATGTTTCTGAATCAGCAATGCTATGAAACTATGGCAAAACCTGTTCCTTTTCATTTTTAACTTGCAAGGTCCCAACTCGATGTTGCCCTGAAGCTGCTTTCAGCCTTCAGTGTCTTTTTCCTCTCTTTCTAGAAGTGCCTGCTGAAGAGATTTTCCTTTGCAAGCCTAACTTCTTTGTATATATTCTTGTGTTTGTAAAACACAAATCAGGTCTCAAATGCCTGTGGAAGGTACTCATACTACAGGTGAGGAACATCTTCACTCAGATGTGGTAGCTGTACATTTCTAGATTCAAAGATGGCCATTGGTAAGTCTTGAATGTGAGTATGGACACTTGCTACACAGGACAGGTGCATTTTTCTGACCCTGTGTTTGTAGACAAAGTGTAACTGTGATGCTCTAGTTCAGTGTCTTTCTGCTGGAACCACTGGCTGCATGCTTGAAGGTGGAGAAAAAGACTTTGTTGTGAAATCGGCCTGAAATGACTAGGGAATAGAGCTCATGAAATGCTGGGGATCTGTTTCCATCTGCTGCTTCAGAGAGACTATAAGCCAGTTACTTGGGTTATTGCAGAAGGTCTGTGAGATGGACGGAGTTTTCCTCATTTGTTAATTTTATTTTTTTTTTTTCCCATGATTGCTTAAAACAAGACCAGAAAGTCTTCAGTCTGCTTTCTCATCTCAGTTACATATAAAGGGTCAGACAGATACATCGTGTGCCTTCTGAATTACCTATAAGTAAAATACTGTAGCTCATACGTGTTGTAAAATACAATTGAAATGTTGCTTAGCACTAAATAGTGCGTGTAAGTAACGGTCCACAAAATAAACATGACAATCTTCTTAAATTGCATAAGCGTATAAAATGGAAAGAGATATTTGAGCCATCTAGTGGTTGGTGTGAAACGCTCTAACATTTTTGATAGTTTGTAAAAATGTGAATGGCATCTAATTGGAAATGTCATTCCTAATTTTTTTCCATGCTTTTTAATAGCATGGCTGTAGATGAAAAGATGCAGACATTCAACTTCAGGTTTGAGGTACAGTCTGTTTCAGTTTGCAGGGTTGTTTTTTGTTTTTTGTTTTTTTTTTTCATTTGGTGTAGATTTTAGTGGAGAGAGAGCTCTGATAGCATAAAAATTACATTAGAAGTTAGTTACCGAAGAATGAGTTTTGTTAGCATGAGATCTTCAAAAATTGTGAGGGTTGTTAAGAAGTTCAAGGAAAGGATTATAAGAGATAATTTTGTTTCATAATTTTGTTTTCTGTTCCTCACCTATAAAACGTTAGGAGAGGGGAAAACTGGGCTTACATTCCACTTCACCAGCTATTTATAGCAGTATTCTGAATAGCAGGGATAAAATTACAAAGGCAATCTTACTAGAAAACATGCGATGGATACCTTTTGTGATAAACTTGAACAAATAAAATTAACAAAGGCAACTGAAAACAGATATTTATGTATTTATTGATTGATTTTATTTATTTAAAGATGGAGTGTGTTCCTTGTAACCAGAGCCACAGAATCTCTTGATGTTAAGAAAAGGGACGTTTTGTAGATGAAAATTTTGTGTAATGATCTTGCTTGGTCCTGGTAATGCATTAAGTTGTTCTAGCCTTTCATATTGGATGTTGCCAACAGGAACTTGGCCGCGCATCAGTCATGGTGGTATTCTGCAGTACAGGCAGAAAAGTTAGTTGCTGAAGTAGTGAATTTTATGTACTTCTCACCTTGAGTTGTTTGTGGGAAAACATTGTATACACTGAAATATTGTGTCCTTGTGAAAGTCCTGTTGAGCTTCAAACATGGATTAAAGGATATTTTTCTTACCTTTCTGATGACAAATCTAATAAACAATCAACAAGCAGGAGTTGGAGAAGAGAAGGCTGTGTGGAGACCTCATAGCAGCCTTCCAGTATCTGAAGGGGGGCTATGGGATGCTGGGGATGGACTCTTCATTAGGGACTGTAGTGATAGGACATGGGGTAGCGGGTTCAAACTTAAACAGGGGAAGTTTAGATTGGATATAAGGAAGAAGTTTTTTACTGTAAGGGTGGTGAGGCACTGGAATGGGTTGCCCAGGGAAGTTGTGAATGCTCCATTGCTGGTGGTGTTCAAGGCTGGGTTGGACATAGCCTTGGGTGGCATGGTGTAGTGGGAGGTGTCCCTGCCCATGGCAGGGGGGTTGGAACTTGATGATCTTGAGGTCCGTTCCAACCCTGACTATTCTATGCTTGTAAGCAGCACTAATGGTGTTACATATGGTTAAAGCTATAGTATTTCAGGACAGATAAATATGATCCATCGTGACATTTCAGAATTTTTAGCTTTACATGTGAAGTAAAGTATTACAGGGTCCTAAATGTTGCCCTGTTTTATATTGAGAAGACCGTGTCAGTTTAACAGATTTTCAAGGTCAGTTGCAAATGCTTTGTGAGGCCAAATGAGAATGAGAGAAAAATGGGGTAAAACAGGCACAGAACAAGGGACAGAGCAGTAATAGCTGATTTGTATTTTACTGGGGCAGGAAGAACATGAAAGCGTCACGTGAACTAGATACATTAATTACATTTATACAAATCACCTACATCTTTGTCCTGTTGTGCCTTGAAAGTTGGTCATTATTAACCCTTAGGGTCAAAATAATAATCTAGATCAATCTTCTGAATCTGTAACTCACTTGGACTGTGAACTCTAATAGGTTTCAGAAGAGGAAATTAAATTCTTTGAAGACATTTTAGTTGTCTGGCATATTTTCTTGAATCTTGCAGTGTGGTGATGAAGGATTTTTGTTATTACTATTATTCTAATCTTTACGATGATCTAGTCTTGATTGCAGTTGGAGGATCTCTTGAGTAGCTCTGACAGTTTTGTTAAGTTCTGTTTTCCAAATGAGCCTGATGCTATAAAGGTTACTAGGTGTGCACTGTGTTTTGAAGCTTCCATGTTGCATACGTGAAAATCTCTCTTTTTCATTTAGAGTGACTTTTAAGGCATTATGTATGCTCAGTTTTCGAGCTTGCCTTCTTTCAGTCTTTCGCTTGCCAGAGCACACGTGGAAAGCAGGAAGTGCTGGAGTACAAAATGAGAGATCTTACATCTTTCAGATGTCCATGTTGTGGTTTTGTGCAATTAAACAGGAATGTGGGTTTTATGGTAGTAGTAAAGTGTCATCTTTTTATTGTTTATGTACTTCCCCCTTCACTCTGCCTGTTAACATCTTCCAGTGCTGATTGCTGTAGTATCTGGTCATACTACATAATTTTCTTGGAAGCTGTCCATGGCTGAAGCTATGATCCAGCTGTATTCATGAAAGGATCTTTGGCATTTCCCCTGGTTTTAATTTGCATTTAGAAGACACAAATGAAGTATAATGAAATGGTAGTATTGGGTCCTGTTTCTGATGAATGTTGCTGTTTGAATTTTGTTCTGGTTACCAGTTATTTTCTAGGAGAAAATTGGTTATATTTGGATTGGTTTTAAAGTTTAACTAGGATTCCTTTCATGGAATTGAACAGAAATTTAACTTGTTGAACAAGTGAAAGAGGCATTATCTTGAACTACAGTCTTTGACAATGGAAATTCCATCTCTTGTCCATGTGTCCGAGCTTTGTGTTCTTTGGGATGCATTCCTTGTCTCTCAAATCCAGAATTGTATGTAAGAAAAGCCTAAAAATGTGTTACAGGCAGTATGTATGTGTTGTCTCCTGTAAATAATGGAACAGCTCTGCTAAATAGAAAACAACTATGGTGTGGCATAACTTTTTTACATGGGAAAAATAAATTGCTTTTTCTAATTCAAGAAATACATACTAATTATTTGTAGAATTAGATAAGCATGCATTAAACATCCTTAGAGTAATGTCACTTTAGAAGCAAGTCATACTTTTCTGTGGAAAGAAAATTGGTTTCCAGAGGGAGAATGGTTCTTCTCCCTCTTCCCATCCCTGCCTCTCCCCCCTTCCCCCCCCCCCCCCCCTTTTCTATTTTCTATTTCTTTAGTTTGGGAAGTAGGGAAAATAGAAATTTGATTAATGATGAAGAAATGTGATTGTCTTGGGCTTGAAGCCAATGTCTGTATTTTTGGTATTCAAAAAAGTGAAATTTCCTTAAGCATATTTTCAGATTCATGTAATTAATGTTCTGCTTTAGACACTGAAATCAGGGTATGCAGCTTTGTATACTTGTATATTAGTATAAATTATTATGACTATGAAATGGTGTTCAGTCATAAAACATTTTTTATTATAATAAATTGCTTAAGACCTCTACTCCGTCATTTCCTTCCCTGCTGTTGTGCAAGTAGAATAAAACACATCATTTTCTCTGATGTAAAGTACTTGAATATTATTGTCGTTGCTATTCCTCCGAAAATACTTGGTGAAAAACCACTTTTTATTTTTTATTAGGTTTTTTTTTTTTTATAATCTACCTCTCTTTCCATTCCTTTTTTTTTTTCTTCCTGTTCAAGGTGAAATTTAAACAGAATGTTGAAGGATAAGTTAAATACTGGAAAATCATTCTGACAGCACATGGTTGTGTTATCTGAGTTTTAAACACTGTTTCTGTCTTTTACAGAATGCTGCCTTTTTATATGGCCTTGGTTTGGTCTACTTCCATTACAATGCCTTTCAATGGTAAGTTGGAACAAACTAATGGTATTGCTATTATGTGATGTTTCGTTAGTAGGTAAATATTTCAACTTCAGTGTGAGTGTGCAATAGTTTAATTTTTTTATTATAGATGTTTGAAAACATACTGGTTTGGGTCACATATCTGACTTACTGTCACATATCTGTGGCAAGCCACAACAGTTGCTTGAAAAAGAAGGCACTTACCAGAGAAGAATTTTAGCTCCTTGTAATACCATTCAGCCAGGGGGATGGAGCAGTATGACTCAACAGGTTTTTGTGAATTGTTATTATTGATGGCCTGTAGCCTGTGTTTGTTTGAAAGCCGGCTTACAAAAAACTTCCCTCTTGGAGAAGTGGCCAAGTGGGCTTGTTTTCATTTAGCTTAGCATTCAGCAATTGTTACATAGCTGTATAATGTAAAAGTTTTGGACATGAGAAGCAATGCACTCAGACTTGAATCAGAATGTTTAAAACTGACGTTAAGAGCTCAGAGTTGGAAATTCTGGCAGTGCTTTAGGGGACCGAAAGGGAGGGGCTGCTGTTGGATAGGGAGGGGAGGATTGATTCGGGGGTTTGGTTTTGTTTTATTAGTGGTGACAGAAAGATGAATGGAATAGATTCTGTTGCTGGGGTTCTCTCGAAAGGTCCTCAGACTTTCACTGGTGTTTATTCTTGTAGAGATATAGTTAGTGTCATTGGAAGGAAGTTAGAAAGGTGCAGTATTTAGGTCAATGCTTTTTTACACTCAGCATGGAAACTGCTAGTAAGTGTGACTTTACTACCTGATCATTACTAGAAAGTTTATCATCCTAATATACAAAGCATAACTGCAGTTAAGGAGGCAGTAAGTGACTACCGATTGATGTTTTGATGTTTTGGAACAATAAAGTGGTATTTCCCCACCTCCTACCTCCATTCCTCTGCCCCCCCCCCCCCCCCCTTATTTCTGTGTGTTGGTAAGGCAAAAGATTTGTGCTTTCCTTGGGCTATAAATAAGCTTTTATTCTTTAAATGAAGATATGTTGGTTAAATCATGAGCTCAGAACCTGGACTTTTTTTTTGATCTTGCAACTTACTGCTTTCTTTATCGACAGTGATGAAATGAATGCCATGTATTGTACGTTGCATTCTAATTAACAAGAGAAGAACAGAAAAGTTTTCAGCATGCCTGGGAATCCACTATTTTAAGATTGTGATCAATCTTGGTTGAATTTCATTAAGTGTCAGAATGTTCTTGTTCTTATGAAGAGTATTTTATGCGCCAGTTCTTACAAGGGATATCTTGTTACAGCTTGCACTGTGAAAATAGTAGAAAATTGTAAGATAAAATTGAGTAACAGGGTAGTTAGATTTAGAATAGTTGAGTTTTTGAAAGACCACCTGTTCAGCATCAGCTTTTGCCATCAACAGTTTGTGCTATTTATTAGCATCTTCCAGTGTATGGAGCAGCAAAGTCGGGTGATTGTGAGGCCCAAGTACTAATAAATTAGAACTTGGAATGAATGTAGATTTTTCTTCCATGGCTTTAAGTAAGCTTTTTGAGAACATGAGTATAAATTGATGCCTTAATTTACGTTGCCTTAAATGCATATAAAATTTTATGTTCAAGGTGTGTAGAATAATCATATTTGCAATTTCATTCATACAACAAAGTTTGATATAGTTTGGTACTGAGGAAGCTATGTATCATTAGGGTATTGGGCAGAGTTTTTAGAGAAGGAAATCTAATGCAGATAAAATCTTCCACTTCCTTTGTTGTTGTTTGTTTGGGTTTGTTTTTTTTTTTAATCCCTTTGATGTTCCCTGCCCTTCACCATGTTTTCTTGAGGTCAAGAGGAGTGGGATGTGTGGTTGTGGGTGTTTACGTGTGACAAAATCATAATAAACTTGGAAGTGATAGGTAATTTACAGTAGATATATTCTTCTTTGTAGATGTTAACCATCTACAGGAGACTCTTGCAGATTGCAAGAAGAATCCTGCTTCTTTTAGAGTTTAATGCTAGTCAGACTGTCTTATTTCCTGCAGAAGCTATTCCATCTATTTATTTATTTATTAACAGAGTACACAAATCTGTATATTTCAAGCAGATATGGGAGAACCATTTAAGGTAGTTCAAGTTATTGTGCTTCACTCATGAATGTACTTTTTCATCCACAGCACTTCAGATACTCATAAATTTTAATGAGAGGCATGTACAAAGTCCCCCGAAAAGGAAAGTAGTGAGGAAGTGCTCAGGGTTTTTGCATGTCTTGTATAAAAAGGGATAACAAAAAAGCAAATGGGAATAAGGTCAGGTTTAAAAGTTTTGGGTTTTTTTTACATTTTTACATTATTTTTTAAGTTAAAAAAAAACTTTAAAAAATAAAATTTAAATTTAAATTAAAATAATTAATTAAATTAAATTTAAATTTAATTAAATTAATTAAATTTAAATTAATTAATTTAAATTTAAATTTAATTAATTTAAAAAGTTTTATAAAATTGAAGTGTCAGATTGGCTCCAAGACACATAGGCAATTCACTGTAACTCAATATTTTACACTTCTCTATATACTAAAGCAGTATTACTAAGTCTTATTAAGTGTTATCTTAAGTACAAATCTTAACTGATACCTCATTTTATATTATGATTTTGTATGACTATTCAGAAACTGAAAGTTCTCACTGTGCATACAAATGTCACGGTAGTGTGATCAGATCAATGCTATTTCGTGCAGTTATTATAGTGAGATACACCATGAGGGATCAACTCCATAAATCGAATGAAGTCTGGTAGAACAGGTCCTACAGATCTTAAATTTTGACACTCTGTTCTTTTTACACCATTTACCATTAAGTACTAAGAAAGCGGTTCGCTGGTTTTCCAAGCGGTTTCCCTCTTTCTCAAGCATGGTATAATACCAGTGGAATAGAGATAGCTGAAATACTCACATAACTTTAATAAATCTAGAGCCTCCTTAGTTGTCTTTTGGATGGAACACTTAAAGAATTCCAGTTGTTTATCAAAGGCTACCCTTCATTTCTGTGCAATACTTGAATCCAAGTGTAGTGGCTTAGATGCCAGTAATTTTTTTTTACTTCAGTAGGGATTCTGAGCCTGACTTGTCTGTTGGCTGTTCATATACGCTTGAGTCCCACCAGGATAAAAACCTGGAGTTCAAGATCTGCAGCTGTGTCCTAAAACTGGCTCTAATGCCATCTTCGGATCCCAGGGTAGAACAGTGGTGCTCCAAGGCCAGCCTGCTGTGTTTTCAGTGACTGTTATCTTGCAAATTGCTGGACACCCTGTTTGTTTGAAATACCTTGCAGGAGGCTGAGATCAGTCATCCTTATCACCCCATTTTAGCATACCCTGAGGCTCCTTAGTCCAGATCCTTAGCAGCTGTAGAAGTTGTGTTCTCTAAACCTGTCCTTCAGCATTGACATTTTGCAGGACACGATCCAAGCCAAAAAACAAATGCAAGAGACCCTTTTCCTCACCTTCATTATGGGTAAAGATTCACACTGTGTGCAGAAAATTTGTTGTCTTCTAACTGGAACTTTCTGACCCTTTTGCAGCCATCCTTGCCAAAACAGAAGCACTGTCATTCATCTCTTCAATATCAAGCCATATCTAGAACCACCATCTCTGTTCCTGGCTTCTTTAAAGTCACCTCACAGCCAACCCAGTCTGTTTGCACTCCTGTGTTGAGGCTCTTCTGTATGCTAGGATTTCTCCTGTTAGCATAATTTCGACTCCTTGGAAGAGGGACATGGGAGCTCAGCCCAAAAAGCTTTTCTGCCCTCTTGAATTCTGATTCAAAATTGGAACTAGACATCAAGAAGGCAGTTGTACTCTTTTTTTATTCCTACTTAAATCAGGTAAAGACATTTAATAGGCAAGAGGGAGGAAGCATATACAGCCCCTTTTGGCAGAGTGTACCTTCACCTGCAGCATTCAAGTACTGAACAGGCTCTCCACCTCCCATCTCTGCTGCTGCTGAATTCCACAACCCTCCAAAGGCCAAAAGCAAACAGCAAAAGGCAGCCCTCAGTTACTGTCTGTGGTACTGCGTCTCATCTCTTCTGTCAGTGTGCAGGCCTCCAGACACCTGAGACTTACTTTTCTCCTAGAAGTCCTTTGAAGGCTTTACTGGGGCAGGAGCATTCTTTTCCAAGTACCTACAGGTAAATACACAAACTTGTCATCACCTGAGAGGTGTTCTTACTGCAAATCACATTGGATCGTTTATTTGAGCTGGAGGAGCCTGGTCTGTTACTCTCTTTGGCTGTCATTCTCCTTCATCTCTTTCAGAAAATGAAGTTTTGCACTTCCTACGGTCATCCTGAAATCATAAAGGAGCTGCTTAAACATCTTCTAATATACACTTGCCTGCAGTGGAATGTACACTTTTTTTCACTATTCTTATGTGCCAACCTTCTGTATTGTGTGCCTTTCTTATCACCCCAAGAAAGTATTGTTTATGGTATTTGCCGTTTGCCTGTGAGAGTGGGAGAGTTCTGTGCTGTTGAGGTCCATTCTTTGCCCTTCTTTGCTTCCTCTATCAATATATTGCCTTTTTTTTAGGGGCAAGCTGTTAGTAACACAGTAAGATTTGTTCACCCCTCACAAGCAGGACCAGATCCTTCAGATGGTTCTCAAGCTGTTTGTGTCATTGGTTGACAGATCCAAGGAACTGGGCTCTTCCATACAAAGAGTAGTTGTTCAGCAGATAGTTGGGGTATGTAGGAATGTTAACGGCCTACTGGGGACTTTCTTCCCTTCTGTGAGAATGCCTCACCCATCATATAGACAGCAGCCACTCATCAAATGCAGTGTCTGCTCTGCACACCTCCAGGTATATCAGTAGTTTCTGCTGTTGCGGAGGCTGTGCGGCATTTGATGAAATAGTCCAGTGGTAGTAGTCTGCATGAACCTCAGAGCCTTTCACACAAGAGTGTCATGGCTCTGGGAATTAGCAGTATGTGGAGTTCCTGCTTTAGAAACACCTGCAAAGGAAAGCCCAGGAGGGATACAATTTGAGAGCAGAAACGCAGCTTGCTTACCAGTAACTTGTGATCTTCAAGGTACACATTTGTATTGGTGCTTCTTTCCCTGT
Source organism: Myiopsitta monachus (assembly GCA_017639245.1). NCBI lineage: Eukaryota > Metazoa > Chordata > Aves > Psittaciformes > Psittacidae > Myiopsitta > Myiopsitta monachus. The sequence continues at coordinate 16,470,323 of CM029927.1, read as the reverse complement.
TCTGTCAAGTCCTTTCAGCTGGTGTTTGTAGTTATCTTTGTAAGGAGGGTAGAATTTAGACGCACACTGTGTAGAGGCTTCTTTGTCAAGTATTTCTCAGGTTTCAGGTGACTGGATCTATATATATATTTTTTAGGTATATAAAATGTAAATGTAAATATAGGCAACATATACTAATTGTAATTAACCATTAATGAGGAAGCAATTATATTTCTCTTCTGTTGTCTCATCTTTCTGTGATTGTGTCACAGAACCACAGGATGGTTGAGGCTGGAAGGGACCACTGAAGGTCATCTGGTCCAACCTATCTGCTCAAGCCAGGTTCATGTGGAGCTTAGGAGTAGGTTTATCAAACCACTTCTTGGATTGATGAAAACATGTAATATTTGATAATACTGGAAAATGCTTACTCTCAGCTGCTGTTCTAGAGAAATGTTCAAAGACTTCACAAAATATTTCACCATTCATCTGTTGCAGCCGTATGGACAGAGGAGTTGTATCTAAAGACTGTAGAAGTATTTCGTAAAATTGCACTGTCTTGACTATTGCTGTATATGTACATTTTATTTATGCTCAAATTATGATTTTCACGTAGAAGTTTGTCCATTTTCATTACTGAGGCTATGAAATGGCATGAGGCTTAGAATAGGTGATCAGAAAGTTGAAAGAAGATAAAAAATAAAAAGAAACCTTCACTCAAGCTGCATCATTTCTCATGGTATATTGGAGTAATATTAACGTTCTTTTACGTCGTACACTTAGTCTGATTTTCATGGGTTTTGTTTGAAATGCATGAGTGTTAACTTTTGAATAGTTAAACTGATGCTGTTTTATTACATTCTTTTGCCTCGTTCAAAACGGATTTTATTCACAGTCTGTCCGTGTAAAACCTTCCAATAAAAGTCTTAGGAGAGTTCTCTAAATGTTTAGTATAATCTGCTGTTAATTATTATTCAGCTGGTTTCTTCACTTTCATAATGGTAGCCATTGTTGTGTAGATAAGTGGGTGGAAAGGCAGCTGCAGTATTGATTCTGAAAGTCTTGATTTGGAGATGATAGATTCATGTCATTTTTATTTTTCCTGAACTACTGTAGCAGCTCTGTGTAAAGTGTAAGCCTAGAGGTGCTTTCCATCCTCCGTAGTGTCTGTTTTCCAGTCCTGCTCTGTTTTGTTGGTTGTTAGATAGCCTTTCTGTCTGTTAGTTGAAATGGTCCCATTCTTGAAGAAAACTTCTATTAAATCTGAATAAATGGTGGTAGACTCAACCAAAGTTGTTTCTTACCAGGCAGTTACCTTCACTGAGCAAATCAGAAGTCATTTCTTGCTGAATTTAGATTACTGTCATTTATTTCTGAAGTATGAGAGCTCCCCAGCCATGATTTATCCTGTGGACTGATGTATGCTTAGTCTGCTGAAGGATTAAAATTGAAAAGCTCTGTCTGTTCAGCAAGGCCCATTAATCAGTTGTGGAGACTAACACAACCTACTTGAGGGAGGCTGTACGCCATCATCTCTGAAGGAAGCCGTTAGCCTCTTAAACCAAATCTTGCTTCGTATGTGCCAGATCATCAAGCTGTTAGGTTATGTCTGCTCTTCCAGTTTTGGTAAAACCCCAGAAGAGCTTTGAGGGAAAACATCTGAGTAACTTGGATGCTTTGAATCTTCTAGACCCCGTCTTCCTGTGTGTAGGCTTGGGCAGAGGAGAGAAATGAGGTGAGTTATGTTTCAGAGCAAAGATCTATGCAAGGATCAAGTGACCTTTGCTCTATCCAGAAGGCCCAAATCAGGCAAACAAATGGGCCAGGAAGGACTGCAGTTACTTACTCTGAGCCGCGTTCTCTAATTTACTTTTGCAACTCATTTATCTTTACAACTCTTGCTCCTACTTTGCATTTCTCATGTCCACTTTTTTTCTGTGTTGTACCGGCCTGTAGCAAGCCCAAAGCCATCTGCATTGGATGCTGTTGAGCACTTACAGCTGAAAAGGATGTCAGTGATATTGCAGATGTTTTGCTGTTGGTGTAGTAAGAGACTGAATCTAGAGCTTTGGGCATGGCACTGGGAAACAGCCACAAAATAAAAACTGAAGGTTTTACTGTAGTCTGTGTTCTTGATGTGTCCTGTAATGTTCGATGCATTGCTACTTTAAGTGTTCCCCATAGGCAAAATTAGATCAATTTTAATTCAGTTATGTTGTAGACTTGCTTGTCTGTCTGTAAGACTTAATAAGTGTCTTTTCAGTTTGAGTGGTTTATTCTGTGAATTTTACTGGCTGTTTAAAATGAGACTGTAGTTACCAAATTAGACATGAGCACCTACCACTGCTAGAAATACTGAAAATACTGCCTTTCCAATCACTTTATTTGTGGAATTTTGATGGTGTCCTTTTTCACAGAAGTAGTGGAAGTAATTTGTATTTTATCGGTGATTGTCATACTGCAATAACTACAAATTGCATAATCAATACAGAATTAACACTAGAGTCAAGTAAGATGCATGCCAATATTTTAAATTGAGAAGATAAAATACCTGATTTTTAGTTAGAAAAGCTGCTTTGGGGAGTATTTGATGTATTCGGACACTTTCCCCTTAATTTAGTGATATAATTATGATTCATTATAAGTTTAAATTTTTGCTACCTTTCAGAATTATCATTTAGTTTTTATAATGGCATCTGAGGATACAGAACTTAAGATGCAAGCAAGACACTGACCCAGGAGTACCCCAACATTTTGAGTGCATATGGATTCATTCTTATGTATAAATCCATCATGTATTAGAAACTGAAGGAAAATTTCTAAGTGGAGAGTCTTTCACCAAACTCTCCATCAGTGCCAGGTCCATTCCGTTGCCAAGTCAGTGCGATGGATGAGAGCAATCAGTGCTCCCTGACGACACTCCTTTGAATTTTCTGACCTTTCAAGGAAATTGTGCTTTTAAAGCATTTCTGCCTTGGCTCCCAAACCCACCAGTTTAGGAGTGATCTAATATAACTGAAATGTGCAACTAGAATGTTTTTTAGCTGTTAATATGGTAACTTGATCTAAAATGGTACAGAGACTTTTGTTTTGACTTGGTTGATTTGATGTATTTTTCAAAGCATCCATCAAAATGGGCTGAAGAGCATGCCATTTACTTCCTGTGTAGATGTTGTGTGACAGACTGATGTCTCATCCTGCAGGTTTTCTTCCTCCTTGCACATTTTAGGCTTGTTGTCATTGGAAAGTTGTGTTGGGTTAAAATGTTATCTCAAAGCCTGCTAATGTTGAGTCTGACACCATGAGCAGCCTAGACTAGGGTGAATGGTGTTGCTGTGTTGTCTGCACAGAAATAAACCTTATATGAGCCTCACAAGGACTGTCTGTGACTGCCTGGTGCTGTGCTGAATGGCACACAGTCTTTTGTCCACTGATTATAATTGTACTGGAGTTTGAGCGCTGTGCTTCTCTGAAAGTCTGGGGTAAGCAACATTCTTGTTCTTTTGAATGAGTGGCAGTATGCATTCAGACTAAACTTCTGAACAGTCCTTAAAAGTTGTTATACTTGTAGCTTTGTGTAACTCTGTTGCTCGGCTGTGGCAATGAATAATATTTCCTGTTCAGTCAACAAGAGACAACAAAAATATTTTTGTCTCTTGCAGTTTCTTTTAATCTTTTTTAGAAATCCATGTTTCAATGATCCTGCAAATGAGATTTGATAGAGGGGAAATACCCCAGGTGGTATAGAACTGTGATGTCTTTATTCCTGATTTTTGTCTTCTCTTTGATATGTATCGGAGACACCATTTTTCTTCCTTTTTAGAAATCAGGGTACCGTCTTTAAGCAAGATGCAAATAATAGATTTTAAATACCAGTGACTTACATACCAAGTATCATATTAGAGTTAATGCAAGGAATGCAAATATACAATCATAAAATCTATACTTCAGCATAACAAAAGCGTAGATTAAAATAAGTACTGATGTTAGTGATCAGTCCAGTGTTTGGCCTTCCAGTTTGAGTAGTGTTCTTGTAGATGATGGTGAGCATACTGTTATGAGATCTGTTATGATTTTGGTGTAGATACTGAGGTGTGTGATTCATCACCACCCATACTATTGCAGGGAAGTTCAGATGAGATGTGCGAGACTGCTTAGCTGGTGCAAGTTTGTCTCTCTTGCGCTTCACTTGCTCATTTTCCTTATGTAAGCAGAAAAGTAGGGTACAAGATAAGGAGAGCCTTTCTGAAAGATTGTAATAGGGAAAGCTTCAGTTTCACAATACAGATGTAATACTTATTCGATCCCACCTGCTCTTAAGTACTATTTAAACAGGTCAGATAATGCTTTAGGTATGTTTTTGTTGCGTTGTCTAGAGGAAGGTCTGTGCCTTTGGTTTGCTTTGCCATTAAGAATGAGAAAACAGCCTGTAAGAATTTTAGAGTAGAAGTGCTTTTGCTGATGGATTAAAAAATGGTCATTTATGTGTTTTATGAATAAAAAAAAGTCTATGAAAAGTATTTGTTGCATTTCCCATTGCAATTGCTAACCCTTTGTCCTTGTAAATAATGCTGCGCTTGGAGAGTAGGAATGAAATCGATGTGCCTAAACATTGTGTAATTTCAGACACTGTGGTTAACTCTTGTCCAGTGTCCCTGTGCTGCTTCACAGTAGGTACAGTTCTCCCTGGGGGTTTGTCTGTCATCTGCCTGCTCAGCATCAGTCTCTGGGCTTGCCTAGAACAGCAAACAGGACTGTGTTCCCTGGCATAGGTGCTTGAATCTACCCTAAGTTGAGAGTGTTTGTGGCTTTTTGTCATTGTACAAGCCGTGATGTATATGAAGGTATTTTGTTTCAAGCTGTCTGGATTTCAGGCCAGGTGATACAGTAAATCTTTGCTTCTTTATCAATTCCTCTGTGAATTTATATCTATTACTTTTTAGTTGTTTTTCAGCTGTCCTAGTTTTATGCAGTTGGCCTGAGAGTCAAAGCATTCCTGTTTGGAAGTAAATTGTCTTTGCTCTGAGATACAGTTGTTTCATAATATTTTTGTTTTATCTGGTACAGTGACATCAGGAGCAGGGGCATGTGTAGGGAGGATTTAAAGTCAAGGAAGTAGAATCAGTGCCATGTTCACCTATCACAGGAATATGAAAAGCAAGTTAGAGTGGGAGGAGGTGTGACAGACTTTTGTATCTGTGTTTTCCTGGAGGTAACTGAGTGACTGGAAAGTAATGGAGCAACTGGAAAGTAATGGAGCAGTAGGTATTGGTTGAATTCCTATGTGGCGCTGGTGCTGAAAAAGGGAGGACAAAATGGAAAAGAGCAGGTCGGTGCAGTGGGAAGAGATGTATGTAATCTCTCCTTAGGCCTTCTGTTATGCTGCTGCTCTCAGTGGTCTGCACTTACTGGCAATCAAAAGTTGGTTGTGACATGAGCAATCACTGTAGTGTTGTAAAGTTGCACTAATTTTGTTACTAATTCCTGAGTCTTCCTTTTTGAAATAGTAGATATGTTACTGTATTTCATGCAGCAGATCAGTTTCTCTAAATTAATAGAAAAGATTAGACTTTCAAATATGCCAGGATATTCGGAGTACAAATTACCCAGTCTGTGAAGAATCAAAAGCCATGAACCAAAAGCATCACATGTAAACCACTGTTTTGATGTGTTCCTCTGTAACAGTGCTTTCTGATTGGCTTTCTGCTAGTCGTATAAATAATACTGATTATGAAGTAATACTTCCTTAAAAAAGAATCATTTTATAATCTGTGTTTTTCTTTCAGGGCAATTAAAGCATTTCAGGAGGCGCTTTATGTTGATCCCAGCTTCTGTCGAGCCAAGGAAATTCATTTGCGACTTGGGCTTATGTTCAAAGTGAACACAGACTATGAGTCCAGTTTAAAGGTAGGTCTAAGAGCTTTCAAATTGAATTAACGTTTGTTAGAAGTTGTGTTGCATTTTGGAATGCGTGAGCTTATAGCAGTTAAATAATAACCTGCTTCAGAAATACAAGTGTGTTGAGAGCTAGAAATACTCAGAAAAGCCCAGCAAAATTGTAGATGAGCACTGATACTCCAGTAGATCAAGTGTCTGGTGTAGGATTCTTGTTAAAATAGTACATCTTGGGGGGAGACTGGGGAAAGTTGGAGGAAAAATAAGAATTATCAGCTTGGATTTCTTGATTATTTTATTTCTCCTCTAGCTGGCCTGTTATAAACAGGAAGTTCTTAAACATTATTAAAAATAGAAAGCTATTATTCAAAATAATGTTCTCATATCAATTTTTTGTATAATTCTACTTTTCTAGTAGTTAATCTTTCATTTATTTCCTGGTTTGAGAGTCAGCTTCTAAGGCAACAGTTTTTGGCTAATCAATTGGAAATGGTTTGTGTTACTGCAGTACTTTGTTTCTCCTGTACTCCTTCAACATTTTTTACTGCTTTTTCTGTCTCCAGTTGTAATCTGACATTTTATCTCCTTCCATTCAATGTGCTTGCCCCTTTCTTTATTCCTCCTTGCATTTCTTAGTCTATCCCCATGTTCCTTCCTGACCTCTAAATTTAGATATATGTATCTTGGAAAAAGGAAGCGTTCTTTAACGGAGTTTCATATGGTGAGAAATACACCTGCAGGGCTAAGAATTTTGTAATTTGTAATTATGTGTAATTTATAAACATATTTCTGCTTATTAATCCCTCCTGAAACTGGAATTTGTTAAATTGACATCCTTCTCCTGGCAGATTGTTTCCTGGAAGTTGTATTTATGAGGTTATCGGAATCACATTGTCCAAGATTTTAAAGAGTAGAGTGCCGCTCTCCACTTTTTTGCTTTCACTATTTGTAGTAATTGGAAGCACTTCTCTCATAAGGTTTCCTTTTTTTCATCCGGAGTCTGAGCTTTCACTCAGAGAAGGTGTAGTTGGAAGCAGTGGTTAAAGGATATTGCATAGGAGTAGGAAAGATTCTGTGCAATAAAAGACAAAGGAGAGCAAGGGAAGGTAGAGATGGATCAGTTGTGTTGGGGAAGGGCTTATGTGCGAGTTTGATCCTGTTTTCTTGTACTTTGGCACAGATTTAGTATCGGCTGTCTTAGGGAATAAAACAAGTGCCTCAGAAGTACATTTTGGGTTTGGTTTTGAAGAAGTCAGGGTTACAGAAGAGTTAATTTACAAGGAGTTAGTAAACTTGTAATCAGTTAGTGGAAGGAACTTATGTATTTTAACCTTTAATAGAAGAAATTGATCAAGAAGTAAAGAATGTTTTCCTGCTGTGTTGTGAAATACGTAATTCTGTCACTGAATCCTCATGATATCTATTTGAATACGTGATTCAGTCTGAATTATTTACTGTGTTTGATCTTCGCAGCTTCGCAAAACAGAAAGGTCACTTTCAGTTCTCGGTATGCCAAAAATGAATGGGGAAAACACTGAAGAAGTATTTTAAAAACAGAAAGAAATTAATCTTTTGTAATGCAGAATTATGTTTCCATTGCTTTTATTATGTGCAACATGATTAAGTCACTTAAGAAAACAAATAGAAGCAACAAAACCAGCTTACCATGGAGCAGAGTGAGGATCTTCAAAAGGGTGATGAAATAATCATGGGGAAGTAGGGGTAAATGTTGCATTAAACATAGTTTCACAATGTCCTCACAGCAGTATAATTTCAGGTTGTTGCTAAAAGGTTGTCTCATTTTCCACCTTGCTATTCCAATTGCATCGTTCAGCAGCCTCTGCTACTTTGAATCAAGTGATTTTTTTTTATTTCCATTTGCAGACTGAAAAGTGGATAAGAAGTCTAAACCAGGTCAACTAGGAGATTTTCCAGTTGCTAGATCCAGTGCAAGGTAGATAGCAGGAGTGCGTGAATGGGAAGGAGAGGGTAGAGCGCTCTTATCCCCTTCTGGTGCAAAACATAACATAAAACTATAATCTGGAATTATCAACGGAAACTGAAAGCCAAGGCAGTTTCTGGTTTGCTGCCTTTGCAATGGAGGTTGCAGTCGTTAGCAGAGGATAATAGTGAGGAGCAAGAAAGAAATGAGCAAGTGGGGCAATCCACTCAGTCTTGGACAGTTTCAGCTGTTTTAAGTTCAGCTCAGCTGTGGATTTAATAGAGTCCTGAGACTGATGTGTTTTGTTCGAAATCAAAATGTTACTGATTGAAACATACCAGAGTGTATCAGTTGAGGAGCAAGCTAAGTAGAACAAGCAGGGTGGTAGCTTCTTTAAAAGCCAGTCTGACTGATCCCTGAGTTGAGGTTTCAGAAAAACCCTTAAGCCAGAATTCTTTGAGTGACAAGAATGAGAGGCAAGTCAGAAACACTTACTTAGTGAAGAGAGCAAAAGAAACCGCTGGTGCAGTGGTTGTGTACAAACATGGGGAGAAGAAACTGAGCAAAAGAGTGCTAAAGGATGTTTTCATGGAATGTCTGTCTCGTTCTGTGGACAGAGTATCTTCTCTCAGTCACAAAAAGATACATAACCCAAAGTAATGAAGAGACAGGGTTGTCTTGTTGTGTTGTTTTTGGTTTTGTTGGGGTTTTTTTTGACTTTCTGAAAGGATCCTGGATTTTAAAGGATGCAGCCTGCTAGTAACTGGCATTGAGCACAGGCCCTTTCCCTGGGGCTCTGTATAAAGTAAAACCATAGCCCAGCGTTTCTCCCTATTTGACATTGAGACAGAAAGTGAAAGTAAGTTTTCATCCACTATTCACTTGTGACTGTTCTGAATTTCACAGATTGTACCAACGTTGCATTAATGTACTCTAAAATACCATAATGTTTTTGATGGTGTTTAAACATTCATGTTAAGTCTGTAATTGCTAAGAATAAACCATTGCCAACAGATGAGTCATTGGCAGTAAGTCTTCAGGCAAAGGGGGAAGATGGGAGTCTGAAGGTCAAATATTCCATGTTTTTCACAATTTTAGAACATTAACATAAATCATCTATATTTTATGTAAGCAATTTAAGTGCAAAATTAATTTTTACTATTTTAAGATGTTGATGATCAAGGTAATTACCAGAGTGCTGTTTAACGAGCATAAAATCAACTCAGTGTTTTTTCAAAATCAGTTACTGCTTTTGCATGTTTTTAACATTGCTGCAGTTAAGACTTGCAAATTACTGTGAGAACCCTTGACTGCTCAGTTATCCCATTGCCATAAACTCTGGCAAGAACACCAGAGCTGTTGAAAATTGCTTGGCCTTCAGTATTCAATTAAGGAAAAAATAAAAGGAAAAAGTGGCCTTTCTGGTTGAAAGAAAACAGTCCTTGTGTAACCAGACAGTTAGGGCAGTGTTACCTTCACAAGTGATACATGAAAACTGAATTTGTCCATTCATCAGGAAAGTGCAGCTTAATTCCAAAATCAACTGTCAGTGACTTAGGGAGGTGGCATTATTGATTACTATAGCAGTTGGTTTAATGGTTGGACTCAATGATCTTAAGGTTCTTTTCCAACCTAAATGATTCTATGGTTATGTTAAGGTTTGCTTCACAGTCCTAGCCTTTTCACACTTTACTGAATGTCTTGTCGCCCCCCTCTTATTTGCCGTTTCCTACAAATGATACTAATACTGTATTCAGTGGTGTTGACTGCTGTTGAACCGTGATAACCTCAAAGGAGAATAAAGCAAGATCTGTGGGAACATAATATATCTTTTTATTAGTTTGGTAAATATAGATGGAAAAAATGTTCAAGCTTTTGAATCCATGCCACGTATCACATATCACGTGGCATATCACTGCCTATCTTAGTAATTTTCCTATTGAATATTTTTTTCAGTTTTAGCCTCCTTTTCTCATACGTTTTTGTAGTCAACCTGTCTTGCACATGTGTCTCAGTATTTCTTTTAAGTACTTTTGAAACTTCACCAATTTCTAGCAGATAAGTCAGAATGAAGGGGATTTCAAAGAGAAATTCCCAGAACGTTCCTGTGTAGCATACTGCCCCAGAGCCATTTGAGCTCTGCAAGCTGAGGACCAAGTGAGCTGCGTAGCTTGAACTACAGCAGAGGCACCAAATGAATGGTCATGGGTCTGGTCTGTTGGGATATGAGCCTACAAAGGGACTTGTCCCATCCATACCGGAGTTGCTGTGAATCAGGAAGCCCCAGTGCCTCTTGTCCACCCAGAAGCTGAACACAGAACTAGGTAGAGCATGAAGGGGGAGCAGGGTGCATTGTGTGGGATGACTGACATGCATAAGAGAGAAGCTAAGGAAAAAAGTAAAATTACAGCTTTGGTATTACTTACTTAATTTAATAATTGGATTACACTGGAAACAGCAGCTATGGGAAACAAGTCTTCCATCTGGTGCTCATTCTGCTTGTCAGCGCTGAAGTAGTGTAGTGTGCTTTCCAGTGGGGAGTTAGGGCTATGATCTTGAAAACTCTTTAAATGTAAAATTCAGTTCACTTCCACTGGTTGATAACAGACTACTTAAGGGAAAAAAGAAATCGTAGGTTTTCGTATATTAGAATAATAACATCAAGGGAACAGTGGCTGGGTGGGAGATTTTTCTGTGGGTTTGGTTTTGTGCAGGGGTATTTTGTTTGCTGTTATTTGAGGTCTTTTGGTGGTGTATTTTTTGGGTTTGGGAGTTTTGTTTTGTTTCATTTTTTTAACGTGCAGTAAGTAGGGACTGGACACGAGCAGGTTATTTTATGCCCAACCAAGTTGTGTTGTGCTTTGGGAATTTTGTTTGGTTTTAAGAATTGCAGGTGGATCCTGTACCCAGCAACAAAACCCTTAGAAAAACGAGAACTAAATTCCTCATGTTTTCAATTGTCTGCCTTTTAGTAGAAATGCTCATTCTGCCTTTCACTTTCAGACATTTTTCCTCCTTATTTATACACAAAACAGCTATCCTAGCAGTTTGCTTCAGGCTTATGCTTTGATCTTGCCTGTAAATCATCAATTTGAATGTAATTCTAATTTTTTAATTATTTTCCTAAAGATTCTCATTTGTTAGTAATGTTAAGACATGCTGCTTATATTAGGATGAGAAAAAGGCTGCAAGAGGACTCAAATTTATTGGGAAAATATGCATGAATTACATGAATATGCATGGCATACAAAAAAATTAAATACTGATGCACGGATGAGCAGCTCAAAGTATTTATTTAGTCACTTTTCCATCGCTTATTCAAATAATTTTCCTGTCTCTCCGTAAATATCTTTATTAAATATATTTTTAGCTACTGCAGCTATTGTATGCCAACATGTAGCTGTTACAGACATATTGTTCATTTTTAATGCTGTTTTTCGCAGTAATAAATAAAAATGTATTTATAAAAGTGAAAATTTGTGTTTTCAAGCCTTCTTCTGTTTCACAGCCTAGTTATCTTCCATATGTGCTTAGATTAATAATTCTTAAGCTTAAAGTTGTTAAATTGAAACCTTATGTATTTATCTTTAATTATTAAAAAAAATATCTAGACAAAACATAGTTACGAGAATTTTTAATTTCTTATGTTCATTTTTATGTCTGTAATTCTACTAAAAACTGATCAGCAGTATTTTTAGGTAAGAAAAAACCACACAAAGTAAAGGGCTTTAGCTATTACATGGTGGATATCCGCTATTTCAACCACTTCAGCTAAAAAGCATTGTGGAAAGCAGGATGAAATCAGTCAAAATACTATTTTAATAAAAATGTAAGTGATGGCAGACCGCATTTAGGAATGAACTGCTCTCCAAGCCTTTGTAGTTTGCGTGTGCACATGATAGGGGGACGTATACAAGAAGTAAAAACCTGAAAGATTTTTTTAATGCAGCCATGGCGCTGTAATCATAGAATCAGCTAGGATGGAAAAGATCTTTAAGGTCATTAACTTACCCCATGACTGGCAGTCAAACTGCAAGACAGTTGTTAGTGGAGATGGTTTTGATAGTGGATGATGATACCTCAATGTCTGGCCTACAGAGTGTTTTCTTTTGTTTTCTCTTAGTTTTGCTTGGGGGTTTGAGTATTTTTTTAGTTTTTCTTGAAAAGAAAACTGTAAATGTATTTTAGAAGTGTCATGATTACAAAGAGAAGTAAATGATAAAATTGAGTTACTGCTCTGCGGTGTCTTATGTCTTTTTTGTGGGGAGAAAACATACCATGAGAATAAAAACAGTTGACTCGGAAGTTGAGCACTCAGCCTAAGAGTATTGGTGCAGGTACATTTCATTCGTACATCTCCGTGCAAGAGGTATCTTGATCCAGGTTCATTAGCTGTAATTGCAACTGAAAGGTTGGCATTCAGGGCGCACAGTAACCACCAGCTACATGTACTGGCTTCGTAGCCACAGATACCTGGCAAGGATTAGGCTGTGCTCTTCATCCAGCCGGGGGGATGGATGGGAGGTGTGGGTGAGTTGGGGGCAGAGCATTGCGGGTTCCGAAATGACCCCAGCTTCAGCCAGCAAAGTAACGTGGGGATGCTGGTGCTGCAGTGGCAGAGCAAACTCCCAGGCATGACATTTTCTGTGGCATTTTGTTGCCACTGGCAATCTTCTGGGCTGTTAACACAGTAATAGCTAAATTCTGATGTCCCACAGGTATTAGTAAAGCATGCAAGCAACATGAATATTGAGTCAGCTTTGTGAGTGGAAAGCACTGTGTTGCACAGTGTAAGATGTTGGTGAATTTGAATGCAGCCTCCTTCTGGCTGGCGAAACCACAGCTTTAAAAGATTAAAGCTAATCTTTCTGCTTTAGAATAATTTTTCATTTGTATTGCTAGTCAAAACAACAGATTCTTCTGAACATACTGCTGTTAATTCATTTTATGTGTCTATGTGACCTTTGTTTCTTCTGTCCTCAAGTAGCTTTCTTCTGCCCTATCCATGTAACAGTCTTCCTTGGTCTTGAGGGTTTGGGGTTTTGTTTTGAGTGTTGCACAAAAGCAATCAAGTGTTTGTGCTACACAAACCTTCATATTACAATATGAATTTGTTCTGGCTTCAGAAGACACTGGAGAGCAGAGCAGTGCACTGGTGTAGCAGCACATACAGCGTGTCCTCTCCTGACCCTTTCCCCTGGCCCCAAACACGCCTGGCAAATGGAGGCTTGGCGCTCTGCCACAGCTCATTACGCCAGGCTTTCTGTGCCCTACTTACCTGAACAAAGGCTGCTCTGAGGAACACAGGCATCACACCTAGGTCACGTAAGCAGAAAAAGCCATCTCCTGGCAGAATTTCACTGAGTCATGATGGAGCTTTCCTTCATGGTAAGTCTGTGAGAATTGTCAGGTTTCAAATGATGGCTTGCCTTGCTTCCTAAATAAATGCAGAACTCGGCTGTTAAGCTTGCTAATGTCCTCCTCAGAGGAGAGAGTAGAGTCACTATTTTGAGGTATCAGGCTCAGATGTAAACAGAGACAGTACTGGAAATCTTGCACTAAGAAGAAGATGGTTCGTTTTGTGTTGGTCGTTGATTGAAGAACTGACAAAACCCTAGGTACTTGCCTCTTAAATTGTAAAGGACTGATTTGTTAGGAGAATTGGTGTTAATTCTAGTAGTGAAAACATGAAGTAACCTAAAATCAGTGTCAGATTACTGTTATTTTGCTGCCAGACCTAAAGCTTTCATCAGCTCTGTTTATATGCAATCCACTGTACTTTTTATCCTTGGAGAGGTTACCTTTGAAATTGTTTCCACAATCAGAGGCAAGTCAAAGACTCCAGAGGAGACAAAACAGGCTGTAGATAATTGTGCAGTTACAGATGGCTGCATATCAAGGTATGTAAGGACTGGAGCTGCAGCTCTTGAAGGGAGCCTGCTCCTTTTTAACATTCAGAACACTGCTTTCTAGGTAAATCCTCTTACTCAGGATTTGAATTTCTATAGACTGCTGTCTGCCTTGAGGTATTGTGTGTCGTCTCTGAACTGCAGCGGCCTCTCCTGCATAGTAACTATTTCACACAGCAGTAGCCGGCTTCAGTGCTGCAATATTTGAGAGACGGGCAGATGTTTGCAAACCGCTTCTGCGTGCGGCAGAAATGGAAGTTGGAAATGATTACTATTTTTCTCATTTTTTGGTGCTGGTAATTGTGGTGGGTGGCTCTGCTTTTGGCTGATGAGGTTTTTATGTGCTAGAATGCATGCATGCCTTTATTTTTGGTCTGATTTGGAATACTTAACGGGGAGCTATGTATTATTAATCTGGCAGGAGGTGGAGGTTTGCTTGCGTATGTGCATTTCAAAGGTTGTTGATGTGAAAGGTTCTAGGTTTTCTGTATGTTGCTTTGTGATAATTATTTAGTGCAGATGATTTATTTTGCTGTAGTTACAGGCTTTGGTTTATCAATTTCTTTACTGTTGTAGGTTAGTGAAGAGTGCCAGCAGAAATTTACTACACTTAGTAAATTTCATAATGTGGACTTTGAAATGTAGAAGCCAGCCAATTGTAGTAATAAGAATTTAAATTTTTAGGAGGCATTGCTGCAGATAGTACTTTTTTTTTTTCCTTCTCTCCACTGTACGGTACTGATATTACTGGCATATTTAAATATTAAAATGGTTAGATTTTTTTCTTATGTGGTTGCCTGCTTCCTCTCGAGTCTAGCTGCAGTAACCCTCCTGAAAACGCTGCTACAGAACAGTTGTCAATCGTTTCTCTTTAGAGGTGCTTAATTTTTTTAATAGCATTGCTCAGTGAGAGCAGATCTGTGCTGTTCTGCTTTATCTTTTCATGTTAATTGTTAGTGACAGTGCAAGATGAGACATCTGTGCAAAAGTAGGTTTGTACCATGTAGCCCAGTATACTCGATATACAGGCCAGAGTATATAGGTCTGTTCCTTTTTTTGATTTTGCAATGCAAAATGCATTATAAAGTAGAGCATTTTATTTTTATTTAGCCTTCTTTTTTTTTCAAGTTGCCTGCTTAGTAGTATCACTATGGTAACCGACTGAAGGATGTCTCTGAGGCACACAACCTGCATTGCAATGTAAGTGAGGGGAGATCTTAAGTTGTCTGACTCGCTGAACGGTAGAAAAAGGAACAGGCAAGGCAGAGAAATAGGCTAATATTTATAAGCTATTATTTAATGCTTGCTCAAAGCTTAAAAAGTTATTTTACAAGTAACGTATATGTGAGTTCATTGTTTTCTGTCCTCTCTTCTGGGACTGATATTGCTGAAATTTTCATTAAAAATCATAAATTTCCGTTATTCAAATTGAGTTTGCTTCATTTTTTTAAAAGCTTATATATTACAAATGATGTTGATAAAATTCAGTGAGGAGGTAAGCTGCAGAACTGTGTGCCTCGCAGAGCTCCTGAAGTGTCAGCATTCTTTTTTTATGCTTTGCTATGAAAAATAAATTAATTTTCTGATAATTTTTCTGTTAAAAATGTTCATTTAGAAGTCGCGTGGTCTGTAAAACTCTTCTCAGTCTTCAAGATGTGTGTTATAGAGACGTGCTATACACGAGGTATTATTAGGACCATGAGGATAGTAGTATCTAGTAGTTCTGGTATGACAAATACAAAAAGCAAGTTGCATATACATCCATTAATAAGGATTTATTTTTTTCCCAGCTACACTAATAAGCCCCTGATGCTACCTAATTTGGAATCCTGAGCAGCCAGAGCTAAATCACCATTTTTGTGCTAATAAAATATGCTAAAGAGTCAGTAATTTTTGTGTATTAGAAGCCACCTGGAACTCTATTTTGTAAATAACTGTATTTAGTAACAATAGTGTTTTATATGCTGTCTTTCAGGCCTGACACTCTGTTGAATTAATACGTTAATCCAAATTTCGCGCTGTGTAGCAATTTTCTATGAATTTTATGGAAAAGTTCAGAGGCACTTGAGTTTGTATGCCTGTTCCATTCATTTTAGCACATTTGGTTGTGTTTCAAACTGTAAATAGTGCTCACTGAATTAGCATGACACATAGAAATTATTTGCTCACATCCAGATTTTCTGGCAGACAGGCTTAATTGCTCTGCTTGTGTGACCTGCTTTCTAGAAGAAATTCCTGTCTCAGAACTTCAGAATGTAGGGATGTTTTAAAAGATACTTTCCATATCTTTTGAGGATTAGTGGTTAAAAATAAACACGCTTTAATGGTTAGCTGCAGGTATCTTAATACCTGGAGGAAAGGATGTAAGAACTTACGAACTTTTTAAGAGCTCGTGTTTTAATGTAAAGGTGTTCATTATAAGTGCTTTTTGACATGAGATCAGTTTTCTAAAAAGACTTCAAATCACTCAATTTGAAGGAAGCGTACTGTGTTTTTCAAGATAGACAGATTGAAAGCTTCAGTGTTTATCTCCCTGAGGCTGTGAGCTGGTATGACTACAATCGCAGTTCTGTATTCTAAGGAAAACTTGATTTTCCAATTTTGACCATTCATTTGATGCAGTCAGTCTTACAGATGCTGTCCCAGTTGTTTTGTGAAGATGTCTGTTGCCATCTTACGTTACTAGAAGCATTGCTGCATCTGCAGTAGAAAAAATTATTTTCTTCCAGTAAGCGGTTGAACAGAAAGGTTATTTTCTTTAAGACACATGGTAAAACACCATATTGATTTTCAAGTACAAAATTTATTTTTCCTTAGTAATGTGCCAAAGTTCTACTATTATGTTGGTTAAAACCCAATTATTTCTTTTTCCAGCATTTTCAGTTAGCTTTGATTGACTGCAATCCCTGCACTTTGTCTAACGCTGAAAGTAAGTAACCAATTCCATTTATTTTGTTGTAGCTTTTTGTGGTTTTTAAGTCTTATGCTCACAACTGTATGAATTTGTAATGAACCAATCCTTCAAAATCAAGGGAGTCAGTACTGAGAGGGAGGCTGCACAACCTGCCTCCATCTGTCAGTAGAGACAGATATTCCAGTGGAATTGTGGATCATTTTAGTAAGTGGAATAAGTAAAAATCGAGACTCAGCTTATTAATTGCTTTGAAGATGAATTCTTGAGGAGAGTTTATTTATTTATAAATGCAGTGCTTGTGCCATGGAGTATGTTTAATAGCAGTTCTTTAAAACTTTGGGGCATCTTGATAATCTGTCATCTTTTTGGTGATCATTTTAATGCCAATTTCTAGGTCTAAAATTCAGCATCAGTTTTAACACTGTTGAACGAGGAAAAGGTACAAACTGTAGTTTGATTGATCGCTAGGTGCCAGCTACATGTTCATCTGTACTTGAACGTGCTAATCTTTTAGTGTAGCATGATCTGTCAGATGCAGTGTATACACCGTAGTCTGTTACAGAGTCCTGCAGGTATTTTAACATAGTTAGTGGAATTGTATGCAAGAATAAGTGTATGTTGCTGCATGTGTTGGAGTCTGTAAGAATTAAAAGACAAGCAGCTGTGAAGGAAATTACCCCCTCAGTTTTCAAGGTACCTTCATGCTGCTCTTGGTGTTGAGCTTAAGTTACCTCCTAATTCTAACTTCAGAGGCACTGGATGAAGTATTTAAAAGCATTTCTTCATTTTTTTTTTAATTTGGTTTTAGATGGAATTGTGAATATTCTGTCAGCAAGGCTAATGACAGGGTGTTTGTGTGCATGGGTGAAACTTCTGGCTGCATTGGTATCAAGGAGCTAGCTATGCTACAAGGTCTTCTCCCAAGTTTTGTCTCTCATCAGGAACAGACACAGATAATACTGTGAAATATTTGCAGAATTCTTCTGAAGTCAGTAGAGCTTTATTGTTTTCTACCAGCTACATGATTCTTTATCATATTTCATGTTAGTTCATATTATTTCTCACTGACTTTATTGGTTTTCGTTGCATCTCTGATTTCCTGTAAGGTTTTCCTAACCTGTCCCCCACAGTCCCCTGTGCCCCCAGTTTTATGTAGAAGTATGGCCACATGTAAAGGCTTTATTGCACAGTGCTTGACAAACTCAAAGGAAGAGAGAAGAGGAATGAGAGATACTTTGTCAGGTTCTCCCATCCTACTTAGTGGAAAGAGAACCATGCACTTTGACCCATGGTGTTGGGTACCCTCTTAAATGCTTGTGGTTGCCTTCATCCTACCCTTTGCATTTCTAAAGTCTGGGTGAGTAACAGCATTACAGTGAGTGTGTTCCTAGCAGAAATGTACTAAGTATGTCTTATTTCTATTTAGGCAGTCTCCAATGTGACAGCTTTAATTTCTTTCCCCTGCGCGGTGTAGCTTCATACTGAAGGGGTTTTGCTGTGAGAGGGAAAAAATAACAGATTTTTTAGATAATGAACTCCTAAAATAACAGCAGAAGTTTTTCTTTCATTGGTACACAGTGAAGTTTGACGTTGTGGCGAACATAATTGATGTTATGTGCCCTTTAGCAAGGAACACAAAAAGTTTATTAAAATTTTACATGTTGCATTTTGTTGTGACCTGGTTTCTGAAGTGCGCTAGGCTACCTTCTTTATAGTGAAGGACAAAGCTGTGCACAAAGAGAGTTTTTCCCCTCTTGTATGACCCAGAGGGAAACACTGGAACTCCAGATTACCTGTATAAACCTCTGTGCCACGCTATTCTTCAGCTTCAAGAGGAAGAAATCTGTGTACTGAAATAAATTGAGCTGGGCTCAAAGACAGGTATTTTTTTACTTGCAGTCCTCCGGAACATCAGGTGAAAGTCTGTCTCAAAGGAATTTGTCTTTCCTCATCAAATAGAGTGAGGACTACATCAATTTCAAATAGCTTTAGCTATCTATCACTCTGTAGCTAGTCTAGGCTAGCAGTTCGCAGGTCTGAGAACTCAGGCACTCCGTCTTTTGTTTACTAATTTGAGCAGCATGAGGCTGATTTTCCCTCTGCTTTTACTCCTGAACAGTTTTCGGGTTTTTTTTTTTCCAGCCAGCAACTTTCTTGCCTCTGAGAGCTGCTGGTAGTATCATGGCATTCTGTGCAGTTTGTATGAGTAATTTAAGATGCTTTACAGTAATGATCAGAATACCATCTGTAATTAACACTCTTAGCTTAACAAGGGAAAGCCAATTCCTAAAAAGGAAAAAAACCAAAACCCAAACACCTAAATTTAAGATCCTGGATAAAGCTGGCTGCGTATAATGTAGTTTTCTGTTCTATAATATAGTCTGTCCTTCGACAGGTGAATGAATATAAGCCTCTAATTCAGTTATATACAGAAAATATTAATGTGCATTCTCTGCTTAAAGAAATTTTATTGCTAAGTTTACTGAAAGAGTAATGGACTCTGCATTTCTGAATACAAATAAAATCCATGGACTGCCTTTCTGCAATATTTGTTTGCAATCTTAATGCTTTGTTAGAATACATATTCATTCTCTTGTCAGTTCTGTTACATTTAGCATAAAATGTGAATGTCAACAAATACTTCTTTTTATCTTCGAAATATATCTTGGTTTTGCATTGATTAATTTTAAACATTCTTTATCCCTCATTTGAAAGCAGATACTGTAATTGTTGTCATTAATTAAAACTAATAATTTTGGTTTTCCCATTTTTACAGTTCAGTTTCACATCGCCCACTTATATGAAATCCAGGTAAGCTTTAAGCTACTTTATATAAAGTGTGGTTGTTTCTAACTATCTGATGTAATTAGTCTGTTGAATCCAGATTGTGGATGCTTTTGTAAAGATAGGCTTCAGTCTCAAATCACTAAAGAGACTTTATTTACTTTGGCCAAATTTTAAAATATTTTGTATATGGACTGTCCTGCTGCCAACTGGAGTAGCCATTTTAATAAGCTCACATATTTACTGGTCTCTCACAGGTTGAATTCAAAAAAACCTGTTCAGTGTAATTTTTAGTAAAATCCTTTTATGAAATCATATATAATTTTTTAAATTCCAAAAAAGTATACAGAAATATAAAAAATCTGTAGTTTGTCAATTCATATACATCCCTACTGTTTCTCATACATGCACACGCATGGTCAAATCTAGCCAGTTGCCCTGGTGCTTTTTAAGTATATTTGACACGAAATTTTCAATTTTAACTGAACATACATGATAGAAGCATTTTAGATCCAAGGTCAGCAGCACATAAAGCTGTGTTATTAATTCTATATCAAATCCTACCGCAGAGTTTTTTATGTGAAATTTGGGGGAAATTACAGAACTCTTACTGAGCTCCCAGAATAAAAGTAAATTAAAACTAAGTAGCTACTGAAATAGCTATTGTATATTTGTTATTTGACTAACTGGTCATATAATGACAACTGTATGCCTTTTTATCATGTTTATAGGTATTATATGACTGAGGAAGGGATGTGACATGAAAACAAACTTGCAATTAAAATGGATGACAGACATAAACTCTATGTTCAGTCAGTTGAAAAGCAGCTTGGTAAAGTAGGTGCTGTCTTTAGATGGCACGGTGGAAAATGGCTTTAGGTATTTATATATAAGTAAAAGATACAAATTTGATAAGATATTTCTCTTTTGAATGCTTTTGGTGCAAAGCTGTATGACAAGACAGAAATTCTCTGTCCCAGAACACTATTCAGAAACTTCATGGAGTGTTATGGTTCTTACCTGGCCACTGTCCAGATTCGATTCTGAGCACTTTAGCACAACTAACACAATTATATAACAAAGCATCCTCAACATGTTAGTTCTTTTGATTTTCTAGATTACAATAGGAAGTTAAAGGCCCCAGGTTTATATCTATATACCAGCTGCCTTATATTTGTGTGACCAATGTTAAAAGTGCTTAAGCTCTGCTTTCTGACTGACAGTTGTAGGCAGCAGGAACTTTATTTTAACACAAGTCAGAGCAAAAAAGTTCCAGTGCGTTCTCCTGTTAGACCTGGTTTGTCTCATAGTTCTGATTGGGAGGGATATCTTGTTTTCTGGAATTTAAGAAACTTGGAACCGCAAAGGGTCTTGCCTTCATTCTGGATATTGCCTCTGGCACAAAGAAGAGATGTTTTTGGAGGCAGGCTCATGGCTTCATTTCTTTTAAACGACACTGCTACAGATCTCTGAACCCTTCTGTATATTTGAAAATGACTTGCTCTCTCATATTTGATGAAAAAGTAATTAATTCCTTAATTATGTACCTTCGCGATACTGGAGTTTAAATGGTGGGATGTCGGAACTCCGAACAAGAGGGTAGCCCTAGCGCAGATAGAAGTTATCAATAGTTTTTCATGGTGCTTAATGCTAGTTTCTATTACTTCATCAGTGGTAGCATGAGTCCTTCTAGCTATTTTGGGTGGTTGCTTTATACGGTGTCAAAAAAAGAGGTTGGGCTGGGTTCCTCTCCTATTTCAAAGGCCATTCATGATGCAGCCAAACTTCAAGGACTTTGGAATTAATATATAGATGTTAGGAAGAAATTTTTCACTATGGGAATGGTGAGACACTGGCAGAGGTTGCACAAAGAAGCTGTGGCTGCCCCATCCCTGGAAGTGTTCAAGATCAGGTTGGATGGGGCTTTGAGCCAACCCGGCCTAGTGGAAGGTGTCTCTGGCTATGGCAGGAGGTTGGGACGAGCTGATCTTTAAGGTCCCTTCCAAACCGAACCATTCTGTGAAATAAGCCAAAGTGTAAACATTTTGACAGTTTTCTGTAATATTTTTAGGAATACACGTAGGCAGATTTCTAAAGGCTAAATAATACTACAAATAACAAGTAAAAAGTATCCTAGATCTGGACAACATGCCCCATTTTAATAGATCTTTCTGAATCCTTGCAAGCATGCAAACATCTTTTTCAAAGCGTGAACATTAGGCACTAATACTTACCTGTTTGACATCTGGATTGCTGCCACTGCTGTCATGCTATACAGTGAACTTTTGTTCATTTGCTTATCCTTCATAGTCATGAGCTGCAAATTATGTTCCCAGTGCTAAATTTAAAATTTTTTCCTGATTGTTTTTATTTTGCTGGACATGGATATTTTATTTATTTATATTATTTGTTTTCTTACCAGTTGTCTGCATTTCATGAACACCAATTAAAAATCTTTTCTACCAACTTCCCCTTGTTCCATTTGAAAGTATGTAATTGCTGCTTTAATTCTTTTCCTGACTAGAAAAGGGTTATAAAATCAACAGAATTGTCTGTCGTGACTGTGAGATATCAAGAACCTAACAACATTTTTAACTTCCAATAGGTATTTATATTGTTTAGAGTCTTGCCGGTCATCTCTTATAAAACAGCAGTAGTTAGTACTGTGTATTCTTGCATAAAAAAAAGTAGCTAAGTAATGATCATTTGCATTTGGATGTCCCCATTTATTTTAGTACACTTTTCATCTGTTTGCCAGAATGAAGTCTAATGTTGAATTACCTGAAAGCATATTTTTCCCAAAAACTTGTGTAGAATTTTTAGAAAAATAAAAAACCAAAACAGAAACAAACCAACAAAAACCCCAGACCTTTTAGTAACAGCAGACCCTCAGCATTTACGTCATAAAGACATTTGTGGGATAGCAGGAACAGAAGAATGAAGCATATAAAATACTTCCACTGTTAAACAGTTATTGTTAGGGTAACGCAAAGATAAATACTGACATTCTTCTAAAAAAAGCATCTGTTGAGAAGTCTTGACCTTTAGCATATACAAAACAGATCATAAGGTTCCAGAAGTCAATAAAGACCATTATCCCAACCTGGAAATGGGTTTTCTGCATCAAGACCTATTCATGTAGGGAGTTAGGAATTGAGTGTTTCCATGCTTTAAGCGCACTTAAACTATGTAGCAAATAGTAAGATGGCATACATTCATTCTCCAGGTATAATCCATGAATATGTTTTAATTCTACATATGGTGGGACTCTTACTATTACAACAGGTATATTGTAAAGGCAGTTCAAATATCCCAAAGTGAGGAGAGAGGCAAAATTATACCAGCCAGCGATTACTGATGATCTTCATTTCTGTTACAAAATTTCTGAGGAGAATTTGTGTAGGGTTTTATTTCAGACGTAGGCTCACATTCCAGCACTCCCCTTAAAAGCAGTATACTTGTTTTAAGTGTAAGAAGTATAATGCATGTATGAGGATTTGACCAAATTTAATAATTTGCAAACTTTCCCTCAATTATTATAGTAGTCAATTTATATTAAATACTATATTTATGAAAGTTACTCTGTTAGCATATATACGTCACTCATTAAAGCTTTCATATGCACTGTATGCAAAAAAAATAGCCTTTTTTTTTGTCAGTGTTTGTGTGCTGTCAGTGCTGTGAAATCGTGGCTATTGGTGATCTGTTGTAAGCTTTATGATTAATCTATGTTACTTTTTTCCTTTTGCAGAGAAAGTATCACTCTGCAAAGGAAGCTTATGAACAGCTTTTGCAGATCGAAAACCTTCCTGCACAAGTAAAAGCAACTGTCTTACAGCAGTTAGGTATGTAAAATTAACTTCTATTATTACGTGTGTTTCTTTTTTCCATCTTCGCCTTCAGCAGTGTTTTTAAGGCTCCGTTTCCAAAGAGAGTCTTAGACACTGATTATGATACGTCAGATTTTCACCCCAAATAGAATGCATAGCAGTAGATAATTAAGTAAATAAGAGAGGTGGAAAAGATTTTAATTAAACTTACAAAATTAAACAGCTCTTAGACTTGCTACAGTATGTGCATTACACATTTTGGGCAAGTGAGGGGGTGGTCTGTCACAGAAGGAGTGCAGCAGTTAGGATTCTGTTATTATCTGTTCTCTTTTGAGAACAGCCCTCAAATAGCCAGGCTGTATGCAGTAAACCAAAATGCTCTGTTGCAGAGTAGAAGAACATGGCAAATGAAAAATTTACATTTGCTTTCTCTTTAAGCTAGAGTATGTAATGAAAACCTTTTCTGTAACTAAAAAGTTTACCATCAGATTCTATAAAAGTAAACACAAAAAGAGAGAAAAAAAATCTTTTTTTTAAAAATTGTACATTTTTCATATTGATAGAAGGCTGTTAAATCGTTTTTAGACCAAAATTTCTAATGGGTAGGTAGAATAAATTACTTTTGTCCTATCTGCCTTATAAAAGTTTTTCCAGAACATTTTGTTAAATTTGTTCAATCCAGTGCAGATCTTCTTCATTCACTTTTTCATGTTCTTCCATCTGATTTCTTATTCTAAATATTAATTTAGCCTGCTTATGCCCATATTTTTTTATTTTATTTTTTTTTTACCCCTTCACATAATGGTCATTTAATTCAAATTAGTCACTGGCACCAAGTTATGGCCGCAGTGCTTTCTTTTGTTTGTGATACAGGTTGTGTATGGGTTTGGGTGGACTCATTTGTTTAGCTTTTGAGTCTTCTGTGGGGTATCACAAATGAAACATTGGAGGAGTTTGCTGCAGGATTCTAGGTGTGCTGAGCTGTTTGCTGTCACACAACAGCGTTGCTAAGATTTCAATATTCCCTTTTATTCTTCTTTTTTTAACTTAGTGTTATACCACCTAGTATAAATAGTCAGCAGTTTCAGCCAGAAAGGCTATGCATGTCATCTGTGGAATACAGGCTTCCCAAAGTAGCTGACCAGTGCTTTTTCAACTCCATTTGATGTATTTTGCCACAGTAGAAGCAAAGGTGCATGGTATAAAATCCTACCACAGGCCTCGGTCTCTGTGCTAGCAATAAGGGCGGTGACTTTTGAGAATTGTCTTCTGTCTAAGAACTGGATTAAATCCCTTTATTCAATCGGCATAGGTCACCTACTTTTGTAGTGTGGGTAACTTCTATGTGGATAAAAGGATAGAGTGGTCTTAACCAGGACATTTAAGGAATAATAGCATTTCTTTTGCTCGTCACTGTTAAAAGTGGTGTTTATCAGAGTATGATATTTATCACAGGTTTAGTCTCTAGCAGCTGGTAATAAAAACACCTCCTCAGGAGGCATGGTCTGGGAGGTGGACTGCTGCTTAGAAAAAATAATAGAAAATACCTCTCATCTGCCAGAATGCTACTGGCGAAACCCAGTCAAAATATATTTGTATTTCTAGGTTGAACTGTGCTCTTTTTTGTTCTGTTGTGTGAGGGGCATTTTTGCTCTTGTGATTTTTTTGGTGGGTTTTTTTAACTCCAACAGAAAAATTGTTCTGGCATGAAAATACC
The DNA here is from genome assembly GCA_017639245.1 of Myiopsitta monachus. NCBI lineage: Eukaryota > Metazoa > Chordata > Aves > Psittaciformes > Psittacidae > Myiopsitta > Myiopsitta monachus. The sequence continues at coordinate 16,445,353 of CM029927.1, read as the reverse complement.
CTGTGTTTATTTTCCTTAGTTAGATAATGCTGATTGAGCCAGAGTTGAAATGTAGGCAAGTTCAGATGTCTTGTGAGAGATTTATTAAAGTCTTTGCTTCTGTTGCTGGTTTCCGAAGCAGATGAGCGCGGAAGAGAGCCCTGTGATTCTCAGATAAATACATATCCATTTGAGTTGATGCATGCTGACTAATTCAAGTAGATATAACAGCAAGATCTGTACAGTTGGATAAGAGCGGTTTTTTCTTCTTTTGCATCATTTCTTTTGCTTTCCAGACAACAATTTTGTTCACTGCTTTGCCTAAAATTACGTGAAATTAATGAGACTGACAATCAAGTCTGTCCTGGTATTGTTTTTCCAATTGTATTCAGTATTTGCTGAGGGAAGAGTGTAAGAACAATGTAGGTATCTGCTTAGAGATTCCCAAAGCACTCTCCATCCATCTTCGGCTAGAGGCGTTCCTAGGTGGTGTCCACATAACCAAATAAGATATCATAAGATGTTAAAATAGGGAAGAGGCTCATCTCTTCAGAGACTGAGATGATGGTGCTTATTGGGGAAAAAGAGCAATTGTCATAAGTTCAGTATGAGGGTGATTGATAAGCATAAAAAACCTCTGCAGCATCAGCTAGGCTAGCACATCCTCTTGGTGAGGCAGCACCGGGATTTGTTTTATCAGATTGTAAAGACCTGGAAAAGAGCTTTTGTTACGCTAAAAATGTCCCCAGGACAGGAAGAGTAGTCAATGTGCTAGTTGAGAGTTTGAGTTAGGTCTTGCAAATAGGAAACTTGACAGCTTACCGGGATTTTTCCATCATCATCCTTCTGTACATTCTTAATTTTATGCATGAGGAGAAGAGAAATCCAGTTTCCTTTACCTGTGCTGTTCTAGTAGAAAGCTTTTGTTTGTTCTCCCTCACGCTTTCTCTTGCCTTTGCCTCTTTCACCTCCGTGCATAGGAAGATAAAATTGGGAAGCAGCCCTTGTTTCAGCAGTGAAACTAGATAGGGATTGCTAGTTCTCAGTTCGTTCTCTTAAAAATAGATTCTTTATCAGAAAAACCTCAGTAAAGATCTCCTGAAGATACAGTTTGTTATTTTCCAATCCAGCAAGGTTTTGATGAAACAGAAAATAGGCAGTCGCGGCACAGCATTTCCAGAGATGCAGGAAATTGTTTAACGTCTTTATTTACCATTGCTTATAATCCCTGAACTATTACCTTTATATCAGGCTTTGCCTGGCAGTGCACCTGATATGCTTGTTCTTGATGTACACAGATGCATTGTAACAACCACCCTCACATAAGCCTTTTTTTCTTAAAGCATGAGTATTTTAATTTTCGTATGCTTAAGAACCTCAGTGATTTGGAATTTGAATCAAAAACATAGCTTAGGAAGTCCACAAGTGAAAATAGTGTATGTTACATATCTCTGCAAAAAACATTGTGGGTTTTTTTCCTTTCCTTTTTTATTTCTTTTCCGATGGGTATGGTTTTGACTTGGTCCATCCTCAGGCAAGATAAAGTACTCCTTTTTTTTTTTCCCCCAGTACTGTAACCACTTGGCTCCTAACCTGACATTTCTTTCAGTCTATGAAATACTCAAACTTCTGCTTCTGACCACAGTTTCTGAGCGATACGTCTTAAAACACCTTAGGCAAATGTTGTTCAATAGATAAGATTTTCTTTGAGATTTCCTTTGTTAAAGTTTGGAAGTTTGTCTTCTATTTGCACAAGTGTCACTGTGATTATTAGCAAACTATAAGCCCATGGAATAAAGAATAAGCCGTATAGAACAGGTAGAATGAAGTATTTAAGACACAGTCTAATTATGGAGAGTGAAGTAAGGCTGCAAATACTCATCAGTTCCATTTTCAGTCTTGCCTACTTTGTCTAGCATTTCAGATGAGATCTGAATCTGATCTGGATTTTTGAATGGTATTGTCTGTTCATGTGGTGAGTCTGTATCATAAAGGGCAAGCTTAAGGTGCTAAAGTTTAGCTGATGAAGGTTTTAAATGGATATTATAGCAGTCAGGTGAAGTTCCGGAAGACTGGAAAAAGGGAAATATAACCCCCATTTTCAAGAAGGGGAAAACGCATGAGCCGGGGAACTACAGACCAGTCAGCCTCACCTCTGTGCCTGGCAAAATCTTGGAGCAGATTCTCCTGGAAAGCATACTAAGTCATGTGAAAAACAGTGAGGTGGTTGGTGACAGCCAGCATGGCTTCACTAAGGGAAAATCCTGTCTGACCAATTTGGTGGCCTTCTATGATGGGGCTACAGAACAGATGAACAGGGGCAGAGCAGTTGATGTCATCTACCTGGACTTGTGCAAAGTGTTTGACACTGTCCCCACACGACATCCTTGTTTCTAAGTTGGAGAGACATCAATTTGGAGAGGTGGACCACTCGGTGGATGAAGAACTATCTGGATGGCTGCATGGCTCAGTGTCCAGTTTGAAAGCAGTAACGAGTGGTGACCCTCAGGGGTCGCTTTTGGGACCGGTCTTGTTCAACATCTTCAGTCAGTGACATGGACAGTGGGATTGAGTGCGCCCTCAGCAAGTTTGCCGATGACACCAACCTGTGTGGTTCGGTTGATATGCTGGAGGGAAGGAAAGCCATCCAGAGGGACCTTGACGCACTTGTGAGGTGGGCTAATGCCAACCTGATGGAGTTTAACCAAGACAAGTGTAAGGTCCTACACCTGGGTCGGAGCAATCGCTGGCATAGCTACAGGGGCAGAGAATAGATTCAGAGCTGCCCTGCGGAGAAGGACTTGGGGGTATTGGTTGATGAGAAAATGAACATGAGCTGGCTTCAGTGTGCTCTCTCAGCCCAGAAAGGCAGCCGTATCCTGCGCTGCATCCAAAGGAGCATGACCAGCAGGTCGAAGGAGGTGATCCTGCCCCTCTACTCAGCTTTCGTGAGACCTCCGTTGGAGTATTGTGTGCAATTCTGGTGTCCTCAACATAAGAAGGACATGGAACTGTTGGAACAAGTCCAAAGGAGGGCCACAGTCTGAGAAAGCTGTGGCTGTTGAGCCTGGAGAAGAGAAGGCTGCGTGGAGACCTCATAGCAGCCTTCCAGTATCTGAAGGTGGCCTATAGTGATGCTGGGGAGGGACTCTTCATTAGGGACTGTAGTGAGAGGACAAGGGGTAATAGGTTCAAACTTAAACAGGGGAAGTTTAGATTGTATATGACGAAAAAGTTTTTTAGTGTAAGAGTGATGAGGCAGTGGAATGGGTTGCCCAGGGAAGTTGTGAATGCTCCATCGCTGGCGGTGTTCAAGGCCAGGTTGGACAGAGCCTTGGGTGGCATGGTTTAGTGTGAGGTGTCCCTGCCCATGGCAGGAGGGTTGGAACTTGATGATCTTCAGGTCCTTTCCAACCCTGACTATTCTGTGATACTGTGTAGTATGGATGTTTATACAGCTCTGTAGCTAACTAATTCTTCATACAAAAGTAGCCTTGGATATTTTATGAGATTGATATCATAGTGTTCCAGAAGGGACCATTTACGGGCAAGACCCTATAAAAATATTGGGACAATCCATTGTCACATCTTAGATTTTACTAATGTTGGTTGAAAGGCAGTGGATTGTTAAGACAAACACATGGAAATCAAGCAAACAGCAAAACGTTGCTGACCGGTAGTGGCATGTAGTGATTTCGGCATGCCAGCTTGTCTGCTATGCAGGATTTCTTTTATACTTATAAATGGCAGTGAGATGACTTTGTGGCTGCTTAAAGTAATCTCATCTAAGCTTAGGGGAAGGTGAGGAGCGCCTTAAGATGATGAAGGTGCTTCATTTGAAATGGAAACCAATCAGTGGTAGAGTAGAGATGTAAAAGATGATTGGGGAGCATGGATTGTAGGAGACCTTTTAAAGTGAGGATGAATAAATTGTCTTATGTAACTGAGACAATTGAAATAAAAAGGGGCATGTGAAAGAAAGTTATGTGTGGTTAAATGAGGAAATAAAATTATCTTTGCAGCAGAATTTATTAAGTAGATGAGAGGTAATTGTATTTATCAAGGTGAATGGAAGGGATGTTGTAACACCAAAGATTGAATGGTTAAGAAACATTTAAGTGGAGATAACAAAAATTCTTACGACTGTTCTGATGGGGAATTTTCTAAATATAGAAATGGGATAAATATGAGGACTTAGAGGAAAAGGAGAAAACATAGTATACAGATAATTGGTGTGGATGACAGGGAGAATGGTGCCATTTTTCGCAATGACAGGGAAGGTAACTGTGTTTCGTGGGAGGAAAGAGTTAACATTTCGAGATTTTTATAGCAGCAAACTGAGCAATTCATAATTGTGCTATTAACCTCATGGAAAAATCATTTAAACAACAAAAATACAAACCGATGCACTGTAAAAGTACCTGAAAGTAATTTTAACTTGGGATCCTTTGGTCCTGTAATCTCAGTATAGAATTTTAAAACCTGTAAAAGCTTCCCTTACAATGTTCTATGTAAATGATATTGTTGATTGATATTCCTGTTTTTAAAGAGGAACTAATGCTCTGCATGTCCTGCTGTGCCAAAATGTTGAAAGATCTTCGGGAATTTCACTTCTGCCGTTTATGGATTCTTTTTGTAGGCTGGATGCATCACACCGTGGATCAGCTTGGAGACAAGGCAACCAAGGAAAGCTATGCTATACAGTATCTCCAGAAATCTCTAGAAGCAGATCCAAATTCTGGTCAATCCTGGTATTTCCTTGGAAGGTGAGCTATGGCTTTATAGATGCTGTAACTACCTTTGTTTTTTTGAGGATACTTATTGTTGCAAGTATCTTACGTTGGTTTTCTTCTTAATACTTTCAGAGGAAAAATGAAGGGAAAGGATGTATGTATCTACTGAAGTCTAGGTTTCTGGAAGGTGTCTAAAAAGACAAGGTGCTAACATATTTGGGATGAATATGTTACCCAGGTGGTCCTGCTTTTTTTGTAGTTATTATTTAGTCTACACATTTACAGTGATCTGAATCGGCTCTGCTGGTTTTACCTGTTCCTCCCCCTACCACATCTCCTGTTCTCTCTCTCTCTTTTTTTGGTCAGTGATCTGTAAATGTAAATGTTGATGCTTTTCCACAATTCTTTATCTGTTTATTTTCTCAGAATCTCCCTTCTATCTCAGTAATTTTTTGTACTAGAATACATGTTTTCCCAGGTACACGTGCATTTTTAAGCAGTGTATATTGCTATTAGATATCAGTTCAGATAGATGCATTCTATTACCTATTTGAGTGTTGGGTTAATTTTGTACTGTCAGACAGTATTTTCACTTGAAACTTAACTTATTGCAAGATGTAAACCATATAAATGTGATGGCTTTTCTTGGTTTCCTTTTTAAGAAATCAGACTGCTTTACACAATTCAGCAGTAACTCTTGAAATAGGTTCTGGAGAGATCTCTAAGGGCAGTTCAGGTCCATATGTGAACAGGTTGGTTCTGTTGAGAAATACATTAGAAATGAGTTATGCAAAAATAAGTTAATATCCTAACCTCAGTATCTTCCAGCTGACTATCTTGGAAGTTTTTGTCATCCTAATTACATTCCTCCAGCTGTTTCTGTAAGACAGGGCTCTTCCACCAGCTGCCTTGAAGGCTAAGGGAGGAGTGAGTGTGAAGAGCAGAGCACTATAGCAGGTGTGGAGGGAAAAGGGAAAGTGAGCCAGGCATCATGTGGCTCATCTTACTATACATGGGCTGAAATCCTACCTTTTTGCCAGAGGTCCCGTCCCATGGGCTTTGAGCTAGTTGAGTTCCTACATAGCAGCAGGATCAAGCCAAGACTCTAGGAAGTATATGTGCAGCTACCCTGCTCCTGCTCCTACTGTGCCACAGCTTTCATGCGGTTAGAGTGAAACTAAGGACCATACAAACAACGGGGAGGAACACAGGAAATGGGGGGGAAATCTAGTGGAAGCATCTCTTATACTTTACAGGGAGGATGAGAGCAAAAATGTTTCTGTGCCCCATTCGTCCAGGCCATATTCTGGCAGAAGAGGAAAGGAACAGGGTTGTGCATTTACTCTTTTTCTCTCCTCATGTATTCCCTTGTGTTCCTCCCTCTCTCTGCTGGTTGTCCAAACTGGATGGCAAGTTGGTCTAAAGCTGCTTTTCTTAAAAATGTGCCACCATCATCCCTCTGTCCCACTAAAAACCCATCAACTTGTTTTAAGTTTTGTTGGGCACTTAATGATAGTGCTGTCCTAATTGGAGTCTTCATGTATCTGATAAGCAGACAGATCGAAAAAGGTATATTGGAACGCACACTGGATTGTGGTTAAGATGGTCTTCTGAAACATTGTGTTCAGACTTAATGGATACTTCTAGGTGAAGTGCTGCGAGATTTCATTGTATTCATTTCCTAGCATACCTCAAGAATAAATGAAAGAGGGCAGCATGCTTGACAAACCTTTGCCTCTACTAATCTGTTGGGATTTATTTTCTATAGAATAAAATTTTTCTATTGTTATTCATATGTTTTGAAATTTATCAGTTCTTTTCCCATCAGGAAAACTTATTATAAACAATATAAGAAGCAGAGCTATTGTAGACTAAACTAGTAAATATATATATATTATTGTTGTATTTATTTGAAGCTTTTAATTTTAAAAAGGTAGCTATTATTCTGTGTGGTATTATTGTAGTTCTCTTTAGAGTTCTGATATTTCTGCTGATAATAACGGAATACCTTTGATCCTGTGTGTGAAAAATAATCAAGAAATTATGAAAAAATAGAAAACGGCGAGATTCTTCTACAAAATGTTGTGCTCTGTATATGCAGTAAAACTAACTGGTTTGCTGTTCACATTGAGATGTGAGAAAAACACATAAAAAGCTTCCCAGACAGTCTGGAACCATCCTGACTCAGTGGTCACTATCTCTTAATAAGTCTGAAACACTTCTTGTAGAACATGAAGTTTCCTAACTATTTGTTAGATGAAGTAGGTAACTTAGTTGTTTCTTTGTACTATTATCTGTAGATAAATAGTGTTCTTATTGATTGATAAGTTACCAGAAATGAGAGAAATTTAAGTTTTTGAATTATGATATGACTCTTGTTTTCTTTACAGATGCAGGAATCTAGGGTTTAAGCAGTTTTGTGTACTTTTCAAAGAAATAATTAGTAGTACATGTTGAGTAAGATGTTTGAGTCTGCTTATGCCTGGCATTCAGAAACAGCATGTGTTTTGGGTTCATCTAGATGAGTCTGTATTTGCATGACTTAACATTTATCAGATCAGTCTTGGTAAGTCATCCTCAGTAATTACCTTGTATAAATATTACCAAAGTTCTTTTTTTCTTCTCCCTAGGTGCTATTCAAGTATTGGGAAAGTTCAGGATGCCTTTATATCTTACAGGCAATCTATTGATAAATCAGAAGCAAGTGCAGATACATGGTGTTCTATAGGGTAAGGATGACACAGGGTAATAAAATTACATGATTCCCTGTTAATATATATAAAAAAAGAGTATCAACTCTTTAACTCTTTTGTGGTCTCAAGGGGACTGTAAAGCTTTTTTACTGATACCATCATGTTGTCAGGTTGGTTTGATTTGAAGTTTAAATAATTGATTTATATTTGTTTTCTCAATTTTTTTAAAATAATACATATTAAGATTTTATGCGTTGTTTATGCTTATACCCATGGTTTATACAATGGCAAAGTTTATTAAGGGTTTTGAGGGGGGTGTGTATAATTTGACTTGCTTGTATTTTGACATTGTTATTAATTCTCAACTTCACTAATCTTTCTATTCAGTGTGCTGTATCAACAGCAAAATCAGCCTATGGATGCTTTACAGGCCTATATCTGTGCTGTACAATTGGACCATGGCCATGCTGCAGCCTGGATGGACCTAGGCACACTCTATGAGTCCTGCAACCAGCCTCAGGATGCCATTAAATGCTACTTAAATGCAACTAGGAGCAAAAACTGTAGTAATACCTCTGCACTTGCAGCACGGATAAAGTATTTACAGGTAAAACCAATGTTTTCAAAAGTGGGCAGTACTCTTCCAAATACACAGCAGAGGGGAGGGGAGAAGTAACACACAAGGTTAACTTGCAGTTGTTTGTGGTGTGTATAACCTGTTTTCATGTTTATTGTAAGCATATCATAGCCTGTAACATTTTATTTCTACCATTTGTAAGTGGAACTTAATTCCTTATAAACCCTATTTTGCACATTTAATCAAAGCATACTGTTCTACATCACTTTGCTTTTTTCTTTGTATTGTCTACATTTTTAAGTTCTCATAACATAGAGAGAGAATGCACATGCACTATCTTTCACTCTTGTTTGCAATTTCAGAAAAAAGGAATTGTGAGACCTCTGAATCCAGAGCTCATCTTTGTTCTGATTCTCACAAAGGTTTATATTCTGGTTACCCTCTTTATACTTAGCACCTTTCTAAAATCCAAAATTTTAAATCTATCCTCTCTTTAAGACATAATTAGCTACAGCATTTAGGAAGATTTCATGGACTTGCTCTTACTAAAGTAGGCTTGTGTTAAATTTGCTTTTTACATAATTTTTCCTAGGCTCAGTTGTGTAACCTTCCACAAGGTAGTCTACAGAATAAAACTAAATTACTTCCTAGTATTGAGGAGGCATGGAGCCTACCAATCCCCGCAGAGCTTACCTCCAGGCAGGGTGCCATGAACACAGCACAGCAGGTGAGAAGTTGGGTTATGTTCTGCAGGTGCCCAGCTTTAAGGGTTCTTTACAATCGGTAGTGGTCAAGCTTATTTTCTTGAGCACAGGACTGGCTTTTATTAATAAAAAGCCCTTGATTTATTTGCAAAGGGATATGAGATCAAGAAGCTCCCTATAATGTGGGAGAGATATGGGGGTACCAATTTAGAACCTTTGTGGATTTTCATGATTTCAAAATATATCATCTTAAATAGAAATGCTGCAGTGGTTTGATAATCCCATCAAAGGTACACATTCCTCCATTGATGACAATATGGAAACTGATTTTTCAGTTACTGAGATCACCTTCAGAATACCTACTCAGCCCTTTTAATGTATGTGGGCTGTTAAAAGATATAATTTAAAGGAAAGAATTAAGAATATATAGAACCATATTTTTGTCTTCCTTCTGTGATTCTTAGGCTTGTAAACCTCATCATCCAAATACTGAACCTGTACTAGGCCTCACTCAAACACCAATTTCACAGCAGTCCTTGCCACTACACATGATTCCTTCTAGCCAAGTAGATGACCTGACCAGTCCTGCCAAGAGGAAAAGAACATCTAGTCCAACAAAGGTATATACTCTGATGAACTCAAGAGCCCCCTACCAAAATTATATGGAAATATGCATTAAAATAACGCAGCATGCACAGAATTTGTGCTTTAAATTTTAATCCTTTGGCATCAAGGTGGGGAATGTTTTTAGGAATTTTAAAAAACATTTTTCAGTGATGTGTTTTATCAGGTTACAGTTCGGACAAGAAGTGTGTATGGGCAATGCAGATCAGTGGCACTATACTGCAGTCCTAGTTGTATAAGTGAAAAAGTATTGTCTCAGAGAGGGAGATGATCATGTCATCCTGTTTATTGCCTTTGCTTATATTTAGAATTAAGTGTTTCATCATCATGTAATAGTGTTACAGTAGATAAAGTATTCGGTTTTAAAAGTAGTGTACATTTAAATTAATAGCATAATTTGATTTGGTTGTTTTTCATGAAGACATTAGATATCATTTAACTCTTCTGACTACTATGATACTGTATGGGAATGGTAGAATGAGACTTGGCATGTTTAGTATGTTCTTCGTTTATATTGTTACTCTTGAAAAAATATCTAGTTCTTTCTTAAGTAAGATAAAATCTAGCTAGTTAAAGAAGTTATATTTACCCTTTGATAGTCACGCATCTTAATGTAATGTTTTCTCTCAGAATACTTCAGATGTTTGGAGCAGTGGCCATACAGTGTCACATCCTCCTGTACAGCAACAAATTCATTCTTGGTGCTTGACACCACAGAAATTACAGGTATGTTGAAGATCTTCAGAAGCTTTGATGTTTTTTTTTCTGTTTCTTCCTTTTAAGAAAATAAATGTGGAACATTTTTCTGTTTCACATCTCTGAAATTCAGTGTGAAATATATCCCAAATATTTCCCACAGTGTAGTTCAAGTTGTGGTACTATTTATGGCTTCCCTGTGTGAGAAAAGAAGCCATAAATATTATTAGTATTTCTGTAGCAAAATAAACGATCTCTAGCAGAAACTGAACACTTACATTGTATGACTGCTATAATTTATAAAATAAGAACATACAGTAGTTCTTTTTTCTTATGATGTTTTAAAGATAGATATACAAATTGCCACACTTGTGTGCCAGGTGAGTCTTGCTACTTGCTGTTGGTGTGGGGGATATTGAAGGAGGTGTAGAAGTGCTGTAATACCCCCTTTTTCCCCTGAGGTAGCTTCTTCTATCACATTGCGTAAACAAACATGCACATTCTACAAAATGCAATTATTCAAATGAAATCTGGTACTGCTTCTCAGTGGGTTTTGTATATGAAATGCTAGATTTAATTTTTTAAATCTTGTTTAGGTATTTTTTTGTTACGGCGCTTTGTTGTGTCTTCAGTTCATTAGGGCTTGCAGGGAGCTTCAGCAAGAATTACATATTCTGAAAATGAGGTCTAGCTGGAAATAGATACTGCTTTGGGTGCAAGGAAAAATAGAAAGGAACACAGGGCAGAGAGAGAAGGCATTCTGATTGATGGAGCAGCATTCCTGTCAACTCCAGTATAATTCTTCAGCTGTTTCTCTGTCTGAACAATACTGACTTCATTATGCTGCGTATTTTTCCCCCCTCCTTTCCCTACCTGTCCCCTGCTACCTCTCACATCCCTTTGGTCCTCCCTAATCACTCTTCTGTATCTCTCTCTCCAGACATTCTTTTTCTTTTTCTTTATTTTATATCCTACCACTTTTCCCCCTTTGTAGTTTCACTTTTTTTCAGATCCAGTTTCTCCTCTAAGCAGTGTCTAAGCAGGCTTCTGTGTCTAAGTATGGTATACTGGATTTGCTGGCAATTGCATGACAAAGTTCCAGCATGTATGAATAGGAGAGCCAAAAAGAGATGATGTAAGAGGAGAGCGAATAAAACCTTTACTGCCTCTTCTAAGTCCACCTTTTAAAAGTCACATCTTAGAGGCTGGAAGGATATGGGACATAACACACACCAAATGGCTCAGCTAACAAAAGTAGAAGGGAATGGGGCTATGGCTGCGCAGTAACCACTGAGGCTCCAAAATGCCAGTAGAGGAGGGATGGTTGTTGATTTCATGGAATTGGTGGGCAGCCAGAGCAATGCTGCCTGCGAAGCCTCTGCAGCCGTAGCACTGGAAAGAAATGCAGACTTGCTTCTGCTGATGTATATGCTAGGTCTGCCTTTCTGATTCCTGTTACCCTATTTAGTCATCTTTTAAAAAGCAAAGTAACAACTGAAGAGCACTGGTTTAGGCTTCTGTGTACCTGGTGCATGCACTCTGTGGAGACCCTGTTTTCATCACACCTTCATATAGGTGCGTATATATAGAACTCGTCTTTATTCATTGAAGTCCCCTGCAGAGGGACTTCAGAATGGAAAGATGTTTGAGTCTGTAACAGAAAGCTCAATCATGTTTTGAGCTTTACAAGCCTTGTCGTCTTGGATGATTTTTGGTATTGTATGTAAGCAAATTATTAAAAGGCACATGCAATTTTAATGATTCTGAACTGTACTGCTGTTTTTTTTCAGCACTTGGAACAGCTGCGTGCAAACCGAAATAATCTAAATCCAGCGCAGAAACTTATGCTGGAACAGCTGGAGAGTCAGTTTGTCTTGATGCAGCAACACCAGCAGGTGAGAACAAAAATATTTTTCTCTCCTACAAAACTTCAGTCAGTAATGGTGTGTCTGTTGTGTTTCCTGAATTCTGAAGAATATCTCTTGTACGGCGTTCTCATGCCCTTTACTATACATTAAGTCATCTTTAATTGCGGCTTACTGGTTGAAATTTAATGGGTTTGGGGCTGTGTTTTATTATAGGGCTACCAGATAATGTAAAAGTTTTCAAACCACACTGTCGAATTGAAGTGGGCACACATTTAAAAGTGGTCTTACTTGGAAGATGCATAATTGTAATAAGATGCATTACAGAATATCTGTCCTCCTCTCATTGTTCACTTTCCTCTCTCTCTTAGTGTCCAACTTTAGCAGTAAAACGTTAACAGTCAAACTGAAGGGCCTAGAAGAAAAGTGTGATGCTAACTTTACCTTAAAATCCGCTCAGCGTGTTTGTGAGCATGACAATCATCTTATTTCTCAAAAGCAACTCTGAAGATCTTAAAATCAGTCTGAAATTGGAATTGATCAGTGCAGTAAAGTACACAAGCACTGTATGAAATTGGAATTGATCAGTGCAGTAAAGTACACAAGCGCTGTATGATCTTTACTTTTAAATTCCACAGCTAATGTTCTTGTGCTTTGTTCATCTTCCGTTAGATGAGACAAACAGGAGTTGCACAGGTACGATCTACTGGAATTCCTAATGGGCCAACAGCTGATTCATCACTGCCTACAAACTCTGTCTCTGGTCAGCAGCCACAGGTTGCTCTAACCAGAGTGCCTAATGTTGCTCAGCGTGGAATCCGTCCCGCCTGCCCCGGGCAGCCTATGGCTAATGGACCCTTTCCAGCAGGCCCCATTCCCTGCAGCACAGCAAGAACGCTGGGTAGTACAGACACTATTTTGATAGGCAATAATCACATAACAGAAAGTGGAAGTAATGGAAACGTGCCTTACCTGCAGCGAAACGCACTCTCTCTACCTCATAACCGCACAAACCTGACCAGCAGCGCAGAGGAGCCGTGGAAAAACCAACTATCTAACTCCACTCAGGTATACAATTTCAGTTTGCTTACGGAGTATGCTAAGGAGGCTGTTAAGCACATCACCACTGTTTGAAATCTCTCATTTGTAGACACACATTTTTCTGTTTCCTAAAGCTGATGACCTAGATGCAAATAGATCACACTCTAGGTTAAACCTGTTACTTTTTATTATCAAAAATCTGCATTAAATTAGCTAATTTCAGTCTAAAAGAAATTATAAAAAAGGCAGTTACATACTACTCAGCTGCCTGTCTTTGCAGGAAAGTTTCTTTAAAAAGGAATGCTTGTATGTCTCTTTTTTTTATTGCTTCTTTAATGTGAAGTGTTGTGACTTTGTTTTTCATGTAGGAGGAATGTGCACATTTCATGGAATCTGAATGTTGTAGTTATTTCTGACATTATGCTGTTGTCATGATGTAATCGTTACCCATATTTTGTTTCCGTATGGTCTTTCAAAATTAATATCTAGCAATCAAAAAAAAAAATACCCATAAATCTCCAAAGCAGAGCTACTTGCAGAAAAATACTATAATGCCAGTAAAAATCCATAGGGATTAAAGTGTGTAAGTAAAGGCGTTCTGTGTGTGTGGGTTAGAAGTTGGAGAGGTTTTTTCAACCTAAATGTCTCTCTTCCAAGACATACTTTGTGGATGTAACGAGGTGTTCTGTAGGAATATATGTTAATGGTTGAATTCACTTTTACCAGATGGGTTATACGGTTTTATACAGTATTGTTTTCTTCCTCAAAACTGCATAAATTTCTTGCTTAATTATTGCTTGCTTAATTAATGATGAAGAATTGAGAGTGGGCTGTGGTACAGACAAGACATACATACATGTTTAACTGCAGATATGCCACAACAAAGGCTGAGGTAATACTGGAACATCTTTCACTTCTCCTAAGAAGACAGGCTGAGAGAGTTGGGGTTGTTCAGCCTGGAGAAGAGAAGGCTTAGGGGAGACCTTAGAGCAGCCTTCCAGTACCTAAAGGTGGCCTGTGATAAATCTAGAGAGGGACTTTTTATGAGGGCATGTAGTGATATTAAAAGGGGGAGCTGTTTTAAATGAAAGAGAATCGATTTAGATTAGATATAAGGAAGAAATTCTTCAGTGTGAGGGTAGTGAGGCACTGGAGCAGGTTGCCCAAAGAAGTTGGGGATGCCCCATCCCTGGCAGTGTTCAAGGCCAGGTTGGATGGGACTTTGAGCAGCCTGGTCTAGTGGAAGGTGTCCCTGCCCATGGCAGGGAGGTCGGAATTAGATGATCATTAAGGTCCCTTACAACCCAAACCATTCTCTGACTCTATAATTTTGTGTAAAACGTGGTTATTCAAAGCTTAAACAGTGGTACAGCATGATTTTTTTAAAGTTGCATCTGTATCAGTGGTACTGTTTGCATGATTTATAAGTGTGGCAGGGAGATGTGGAGTATGTTAGCCTCACTACCTCTTGCTTGGATTAGAATTCAGTTTTCTATTTTCTCTCTATTATGTAAAATGTTCTGTACTTGCTAGAGCTATCTACTTCATATTTGATACCCATGGTGCTAGTGTCCAAAAGTAGGCATGGAATAAATTGCTTTTCATAGAGACAATGCTTTTGAAAGGTCTGATGAGTAATTGTTCCATGGAAACATTCTGGTGCCATTTCCTGTATCCATTGCATCTTTGTTCTATGTGGAGTATTCAGACAGTAGGGTCTCAGCAGAGTTTGTGAATCTAACATTTTCAACAGGTACCAAACAAACTCTTGATTTAAAAAACTATTTTTCTGTAATTAAGTTGCATAGAGGAATTAAGAAATTACACTTACAGGTGTGATGTGCATAAAGTAGTTTGTAAGTAACAAAAAGATCTGGCCTATAATAGGTGTAGGAACACTTACAAAAGACAACTGAAAAGCAGACTAGGATGAAATTTCACCAC